>VZRI01013418.1:67401-136117 GCA_013397515.1 Upupa epops
GGGGGGGGTGTTGAAGCAGAGGGAAGGGGAGGAGTTTCTCCACCTCCGGCCTTTAATCCCCGCAGCGAGGTGTCAGGGGGGGACTTTCTCGGCTGCATGCGATGCCCTCACAGACGCCGCTCTCGTTTCGCACTCTTCCGCCCTTTCAAAAATATCCGGAGCATCCTGAGGGGGTGAGAAAGTTTCCTTCCCCTCGTCCAACGCAGCAGCGCACTCCCCAAAGGAGAGAAAAATCAAAACTCACACGCATACACAGAGAACCCCTCACAAAAACAAGTAAAGCCATCAAAAACACCCGAACGCCACAAAACCCCGACAAGGGGAAGGCGCTGGGCCGAGGCTCTCGGGGCCAGCCCGGCGCGGAGGAGGTGCCGGACTCTCCTGGAAGCGTAGAACGAACCCGGCGCAACTTTCCTTCACGGCTTCTCTGCCTCCAACAGCCCATTTTTGTTGGGGTGGTGGTGGGAGATTGAGGTTTTGAGGCTGTGCCCACGTCCCCCAGGCTGCCTGGGCACGGAGGTGGGGGCAAGGGCTGCGTTTCCACCTCTCCAAGCCCGCACCCAGGCGGAGCGGCCCCTTCCCCTGCCGAGCGCACAGGGTCACTGCTGCCCTCCCTCCCCCAGCGCTAAAGGCGGGAAGTTTCCCCGCTCGCAGCCCCTTCCACCCCCGGCCACCCCACAGCGGGGCTCTGCCCGCCCCCTCCCTCCGAACAGCCTCCAGCGGCGCCTCAGAGCCCGCAGGGAAGCAGCTCCGGCGATATCGACAGTCAGACACCGGGACGCTTCACCGGCAGCTGTATTGAGGGGGCCAGAGTCACCTTGCGGGTCTCTGACAGCGCTGCCCTGAGGATTCCTGCCAGCGCCACCCTGAGGGGCCGGGCCAGTGCCATCTTGAGGGGCTGGGCCGGTGACACCCTGAGGGACCGGGCCAGTGCCACCCTGAGGGACAGGACCAGTGCAACCCTACAGGTCCCTGTCAGTGTCACCCTGAGGGTCCCTACCAATACCACCCTGTGGGGCTCAGTCAGTGCCACCCTCTGGCTCCCAGGCAGTTCCACTCCACTGCCAGGAAGGCTTTTGGGAATGATAGGTTTGGACAGCAAAGAGAGAGGTGCCTTTGCCTGAAAACAGAGACTGGTTTTCATACCCACTGAAACAAATGTGTATTTGGGATCAAAACAGGAGGGTTTGGTTTAGAAGAGACTCAACGCAGACCTCAGTGGGTTCAAAGCTGTGTGTGTATGCACTCAGAGTGACACTGTCATTACTTCTAAGAAATTGTAGAGGAGTCTATAAAACAAGAATTGGGGGAAGGGGATGTGTTCCCCAAAAAATCTTTGTATCTTAGAATCATAGAATCATTAGGGATCAGAAGAGATCTCAAAAGATCAAGTTGCACAGAAACATACCCAGGCAGGTCTTGAACGNTCTGAAAATAAAAAGAAATGATGTCATCAATCTGAGAAATTCCAATATTTATTGAAATAACTATTCAGAGTGGGAAATTTTGTCCCCAAAAATGGGACTCCTTCAAGATTGAGCAGCTGCAAAATATTACAGCAAACTTAAAGCAGTTAAAAAAAGGGAAAAAAGCCAGTTTTAATGTGGATTTAAAACTCATCATCAAGTTGCATAGCTGTGCCCAGGCACCACTATGTTTTAGACATACTTCTTCTCTTTAAAGTCTTAAAATCAATCTCTGGATGTTGCATGTGAAATTGCAGCACAAAAGTTAGCTGGTAACGTTATTTTCTTACGGGAACTACAGCCGATACAGCCAAAGCTGAAAGCAAAATTTTCCCACTATTTTATAAGCTTAGGAATGTACTCTGGGAATTTATCATGGAAAGCTTCATAGAATCATAGAATCCTCATGGGTGGAAAGGACCTCTAGGATCATCAAGTCCAGCCCTCATCTCAACAGCTCCCTAACTCCTAGACCACGTCCTCAAGTGCTTTAGTTACATGTGTATCTTAAACACTTCCAGGGATGGTGACTTCACCACCTACCCGGGCAGCGTGTTCCAGAAGAGACTTAGGGGGGACCTTATCATTGTAACTACCTGAAGGGAAGTTGTAGTCAGGTGGGGGTCTGGCTCTTCTCCCAGGATGAAAGGGCAGGACCTGAAGCTGCCAGGGGAGCGTTAGGTTGGATGATAGGAAGCCCTTCCTCACAGAAAGGGTGATCAGAGCCTGGAATGGACTGCCCAGGGCAGTAGTGGAGACCCCATCGTTGGAGGAGTTTAAGGACAGCCTGGCTGTGGCACTCAGTGCTGTGGTCTAGGCTGTGGTGATGTCAGGTCATAGGCTGGGCTGGATGATACTAGAGGTCTTTTCCAGCTTCAATAATTCTGTGATTCTGAGTGCCTAACCACTCTCTCAGTACTTTTTCCTAATACCCAATCTAAACTTCTCCTGATGCAAGCTGAGACCATAGAAGTGTTTACAATGCTGCTTGTTCCTATGATGACTGTGCTTGTCCCCGAAATCCAAAAACAAAAGGGAGATAAAGCCACATTGCCTCACTGAACTAACTGGTGATCCCTTTATTTTATAGCAGGATCTTTTTCATACTAGATTTTATGGTGAGTCAAGACCCTGAAGCCTGGCAGCTGTAAGGAGTTTGGCATTGTTGGTTTGGTTTTTTTTTTAATAAAAAATGTGTCTCTAATCCTCAGAGCTGCAATGAAAAGTTTAAAAATATGACTGGAGGCTCAAAGGTCATCTGCGGGATCTTAGTGGATCAAAGGAGAAAAATAAGAATGAGCCCACACTGTGGTGTTATTGAAGTTATAAATATGCTCCAGGCGATACCACAATGGGAAGGAGGCTGATTCATGGGGGCTTTTATATTTGGTCCTACTGTCTTTATGTTATTTCCTGAAGCTTATTTTAGAGTATCTACCATATCTAGACCTGTTTATAGTGATTTTTACATATGCACGATGCTCCTATACTCTTAATTAGTTATAAACATCATTGAATTGCTCATGTAGTAAATGCTAGTCAAAATACAGATGTGTAACAGTTCTGAATTGGAATTCTCACACCTAAAATCACAGAATTATTGAGACTGGAAAAGCCCTCTGAGCTCATCCATCCCAGCCCAGGACCTAACATCAACGCATCAGCCAGACCAGGACACTGAGGGCCACAGTCAGTCTGTCCTCAAACACCTCCAGGGATGGGGACTCTACCACTGAAGGGAGAGGCCCAGAACTGCACTGAGTGCTATCTGGAGATGAAGGGACAACTTTCCTCATTCATATGAATGTGATAGTAACCCTTTATCAAAAAGCTTAGTCCCACCAGAACATAGATGTCCCATGAAATTAGGTCAATGTCAGGAAAAGTATTGTAGCACATTCTGCTCGTTAGCACTAAAAGAGAAGCGGAGGAAATGCTGATACCCTATCAACTACCACATAAATATTTAGCACTGAATCACACAAAAAAGTACAGTGGCAGTGGTCATAGTGAGTGAAGGATACCATTTCCTTAGCTGTAAAATATCATGTCTCGCATTCACTCTTTTCACAATAAAGCTGCTTCATTATTTATTCTCTCAGTAATCAATTACTAACACAGTTGGTCTTGACTACTACGTGCTGCTTTTAATACCTGCGATGAGAGACCAGGTACTTTGGAGTTGGAAAAGCCAAATTAAACACACAGAAGTGAGGAGTTGCTCTAAGCAAGTAAAAACTCATGGTATCTAAGCATCACTGGGCAGGAGGAGACATGTACGTTCCCCTTGAAGAAAACTGGAAAGCACTGGAATGACAGATTTATAACCTCTTCCAAAAAAGCATCACAGAATCCCAGAATGCAAGGGATTGGAAAGGACCTCGAAAGATCATCCAGTCCCATCCCCCTACAGCAGGATCCCCTAGATCCAGTCACACAGGAACATGGCCAGTTGGGTTTTAAACATCTTAGAGAATGAGACACCACAACTTGACCCTGACAGTGTTCTCAGCTCCAATCCAAATCAATTAAGCTGAAATCTAAAGTTGACACAAGATAAAATGTAAATAAACGTGAGAGACTTCTGGAATGGATTGTCAGTGAGAAACTGGAGCAAAACCATAGAAATCTGCAATGTATTAATGAAAGGGATTTGATAGATTCATGAGGGGATTAGATATATAGGATATGGGTAATAACAAGTAATTGGAATCTGTTCCCACGCACAATGCAAACATTAATCTCAGAATTATGCCCAAGAAGGTGTGATTACCGAAAGGATTAGTGTCAGGTTCACAGCTGGATGGCACAATTGCATCTGTCCTGCCATTGTATTATACCAATACAGCCCCCAGCTTACCTCTTATTCAGAGAAAAAAAAATAACCCTGAAATCTAGGTTCCCTCAAGCTAGAAAGCCTGTGTTGAAAGCACCACAGATTACCCCAGCTCTCTGGTTCATCTGAGATATGAAAGAATGTGCTCATTTGGGTGAAAGACCATCATTCCTTTAGAATATTGTGGATAGAAGCTAAACTATTCAAATGTTCCCAGAAATGAAGTGTTCCCAGAATATAGCACAGAATCACTGAAGTATTGAGGCTGGCAATGCCCTCTGAGCTCATCCAGCCCAGCCCAGGACCTAACACCACCACAGTCAGCCAGGCCAGGGCACTAAGGGCCACAGACAGGTTGTCCTTAAAACCTCCAGACACTGGGACTCCACCACCCACCTGGGCAGTCCATTCCAGGCTCTGATCACCCTTTCCATGAGGAAGGGCTTCCTAACTTCCAACCTAACCCTCCCCTAATGTAGCTTCAAGCCCTGCCCTCTCATCCTGTTGCTAGTTGCCTGGTAGAAGAGCCTGGGATAAAGAAGTTCTGGCAGCACCATGAGCATAGCAATTGAAAATTAATTCTCAACCAAATATCAATTAGCTTGGTAAAGATTACTGCAATGGAAATAGGGTGTGTGGGGTTTTTAAAGCCCAGAGTAATTTAGGGAGTAGTCCTGTGGTATGAAATCCATGGAAGTTAAATACTTCTAGGGCACAAGGCAATTCTAGCTGGAAGAAAAGGAGTGCAATCAGTGAATAACAAAAACCATAAAAAAAAGCACACAAGGAAGGCAAACAAGGGTGGAGGCCAAATCTGTTCTCAGCTGCCACTGCATATGAGAGTCCCAGGCTACAAGCCCTCTGCAGCTACTATTGACACAGGAATGCATTGTCCTCTTTGCCCCCCTAAAACACTGCAAGTCACTGAGACCTTCTTCTCCACGGTTCAGCTTCAGGTTTAGAGTGGTTGTGTAAATGCTGAGCACCTCATGGAGCCCTCAGAAACTTCCCGAAATCACGTGCTGAACTGGTCTTTCTCACACCACCACAAACCAGCCTTTTCATGGACCTTTAACACCCGAGACCCTCAGCTTTCTGTGGAGTCGTCAGGCTTCCAATGAACCAAAGTAAACCAATTTTTCATGCATGACTCTTTACCTATAAAGTCTACATTTTCTCTTGAGTTAGAGAAAAGAGTTTTGGAGCCTTTGGTGATAAACACTGCTGATTGCTCAACATTTTAAAACGTGCCTATTTAAACTTGGCGTGAGTGTTCTGCAGAGTTTTTTCAGCGTCCCTCCAAAGTGTTTGCATGCTTTCTGCAAAGAAAATAAGTAGAATAAATATGGCAGCCCAAGTTGGTCAATTATTAGCCTTTGCTTACCCAGATCCCAGCCTCTCTTCACAAGGACACGTGTTAATGTATAATAGAAGTGTATTTCTGTTCCTTTAAAATTGATTTTTCAGACGCATAGTGCAATCTTATAAGGTCAGCTGGAAAGGAAATTGTCCAAAGAGAGGCCTTTCAGGAAAAGAAGCCATGAGACCACACAGTGAGAAATACAACTAGGTCTGAACCTGGTTTAGACTTGATGGAAAGAATTTTCATATAGTAACAGCTCCAGGCTGGCATTTGATACCAGAGAATGGCCCAGGTTGGAAGGGATCTGCAAAGGTTATCCAGTTCAAACCCCCAGCAGTGAGCAGGGACATCCTCAGCTAGGTCAAGTTGCTCAGAGCCTTGTCCAGCTTCCCCTTGAATATCTCCAGGGATGGGGCCTCAACTGTCTCCATGAGCAACCTGTTCCAGTGTTCAATCCCCTCCTGCTAAAGAACTTCTTCCTGACAGCCAATTTCAGTCTGCCCTTCTCTAATTTGAAGCCGCTGTCCGTCTCCCTATCACTACAGACCTTCATAAACAGTCCCTCTCCAGCCTTCTTGTAGTCCCCTGTTCTTATATGAACCCATCAGCCTCACTTCAGTCTGGATCAATTGTCCTGATGGCGATTCTAACATTTCTCAGATCAGAGGGATGTGTGATGTGTACTGGGCTGGATTTATAACCTCCTTTTCTAGGTTAGTGGTGCCTATCACAGCCCGGACTTCCCTTGTAGATACAATTGCTATTTAATAGAGTCACTACTTGGACTCTGTAGAAATCGTAAGTGGGGGAACAGCAAACAAGTTCATTCTAATTTTGTGCCTAGGAAATGAAGTGTCAGAGAACCCGAAACGATCAGGCAAAGTACACACAACTGTCAGCATTTCTGTGGCTGTGTTCAGAGGCTGAACTAGAAAAATGTCAGAGACAGAAGTTTTATTTTGAGCTGGAGTAATGCAAGACACGGATTCATGAACCAAAATATTCCTAATACATAGTTACAGAGAATAGGCAGTAAATTGGAGCACGGTAGGCAGAGAATAGCAAATTGACTCATGCAGCCTGAAGGTGAAAACTGAGCCAAGGAACCAGACACCAAGAAGAAGCCTGGCTCATGGGGGTACTTTTGATAAGATAATCATGTCAGAATAGTCTAGTTCAGCCTTCGATGAACTGCTTGCACTTTGTCCTACTGTGTCAGACGCAGGCAGTTTTAACGCAAGGGGGACTGTATTTTGGTCATCACACCATGCTGAGACCACATTTATTCTGAACCAAGTTCACATAGAACACCTGAAAAAGGTTACCCAGAGGTGTAAAGGTATGAGGACTGTACACAACTCTGCACACAAAGAACGCTTGGGTAGCATGTTCAATATATGCAATGGCTAAGGTCTCCCATCTCTTTGCTGCACAGAGATGTGAGTGGATCAACAGACTCCTCTCATGTAGGAACTTTGCCCAAGAGAAATCTTATGGGGGTTAAGTTCTGTGCTACTGTTTTCACATTGTAACCGAGGACTTCTAAGTCTTCCAAATTTCAAAGGGCTGTGGAATGATAAAGGGTTTAACACAGCCACACTGCAGTAATAACATAATCTGCTGCAGATCCATGAAACGTTCTCTGGGAGCCTAACAGAATCAGACAAAAATGTTTTTAAAAGGCCATAGCTGGAAAAGCAAAGCTGTCTTTTTCTTCTGAGTCAGCTTTGGCAGGAACGGGATCTACTGCAGAAAGCACATCGTAATTCTTCTGCTCAAATGTGGAAGAGAGTGTGAAGAAGAATACTGCATTGCAACAGAATCACAGAATTATTGAGGCTGGAAAAGACCTCCATGATCATCCAGCCCAGCCCATGACCTAACATCACCTCATCAGCCAGACCAGGGTACTAAGTGCCACTGCCAGGCTGTCCTTAAACACCTCCAGGGATGGGGACTCCACCACTGCTCTGGGCAGTCTTTCCAGTGTCTGATCACCCCTTCCAAGAGGAAGGGCTTCCTAACATCCAACCTAACCCTCCCCTAGCAGCTTCAGGCCCTACCCTCTCATCCTGGCGCTGGTTGCCTGGGAAAAGAGCCCACCCCCCACCTGACTATAACTTCCCTTCAAGTAGTTATAGAGTATGATAAGGTCCCCCCTGCCTCTCCTCTTCTCCAGGCTAAACACCCCCAGCTCCCACAGGGTCTCCTCATCAGCCTCTCCCTCTAGTGCCTTCCCCAGCCTCATTGCTCCTCTGGACCCTCTCCAGCCTCTCAATCTCTTTCTTGAAGTGAGGGGCCCAGAACTGCCCCCAGGACAGGAGAAAAAGCATGCATCGTATGCTTTACACAAACAGCTCTGACCTTACAGCTTCTGCTGGTTTTGTCCAGGCTCCCTCCCTGACAGCACATCAGCCACCCGTGATCTCCTAACTGCAGACAGATAAGCATTTAATTCCCAGTGAACACTTTTGGCAGTGGAGAAGCCCACTGAAGTCAGTGGAGCTCACTGAGTGCACAAAAGCATCCTAACTGGTTAGGTTAGACATAAGGAAACAATTCTTTGCTGTGAGGGTGCTGAGATGCTGGAACTGGTTGTCCAAGGCAGTTGAGCTGCCCCATCCCTGGCAGTGGATGCCAGGTTGGCTGGGGCCCTGAGTACCCTGCTCTAGTGAAGGTGTCGCTGCCTCGGCAGGGGGGTTGGAGCTGGATGATCTTTAAGGTTCCTTCCACCCTGGCTGTTCTATGATTCTATGATACTACCTATAGTCCAGCTACAGCACTAGACTTTCAGAACTGTTCAAGATGTTATAACCCTCTAAAAGCTACCTGTAGCAGCCCAGGGCAGACAGAGAAAGAATTTTAAAATCATATTGAAGAGATTTCTGGCTTAAACTTTGCCTGACAGGGCAACGTGTTTTACTGTTACTCAACAGTTTCTTCTGCCTGCTTCTGCCAACAATGTTGGCTAGTGAAGACCTCTGCGTAAAGGAAACAAATATCCTGCAGCTTGTCCTCTCCCTTCCAACCCTTCATCCCCAGAACACGGGAATTTAAAGCAACCTTTTGTGCAATACACAAAATAAAACAGCTGGCTGCCCAGAAGGCCTCGCCTCACTCAAGGCAGAACAGTAACAGTCCTTCAGCCCTATCTCCCTGCCTTAACCAGACGCCAAGGAATCCAGAGCCTCCCAGATTTCTAGGAAGCAAGTAAATATCCTAAACTGCCATAGGTCAGAACATCTACTGTTTCTTTGCTGTCTCTGATCCATAGCTGTTATGGAACTGCTTGTCCTGAGACTGATGGCTGTCGCTGATACGCTGGTGCTGCCACCGCTGGGACTGTGCTGTTCCCCTTTACACAGCAAAACCGAAATCACCTCTCGGATCACATTCCAGAAAAGGACAGGTAGCAGAAATTGCCCCTTTGTGAGCAAGGGTGGGGATGAAAAAAGGCGAACAGGAATGTGTGTGTACTCTGTCACGGTTCCCTTTTTTTTTTCTCCAGTTAAATGCTCTTGGTTTGTTGGAAGCAAAGAAATAGTCTTGGGCGAATACCTGCAGATTAAAAGGTGAAGACGATCACTATCAAAAATACTTAGTGGCCTAAAATGAAGCTCTGAGCAATCGTCACAAGAGGTAATAAGCAAACAGAAGAATTGAATTTCTTTAAAGATCACCTAGTCCAATCCCCATGCAGTGAGCAGGAATGTCTGCAGCTAGATCAGGTTGCCCAGAGCCTCATCCAACCTGACCCAGCATTTTTCCAAGGACAGGGCATCTACCACCTCTCTGGGCAACCTAGGACAGTGTTTCACCACCCTCATGTTAAAGATTTTCAGATCACATTTAGTCTAAGTCACCATCATGGTGACCTTGTCAGACAGTACCCAAAACCTAAGTTCCACTTTGACAGCTTAAACAGCATGTACTTTGTGTGGTCTGGCTCTCTTCACAGGGATGGGTTTCACTGTTACGTGCTGTGATCTGATGGCAGTGTACCAGCAACACTCACATTTCTCTGCTGTTAGTAGTAACTACTCTTTCCATTTCATTTATTTATATGGATTTTTTCTACTAGAAGATCAGCAAATCTCACACACTTATGTCCCGTCATTTCTTATTCTCCCTTTCCTCTAAGGCAAGAACATCTTTTTATTCCCACTGAAGAGCTGAGGTCTGACTTGACTACTGTGTCCAGTTTTGGGCACCTCGGTACAAGAGACACATTGAGGTGCTGGAGCAAGTGCAGAGGAAGGCAATGAAGCTGGTGAAGGGTCAGGAGAAGAGATCTTATGAGGAGCAACTGAAGGAGCTGGGACTGTTTAGTTTGAGGAAGAGGAGGCTGAGACCTCATCACTCTCTACAGCTAGCTGAAAGGACATTGCAGAGAGGCTGGTGCTGGTCTCTTCTCACAGGTCATTAGTGACAGGACCAGAGGGAAAGGCTTCAAGCTACAACAGGGGAGGGTTAGACTGGACATCAGGAAAAAGTTCTTACAGAAAGAGGGGTCGAGCACAAGAACAGGCTGCCCAGGGAGGTGGTTGAGTCACCATCCCTAGCTGTGTTCAAGAGTTACGCAGATGTGGTGATAGGGGAATAGAGTTAAGGGGTGAACTTGTAGAGTAGGGTTGATGGTTGGACTCGATGATCCAAAAGGTCTTTTCCAACCTGAATGATTCTGTGATTGTGTTAGCAGTTGGTATCTAAGAAGATGTGGAGTGTATATCTACAGAAATCCTTCTTGGAAGTCAAACCTGATGACCATGGTTGAACCAACCCAAACTAAATGAAGTAAGGGTTTTCTGTGGCACTCAGCATGAAGTTATTTATGGCTTGAAAGAGCTTATCTGCTTCCCAGATCTTCCTCTCCAATTATTGAAAGGCTTGGTCTAACACAGATAACATACAGAATCTGACTGTCAAAAGATCCGCTGCCAGCTGCAGTCACCTGCAGGGACTGGGAAGAAAGACATGTCTGATGATAGCATCAAGACTTTGGCTGAGACTGTTAAGCTTCATAAAGCTGTCATTGTTTGAAAAGTGATGTCTGTTCCTTCTGCATCATGATGGAACCAGCAATGACCCATCCCTTGGACTTTACCCAAGGAAAGGCCAGAGAGAAACGTGAAAAACAAAGGAAATGAGCAGACCGCTGTTGCCTGCCTCTGCCCCCAACCACAACCCACACGAGCTCAGTTTGTTGTTTTGGCAGCAGAGCAGGCACTGAATAAGCAAGAAGAGCTGAAACTGGCAGCAGGACAGCCAGAAAAGTATTTAGAGTTGTTTATGTATGAATGATTGCAGGGTGGGAAGGACAGACATCTTCTATTTGGATAGATCAGGTAAAGCCCCGGGGGCAGCGCTGAAAACAGAATCCTTTGCAATCAGATGAATAACATGATCTTGGACAGCTTTCTCTGCTCCCTCTCTGCAGCCTCCAAGTTACAGTCAAGCTTTGCCTTGGAGTCCTATTGAATATTGCATTCACAGGCATCTGTTAAATCCTGCTATAGCCCAGAGGATGCCTTCCTTTTTAATCCTCTTTATTAACAATGCTCAAATGTTCTGAGCTGTAGCCAAGGTTCACTTGCTGACTGTCTCAAGAGGCCTTGGAATATTTAAATGGTACATTTACCTCCCTCTGATTTCATTACAGTAGTGATACTTGGCACTTCAACACTACCTCCTATAAAGGAGGAACAGGTCCATCACCAGTAGCAGAGGTGTGACACCACCAGCTATGTTTCACTGCATTCAAATGCTGCTTAGCAAGCAGGGAAGCAGCCTACATGCAACGACCACGCTACACAGCGAGCAGTCTGGCTGAGAAATCACTATTAGTTGAGAAGGTCATCATTGCTCTGCTGTGAGGACAGCACCCTTTGCAAACAGCCACTGCGCGACAGCAGCACAGAAGCATTCAGCAGCCCAAGCAGAAGTGAACTTCACATCTCCCAGGATCCTGAGGAGCTTGGTCAGTGTTGCCTCACTCTGCCCGCAGACAAGGGGTTGGCGCAGAGAATAAGCACCCAACCAGGGTGACTTAGTGACTAGGGAACCATGACAGTTTTTTAATGTAGTACTGATATAAGGTAGCACCAAAACTGCTTTATGTAGTTTATATGTCTATTCTGAGAGACGTTGTCAACAACTCATAGCTTGAGGATGTTTGAACTTCGCTTGCGCGCGGTGCCAAATTATATGTTCTCAGGAGGATCACGCCTACACGCACACAGGCAAGTTACTATTTGCTCTTGCCATTTTCCCAGAGGAAACGATGGTGCCAGACAAGTGTGAGCAGACCAACCTCATCTTGTATGTCTGGCTTTGTGGTTTGTAACTCTGGAAGTAGGAACAACGAGCACTCTCACTACACTTGGTGTAACTGCCCAGGGATGCGAAGGGTGAATCCAATGCAGGGGAGTACGAGATCGCCCTACACTGATCAAGTGTCTGGGCTCAAACACACAAGAACTTTGCAAACCTGAATCCAGGTGTTATTGAAGTTTCTCACCATTCTTCATTGTTCTGGACTCCTCGAGTGTTTGCGCCTAAAGGTAGATTTGCCCCAAAGCTAAAAACCCGAGATTGTAACTGACACGAGCTTGATAACAAAGAGAGTTATCTAAGTACTAGACCTCATAACCACCTCTCAGAGACATAAGTCAACTAAAACAATAGAGAGCTATTTTTTAACAAGTTGGGATTCTTACCATCAGAATCACAGAATCACAGTGTTAGGGATTGGATGGGACCTTGAAAGATCATCCAGTCCGATCTCCCTGCCATAGCAGGATCCCCTAGATCCAGTTGCACAGGAGGATTTTAAATGTCTCCAGAGAAAGAGACTGCACATCCTCCCTGGGCAGCCCCTTCAAGTGCTCTGTCACTCTCACCAGGGAGAAGTTGTCTCAGAAGGTCATTGAGGTGCTGGAGCAGGGCCAGAGAAGGGTTGGGGAGGGCTCTAGAGAACAGGCTCTATGAAGAGTGGCTGAAGGAACTGGGGTTATTTAGAAAAGAGAGGAGACCTTGTAGCTCTTTACAACTATCTCAAAGGACTATCTCTCAAATTACTAATGCTAGAACAAAGGGAAATGGCCTCAAGCAGCGTCAGAGGAGGTTTATATTGGATTGTAGGAAGAATTTCTTTGCTGAGAGAGAGGTTGGGCACTAGAACCGGCTGCCCAGGGAGGTGGTGGACTCACTGTCCCTGGAGGTGTTTAAAAAGCGATCAGATAGAGCACTGGAGGCCATGGTATGGGGGTTAGGAGATGTTGGGATGAGGGCTGGATTTGGTGATCCTGGAGGCCCATTCCAGCCAATGAGGATTCTGTGATTCTATTAAAGATAATTATCTTCTGAAACTGGAAAGGAAAGGCAATGTTGCTCACAAAGCAGCTTTGCATCACCCTTTGTCAGCTAAAGTAACAGTCAGGAAGGCTGACAGGTAGTGAAATAGGTAAGTTAAATAGTCTGAGGAAAACCCCCAAGTCCTGTCCCTTTAGGACAACTTCCCAACCTTCTAATCGGTTTTTTGAAATCCCCAAAGTGTTCATCAAAACTTGTGGTGCCCTAACTTCTGCCAACAAGCTGCTCACAGAACTGACCTGCGAGATGCGTTCGCTGCTGAGGCAGCGCAGAGGCAGCCTGCTTCCCCGGTGGGGGGGCCCCACCTAGCGGCAAGAGGAAGAATTGCACAAAAGCAGAGCGGGAAGAAAGGGACTACTGAGCCAACTAATCGAACACTGCCATTTAGGGGGTTCCAAGCGGTGAAGCAGGTGGCAAGACGAGAGAGACCACACATAGCAGCCAACCTACAAGCACCATCTGGTGCTACTCAGTTAAGTCGGTTCCATAACGTGGCACAGCTGAAGCTTGCATTTAGGAGAATGGATAACGTGTTTTCATGAAATCACTGAATTATTGAGGCTGGAAAAGCCCTCTGAGCTCATCCAGCCCAGAGCAGGATCTAACCTAACATCGCCACAATCAGCTTGACCAGGGCACTAAGGGCCACAGCTAGGCTGCCCTTCAACACCTCCAGGGACAGGGACTCTCCCACAGCCCTGGGCAAACCAGTCCAGGCTCTGAGCACTCTTTCCCTGAGGAAGGGCTTCCTAACAGCCAACCTAACCCTCCCTGGCAGCTTCAGGCCCTGCCCTCTCATCCTGGTGCTGGTTGCCTGGGAGAAGTGCCTGACCTCCACCTTATAGCCTCCCTTCAGGTAGTTGTAGAGAGGAAGAAGGTCCCCCCTGAGTCTCCTCTTCTCTTGGCAAAAAACGCTAGCTTCCTCAGCTTCTTCCCATCAGTCTTTCCTTCCAGTCCCTTCCCCAGCCTCATTGCTCCTCTAGACCCACTCCAACCCCTCAATCTCTTTCTTGAAGCGAGAGGCCTAGAACTTCCCCTAGGACAGGAGGAGAGGGCTCCCCAGTGCCCACTACAGGGGGAGAATTATGTCCCTAGTCCTGCTGGCCACACTATTGCTGTTACAAGCCAGTATCTTCAATGACGCAACAAACTTCTATTGCATTGTTATCAGAAGATCCTCCAAAGCCAAGTTTCCAACACTAACTATCCAGATAGAAACAGCTATGTTATAGTGTAGGAATTCACCCCAAATTCTTAAAGTCACTTACTTTTGATTCTGCTCTTGTTTATACACTTTGAGCTCAACACATTTACAGAAAAGTCCCCCACAGAAGCACTCGCTAGCATCTAGAACAGTGAGTGCAGAGAAGAGCCACGTTAATTTAGATTCAACATCAGAACATAGTTGATCCTAATTAGGATTTTCTTCTTCTCTCTTGTTGACAGGACTGTTCCAAGAAAACCCTGCCTTTTTGGAATCCTCCTCATTCCAACCAGCCTAATGTCAGACATTGAAAAGATTTTATCTCCACTTTATTCTCGTCTTATCATTTTCAAGATACTGGTAGTTACTAACAAGGGATCCTCTACACAGAGCTGCAGCCAAAAACTAGGGCTCCTCCAAGTGCCCCAGTATCAGCACTTCTTCTTGGGACATGGGACTCTCCACACAGAAACATCCGGGCACATGGGTCACATCTGCCTTCTGCCTGCACAAGCAGTAGTGTCTCTGAAGGAAAGGGAACCAGGCATTGCTATTAGAGGCCTGCTTCTTCGCAGCAGTGATTCTTGGCACCAGCAATAGGAACAGAAAGTCTTGCTCTTCAAGTCTGTCCTCTCTTTTGCTTTGGCAGCCTCTGGTCCTCTGTTCCTCTTTGCTAAATTTGTTCCCTTTGCCCTTGTTCCCTCCCTGCTTGCTCTTCCTCTTAACTGGGTACATTGCTGTGATGGGAGTTGAGACACACTGTTGAAAGGGCAGGTTAGGAGGTCCCATAAACCTTCACCTGGGTGAGGAATACTCCTCTGTCTGTGGCCCTCCAAACCCCCTTTCCATCTATAGCCTCCATAAAATGCTGCTGACCCCTTTTCTACCTGGATCCCAATCACCATACAGCATCCTCTGACTCCTGCTGCGGACATTCTTACTTAATACTGAGAAGTTTACAGCTAGTTCTGCATATTCTAAGTGTCTGTTAAAGTCTAAATGGAGCTGCTACCAATCCTTCTCCTGCAGCTCTGCAGCTTTCTGCAGCTTCCGTGTGTGCACTTATCACACTTCCTTATCCTCTGTCAGTGCGCTGGGTGTTCTACTTTGCTCTGACCATTTATAGCATCTGACGTGCTGCAGCCAGTCCAGAGAAGTACAGTGAAGCTAGAGAAGGGTCTGGAGAACAAGTCCTGAGAGGACCACCTGAAGGAACTGAGTTTGTTTGGCCTGGAAAAAGTTGGGAGGCTGAGGGGAGGCTTTATTTCTGTCAACAACTACCTGAAAGGAGGCTGGAGTGAGGTGGAGGTCTGGTCTCTCTTCCCAAATAACAAGGACAGGATGAGAAGAAATGACCTCATGTTGCACCAGAGGAAGTTTAGACTGAACATCAGGAAATATTTCTTCACAGAAAAGGTTATCAAACGTTGGAACAGACTGCCCAGGGAGGTGGTGGGGTCATTAAAGGCAGTGTAGATGCGATGCTGAGTGGCATGGCGTAGTGATGATCCAGCAGTGCTACAGCTGGACTCGATGATCTTAAAGGTTTCTTCCAAAACTGATTCCATGAGCAGAAATAAAGAGCTGAGGTTTGTAACACCAGGGGGCATCTCATGTCAGTGGATTCCCGAGTACAGCACTGTATCCACACAGGAAAGATTTTAGCAGTCTACTTCTTTCAGAGCTTGGCATTTTCAGGTGGTGCAATAACTGTTTCCTCCAGTCACCCATTTAATCCTTCACTAAAATGATTGATATAAAGGTCATGTTACTCATCATATAAAAGTAGAAGTAATGTTATGAGTACCTGCCCAGCTCTGTACAGACCAATTACACCACCTCTTTTCCAATTTGATTCCACCATTTATTAAATCAGGTTTAGGACACTCCCAATGCTTCTGTTTTAGAAACAGCTGATAGCCCCCCCAGCACAACGATCCTTGTCAACCACACGTCAGTAATGCAATGAAAAGCCTGCTGCCGATGGAGATGCTTTGGGGTTGTTTCTTGCTTTGGGCCTGCCTGAGAATCCTGAAAGACATCAGGTGTCCCCTGTTTGCAGTGGCTCTAAATCACAAATAAGAAACTCTGTTTGGCCACAAGCATTCTCATCTAAATAGACAGGAACAGTGTGTGTCCAGTTCTGGGCCCCTCAGTTCCAGAAGGACACAGAGCTGCTTGAGAGAGAGCCACAAAGGTGATGGAGTGGTGCCATGTGTATCCCATCTGCTACACGTAAACTGATGACAAAGTCTGGCACTAAGCCTGGATCTAGCCACACCTAGAGGCCATCAGGAGATAAGAAAGCAAGAAGTGGAGGTCTATTCTGAACTTTGCAACACAACAGGAGTATCTCCTCTACCTTTTTGTGTCTCCAGTCTCCATGTAAAACATTCTACACTGATTCCAACTCCATGTTCCTCTGTATGTTTCTTCCATGAGTTAAGTTACAGAGTGAACCTTGCTAAGTCACACTCTTAAGAATTCATACTAAACTCATTCTGCTAACACCTTTGACAATGGTTCTTTAAGCTATCACTCCTCTGTGACAAATTGGCATAGGCAGCAGGGTCCTACATCAGGATTTTGTGACAAGCAATTCAAGTGATTGAAGCTATTTTAAACATGCTTTTCCATGACCACTCAGGCTTCAAGTCTTCATCTCAGTTTGATCTCTAGCTAATCTCTGCTCACATGAGAATGGCCGATGGCATCCTGGCTTGGATCAGCAATAGCACGGCCAGTAGGACTAGGGGCATCATTCTCCTCCTATAATGGGCACTGCACCCCCTCAAGTATTGGGGCAGTTCTCCCCTCTGAGATTGGAGTGGGTTCAGAAGAGCAACGAGGCTGGGGAAGGCACTGGAGGGAAAATCTGATGAGGAGAGGCTGAGGAAGCTGGGGGTGTTTAGCCTGGAGAAGAATAGACTCACGAGGACCTTCTGCCTCTCTATAACTATGAAGAGAGGTTGTAGTCAGGTGTAGGTTGTGGTGTTCTGCCAGGGAACTAGTGATAGGACAAGAGGACAGGGACTGAAGCTGCCAGGGAGGGGTTAGGTTGGATGTTAGGAAGCCCTTCCTCATGGAAAGGTTGGTCAGACACTGGAATAGACTGCCCAGGGCAGTGGGGGAGTCTCTGTGTCTGCAGGTGTTGAAGGACAGACTGGCTGTGACCCTTAGTGCCCTGGTCTGGCTGATGTGGTGATGTGGGGTCCTGGACTGGGCTAGATGAGCTCAGAGGTCTTTTCCAGCCTCAATTCTGTGATTCCATAAAGATTTGGTTTCCATCCCTCAGGAAGATTGGCTCTTTCTCACATACCTACCTATGAACATCACATTTCAGATGTTTTAATCAAAACAGGAAGACAGAGTGATGCAACTGAGTGAGCACTGAAGAACTTGGTTCTATTTTTCGTCTGCCACTGCTCTGTTGGATGACCCAGAATAAACAACTCCATCTCTCTGTGCTTCAATGTCCACATCTGTTAAAAGAGGAGAATACAACCGCCTTCCTCTATAAACAAATGTTTTCCCCTCCTCTTGCTAGAGTTTTAATATAAATAACTGGGGAAAAGCAAGCAATGAGATTTCTGGATTTTATGGGATTGTTTTCATTCTCAAAACTCCGCAAACCAGTCCAAAGTGGAAAAGAAATCAGCGCAGGCTGGCCCAGACCCGAGTCTGTTAAGTGATCCGAGTACAGCCGAGCAACACTGCACAGAACGTTTAGCCAATAACCTCCCTTCGCAGAGTCCAAGGACTGTTTTATTTCAGTAGAAATGACAGAAAAGGCATCATCTCACCGCCGCGTCTGAAGAGTGAGGATTTCTGAATATGAAAACCAGATGGAATTTTGTCAACAACACTTCAAAGCTAGAACACAACTTTTCCACACTGCTGAAGGGACTCTACAGAAAACAGCGGAAGAGAGATGTTAAGAAGTAGAGAAAGATAACACATTAGGTAGAAAATGGAAGGGAAACAATTTAAAGGGACCTGAATAGAGCTCAACAATCCTGTTCTCTGTATGCTCAGTGCTGCAGGTCCTCGTAAGACAAAACAAGGCAAGATTCTTGAACCCGTGAGTGTCCCGAGCACTCTGCCATGCACACAACTGTCTTGTGCCTCATGTTCCTGCAGAATGCTGCAACATGTTATACATGCTCATCATTCCACCCCACAACTTTGTCCTTGCTTCATTAGCATGGGTTCATGCGAATGTATATAGCTGGCTGGTAGATCTTAGCTGTCTCCCACGTATGGGAAAAGGGAGAGGGCTTGTTCATGAGAACATATTAACCATGACCTTGTTGGGACTAGAGGGAAGGCTTGATGAGGAGAGGCTGAGGAAGCTGGGGTGGTTTAGGTTGGAGAAGAAGAGACTCGGGGGGACCTTATCACTCTCTGCAACTACCTGGAGGGAAGTCGTAGTCAGGTGGGGCTCAGGCTCTTCTCCCAGGATGAGAGGACAGGGCCTGAAGCTGCAGGGGAAGGTTAGGTTGGAGGTTAGGAAACTCTTCCTCACAGAAAGGGTGATCAGAGCCTGGAATGGACTGTCCAGCTTGATGTTAGAGTCCCCATCCCTGGAGGTGTTGAAGGACAGCCTGTCTGAGGCCCTTAGTGCCCTGGTCTAGGTGACTGTGGTGATGTTAGGCCATGGGCTGGGCTGGATGATGATAGAGATCTCTTCCAGCCTCAGTAATTCTGTGATTTAAAGGTTTTTCATACTTAATCCCCCATGTTCTTCCCCTAAATCAATCCCAGCTGAATCATCTTTGTGGTCTGTCTAGCTAAGGAAACAGCATAAAAAGCTAAGCAGTCCACCGTCTGGTACAGCCTGGGAAACCTATAAATTCAGACATCTTGGCGGAAGCTCCCCATGCACATGTCTTTATGTGAATGTAAATTCCTCCTACACCCAACAGAGAACTATTCAGTACAGCTAATGAGGCTGAGAGCTACCCAACTGTTGAAAACCCACTGATATATCCACTTAAAAGGGGTCTGAAGAGCTCGCTATATCAACTGGGAGCAGGGTTCAGCTTGCTAACCAGTGGTGCTTAGTGATGACTGTGGATGACCCAGAGGGAGCTGGGGTTATTTAGCCTGGAGACTCGGGGGGACCTTCTCCCTCTCTACAACTACCTGAAGGGAAGTTGTAGTCAGTTAGGGGGCGGGCTCTTCTACCAGGCACCCAGTGCCAGGACAAGAGGGCAGAACCTGAAGCTGCCAGGGGAGGGTTAGGTTGGCTGTTAGGAAGCCCTTCCTCAGGGAAAGGGTGCTCAGAGCCTGGACTGGACTGCCCAGGGCAGTGGGGAGTCCCCGTGTCTGTAGTTGTTGAAAGACAGCCTGGCAGTGGCCCTTAGTGCCCTGGGGTGGCCAATGGGGTGATGTTAGGTGCTGGGCTGGGCTGGATGAGCTCAGAGGTCTTTTCCAGCCTCAATAATTCTGTCATTCTGCAATTATCAAAGACTTCCAGTGGAGACCTCTGGCATGACAGGCTATATAGGAGACCTGCTTCTTGGAGCAGGAGGCCAAGCAGAAAACTCCACCAGGCCTAAACTGGCATTTGCTGTCTGCCTTTATGTAACCAAATCCCACATTAGTTCTCTACCCAGTATAGAGGGAGCTCCGATATCTGGTTCACATGGAGACACCCACCTACACACTGAAACCCAAATGTAGGTGTCTTAAGCTGATGGCTGTATCCATCCCTCTACTTGGAGATTTCCTGAGCTGGCAGCTGCATTACATTCAGCTTGAGGCACCCCTGATGGTCATTTTTTTCCCTATTTCTTATCCACTCACAATCATCTTTATGCTTCTGGTCTCTGTTATACAGTTGTGCTAATTTCCAACTGTAACTCTGGGGAAATCCCTTTCCTGTGTTTCTTTTAAATTTGCTCCCTGCAAATTTCCCTCAAGACACCTCAGTCTTGTGCTGCTACAAACACAGAATTCACTTGCTCTCTGAAGGTGCTGCTTTTCATGCGGTGGTTTTGCTATTATCTCCTTAAGTGGAGAAATCCAGCTGGCAGCTGCTCACAGGTCCAGAGCAGAGCTACCAAGCTTGTGAGGGGTTTAGAGAAGCAGTTGTATGATGAGAGGCTGAGGGAGCTGGGCAGGTTTACTCTGGAGAAGAAGGGGTTGACTGGGGACCTCCTTGCCCTCTACAACTACCTGAAGGGAGGTTGTGGAGGGGTGGCTGTTGGCCTCTTCTCCTTGGTGCCTGCTGACAGAAGCAGGGGCACTGCTCTGCAGTTGAGGCAGGGGAGGGTTAGATTGGATCTGAGGAAGAGATTCTTTGCAGAAAGACTGGTTGGGCACTGGCAGGGCCTTCCCAGGGAGGTGGTGGAGTCCCCATCCCTGGAGGTGTTGAAGAACCCTGTAGCCATGGTGCTTCCCACCCTGCTCAAGTGGCAGCAGGGAGGGGTTCAGGTTGTATTTATCAGTCTCTCAGGTCTTTAGGGTTTTGTTGGTGTGGGGATGGTTGGACTGGGTGATCTAGAAGGTCCTTTCCAACCAGGATTATTCTGTGATTCTGTGAAATGTGTCCAGAACTATTTACACTTAGAGCAATAATACAGATCTATTCTCTTAGGGGACAGCCACCTCATTTTTCACAAACAGCCAATCTAGGAAACAGGACCGAACTTTAAAAATAGCCTTTGCAGCTCAGAGTCCCTGTTTCTCATGTTATTTCTGTGCCTGAGACATCTCAGCATCCCAATCATAACAATTTCAGGGCTCGTGTACGCAGGGATCCCAAATTCTCGCCAAACTCTATCCTGAGAGTTCCTTTGGGTTCCATCTTCATGCCAGCACTGCACTTTTCTCTGAGTTCTTATTCCTTGCTGTGAGTGCATAGCAAGTGGGGCAATCAGCCACCACTAATGAGTTGTTATGGAGTACATTAAGTAATTGGTCTGGGCAGATTATCATTATCAGGGATTTTGAGAGACAGATTATCATGACTAGGGATTTTGAAACACGTCTCAAAAACCTTATAGTAACTGACACTACAAAGAAGCAGTTTATTAATTCTCTTAATAAAATGATAATCCAAGCACCAGAGAAAATCTTTTTGATAAGAACTGTAAGAGCTGTTTGGGGAGATTAAATACCTGAATTACAAGGTAGGCAAGAACTCGCCAAATTAGAAGGACTTGAAGGATAATGGGTCTGCAGAACGCAGATAGCATATGTGCTGAGGTTGCTTTTACCTGAAAGAGCTTAACACACACTTCCAGTCCTCAGGCTAAATTATGATGAGAGATCAAAGCTGCCTGTTAGTCATTATGAAACAGGAATTATGAAAAGCTGGCTGATGGGTTTGCTGACCATGGGGCTATCTCATTTAACTGCACACACTGCCGTCATCCTGATCCCCGCTACCTCCTTGTCATCTGCCTACTAATCCCTCCACCTACTGTCATTCCTTTTTCTTTCACTGCACCTTCTGGTTCTGTGTTGGCTTTTTGCCCTCCGTCTTTAATGCTGTAGCTACACGGTTTGGACAAATTCCATATTCCACTCTACTTGTGCTATTAGAAAGCATCTTACCCTAATCCCTGGGCACCAGAGGTGATACCCCAGAGAACAGGCTCAAGTGTGTCAACCCTGTTTAATTTCCACTTTAGTAAAATAAAATCTGCCCTCTTCATTGGTTTTATCACTGACTCTGAATATGAAACACCTGAGGATTCAATGTGCCTCTCCATTGTGAGGACGTGAACTCTCACCACAGATGAACATTAACTTCCCAAGAGTAGTTGTGAGTAGTTGTGATTTTAGAGTAGTTGTGGTTGGTTTCTCTCAGCAGTCTACCTCTTCCCACTGAACAAACCAGTCTGTTCCACTCTAACCAGCTACTCAAACTCCATGATGAGGAAAACATCACTTGCTGGCCCAGACAGCCCCAGCAGATACCCCTACTCCCATTCAAAGCTCCCAGACACTACTTCCAGGAGTCACTTAAGACCAGAAGGCCCAAAGCAGACGGGGCGCGGGCTGGCTGTGAGTGCACCGGGCCAAAGGCCCTGGGGTTTGGGGTAACACCAACACGGCCCCTCCTTCCCGCCCTCACGGCCGCCATCTTCTCCCCCCAGCCCGGCCCCGCCTGTCATGGCGGCATCACGTGACCACGCGGTCAGAGAGGGCGGGAGGAGGAGAAGGAGAGGGGAGGGAGCAGGGGGTGGTCACGTGGTGCCATTGCTGCGGGAGCGGGGCGCGCTGCCGCCCAGAGCCGCTACGCTGGGGGCTCGGGACGGGCGGAGGGCGATGGTGCCGCCGCCTCCCGCCGGCCAGAGCGGTGAGTGCAGGGCTGGGGAGAGGCGGTTGAGGGGCCGAAGTCACATCGGAGGCTTTCTCCTTTCAGTGAGGTGCGGTGTGGCCACGCTTGGCTGGATGAACTGCCGCGTGGCTAAGGCTGGTGGTCTGAGGTGGCCAGTCGCCTGCCTAGGCTGCTCGGAACGTAACTAGTACGGGGTTTGTTGAACTCTTACGCAGGCGAGACGGCGCAGAGGTGGCATCAGCCCGCCCGCGGGTAGACCTGAACTCTGCCGCTGCCACCCCGAAACGCGAGGATGTGGGTTAGTTCTGCTGGCGCTGCTCCTCCCATTGATTCCTTCAGGCGTTGCTTCACCCCGTGGTGCTGAGAGGGTGCCCTAGCCGTACGGCTGGGAAACTTGTTCTGGAACGGTTTGCCTGGTTTTTGTTTGCCTGTGGTTTTCAGGGGGTGTTTTTGCAGCATCACGGCTGCCTTTTTCTCTCAGCAAGCGTGCGATGGCCAGAGGGATGGAGCTGCTCTGCTGCGAGGGCAGGCTGAGGATGCTGGGGCTGTTCAGGAGGGGAGAAAGCTCCTGGGGAGCCTTACAGCAACCTTCTAGTACCTGAAGGGAGCTACAGAAGAACTGGGGAGGGACTGTTTATGAAGGACTGTAGTTGGTAGGACAAGGGGCAATGGTTTCAATCTAAAAGATGTTTTGATTAGATCTTAAGAGGAGATTCCTCACCCTGAGGGTGCTGAGGTGCTGGAACAGGTTGCTAGGGAGGCTGTGGATGCCCCATCCCTGGAAGTCCTCAAGACCAGGTTAGATGGGGCTGTGGGCAGCCTGGTGTGGTGAGAGATGTCACTGCCTATGGCAGGGTGTTGAACTAGATGATCTGAGGTCCCTTCCAACCCAAACAATTCTATGTTATTCTAAGCGGCTGGTTTCCAGCCATCCTAGCCAGCTCCCATTGCTATGTGGTATTTTTCTTCCTTTATTTTTTATTTTAAATGCTGATAGCAGGCTGTCTCCAAATTCCTTGCTGTGCAGAAGAAAGGTTCTGTGCTCCCTTGTTTGGAAGGAAACAGAACTGAGTGAAGTTAATGGTTGTACCCAGTGATCTTAAAGTTCTTTTCCCACCCAAGTGGTTCTGTGATTCCATAAGCAAGCCCAAGACCTGCACTGCTGGTGGCAGGGAGCTTAGCAGGTCAGACTCCTCTGCCATAGTGTGTTGCTGGAAACAAACACTGCTTGGAAGGTGCCTTTCCAGATAGCTCTTTCACCTTCGTTTGTTTCTTCATAGGTGTCAGCGTTAGAGCTACTGTTGAGACTAATTAAAACACTAATGCTGTCTAGTACAGTATCTCTGCCAAACTCTCCTGATGTCTTGTCAGGATCATTTCCAGGGCAGCTGCACTCGCCTTACAGAACTTTGTTGTATAATGAGATATAAAGTGCGGCTCCTGTTCCACCAAACACCAGATCTCATTGCCTGGGGTTGTTGTTGGTGTAGAAGTAATCTGTACTTCACTGTTTGGTCCAGTGGTTTGGTTTTGTTTGGCGTGTGACTTCTGCTGGGAGCAGTGGTGCAATTTCTTAATGCCAGTACAGCGGTAATGCAGGTGGGCAGGATCATCAGCTCTCTGCCAACAAGCTGTTGTAATTTTTTTCTGGAAAATGTGTTTCAACATAAGATCAGATCCCTTCTGTCCATGCTTATAGTAGTCTGGAATGACGTGAAATGTTCTTCTATGCTTTCTGAACTAGCATGTACTTTTTTCTTCTTTCATCTGGATCTTAACAGGAAACTGCTCCCAGACATTTGTGATTAACTTTAAGCTGATCCAAGAGCAGGCAATGCCCGGGAAAGGATGGTACCAGCTTCTCCCTGACAGTCTATTTCTGCTCAGCTACACTGTAGAGAACCTCTGCAGGTGTGAAATAGTCCAGCTGGGATTCCTAGACTTCGGTTTAGAAGAACATAAAGGGGCAGGTGGCTCTGGATAAGAGGCTTTTGATTAATGAGCAGTTGGCCTCCCCCAGTGTAACTGTCTGTGAAGAACTGCACGCTTTCTGCATAAGCTCTTCCTCATCTCTGGCTAAGATAAGCTCCTGTGGCGTTTTAGGAGCTCTTCTGCAGCAGGGAAGGAGAGAAATAATGCTGCAGCTCTAATGAGCCTTCAGCTCTCAGCCTCAGACGGGGGAAGGCAGCAGGCTAAGTGACATGTGTTCTGATTTAAGAGATTCTGACTACAGATTTCAGTGCCTGTTGCTTGTCTTCTGCTCTGTAACCAGTTGGTCTCAGGGGATGCAAACCGGTGCTTGATGAAGCATAGGAATAAAACAAGAGTGTTCCTGATGCGCTGCTCTGTGGAGGTAGTTTACCAGAGTGAGAGAGTCTGTTCATTTTCATAGTAATGTAAAATAACAGTAGATATGATTCAAGCTTTTTAAGAGGAAGAAAGCCCTGGAGCAGGATGGCAGGGGAATTAAAACTGAGTTATCAATGTTTTAAAATACTATCTGTGTAAAACAAGCTCACTTGGAGTAAATACTAGTAACAATGAATTTTTAGTGGTAGTTACAGGTCATGTGTGTGGGGCCAACTGTGGGTCATATGGATGAGATTAGAAGTATCTGAGCAGATAGTAAAGGTGGAGATTTCAAATCTTCAAGCAATAAAGAGTAGGGTGCTGTGGGGGTGAAAAGACCAGAGGGAGGATCATGCTTACTGCAGTTACATTATCTTAGAAGGTACTGCGAATAGCTTGTGGTCTGAGCAGTTGGTAGGCTGAGTTTGGCAGCAGTTGTGTGCTGCTTGCTGGAGCAGAAGTTGGGAGAAGCTTCTAGCTGAAGGGTAAAGGTATAATTGTGAAAAAATACCATCATTCCTTTCTGTGACACTTGAGTGGATTGAGCTCCTAAACAGTTCCATCTGTCTGGCTGGGCAATACTACACTGACAGGTATCCCTCAAGGTGAGTGGTTTTCTTTACTGTGGTTCATTGTGGGGAGATGCTGCATTACAACCGTCTTGCCTGCTGTTGAAGGGCAGAAGTGTGTTCGTTTATTGCAGGTGTGGAAATGGATTCATTTGTTCATCTCAAAAAATGCTGCAGAGGTGAAGTCGGTTTCAATCATTGTTGGGAGTGTGGGAGGTAGATAAACTGTCTTGGTTCTTATCTGCGGTTTCTTTTCACAACACAGAGTGGTTTATGGAGTTGAATGCATTTGTTGTTGCAGCTCCTGTGTAAATTTATTAAGTACCATCAGTACAAAGACCTCCTGTGTCAAATCAGTGCTTAGCAGCATGAGGAAATGCGATTGTTCAGCTCATTTTGTGTAAGAGTTAACAGGATCCATCACGTCCTTCAGCTGTGATCTGTCATGACTGTGGTGTGAGTCAGCATTGTGTAATAATTAATACTTTATTTGAAAGCTCTGCGACATTCAGAGAGCTCCACAGCAGAAAGGGATGAATGAGGAAGCTGATGACACTGTTTCAAGACAAAGTTGATGTCACTTGTACTAAGTTCTAGATATTTTGCGAAAAAATGTTTCCTACTGTCCAGTCTAACCCTCCCCTGCTGTGGTTTGAACCCATTTCCTCTTGTTCTACCACTAACTGTTTATGAGAAGTGACCAGCACCAACCTCTCCACAGTATCCTTCCAAGCAGTTGTAGAGAGTGACGAGGTCTCCTCTCAGCCTCCGCTTCTTCAAACTGAAGAGCCTCAGCTCTTTCAATCGCTCCTCATGGCATTGATTCTCCAGGCTCTTCACCAGCTACATTGCCCTCCTCCACACTTAGCCAGCACCTTAATGTCTCTCCTGTATTGAGGTGCCCAGAACTGGACTCAGTACTCAAGTTGTCTGGGAGAAGAGCCTGACTCCCACCTGTCTACAGCCTCTCTTCAGGTAGTTAGAGTGATAATGTTCCTTGTGAGTCTCCTCCAGGCTAAACAGCTTCCTTAGCCTCTCTTCATCAGGCTTTCCCTCCAGTCCCTTCCCCAGCCTCGTTGCTTTTCTGGACCCACTCCAGTACCTCAACTCTTTCTTAAAGCGGGGGACCCAGAACTGCCCCCAATATTTGAGGGGAGGCCTCCCCAGTGCCCAGTGCAGGGGGCGAATGACATCCATAGTCCTTCTGGCCACACTAGTGCTGATCCAAGCCACAATGTTATTGGCCTTTGGTGCCACCTGGGCACCCTGCTGGCTCCTGTTCAGCCAATTGGCACCCAGTCTTGCCAAGTCCTTCTCTGCCAGGCTGCTCTCCAGCCACTCATCCCCCAGTCTGTAGCTGCAGGGGGTTATTGTAGCCAAAGTTTAGGACCCTGTCCTTGGCCCTGTTAAACCTCATCCCGTTGGCCTCTGCATACCTAGAGCAACTTTTTGCTGTTCCAAAGACTTCAGCTGTGAGACACTGCACTACTGAAGCAGCTGAATTTTAAACTGACAGGTCACGCTGACAAACTTGAAGGGACCTGTTAAAAACAAGGTGCCTCAGTAAATGATTGCTGTGTGCCAAAGTGATTGAAACAGATGTTTAATGAATGTTAGGAGTCTGTTCATAGGTCATTTTGGATTAGTTTGTGTAAAACCACCCAAGTATTGCTTGGCTAGATGGCATGGGTTTTCTTGCACAGGCAAGGATCAAATTCCATGTTTTAAACCTTGGAGGTGACCTTATTTGAAGCACAGATCCTTTTCCAGGAAGCACAAAAGTACTCTGTTTTAGTACACAACCCCTTATGAATCATCTTCACACAGATTTTGTCTGTTTTGCTAATTCCTGAAGCTAAACATCAAGAGCTGGTGATGTTGATACCTCTCTTCACGTTTGTTAGTGAATTTGCTTTCTTCACTTTTCCTGGAATATCCTAATTTTGTCGGCATGAATCTCTTACCCTTTCTCAGGAGACTAGGAGACTCATCGCCTCATCTTGCACGCCAACCTTCCATGCTAGCAGAGTTTTGCACAGCAGGGCTCCGAGTGAAGTGGGAAAAGATAGTCCTGGTCTGCTCTTCATTTGTTGCAACATCTGATTTCAACATCCAGATCCTGAGAATGTTTTCCCGTTTGAAACGCTGGCAACACATAAGAAAAGTAACCAACAGGAGATGGAAAAGGAGTGGTCCGTGACTTTTTTCCCAAAGGGATTTCTGTGGAGGAGAGATGCAGATCATTAGGGGTTGGCAGGGACCTCCAGAGGTTGTAGAGCCCAACCCACCTGCTCAAGCAGCATCATAGAACCTAACACAGGTCACACAGGAGCATCCAGATGAGTCTTGAAAGTCTCCAGAGAAGGAGACTCCACAACCTCCCTGGACAGCCTGTTCCCATGCTCAGTAACCCTTAAAGTTCTTCCTCATCTTGAGGTGGAACTTCCAGTGCTCCAGCTGACACCCATTGCCCCTTGGCAATCAGTGAAAAGAGATGGTCTCCTCTTGACACCCAGCCCTCATGGACTTATAGACAGGGATTAAGACCCTGCAT
Source organism: Upupa epops (assembly GCA_013397515.1). Taxonomy (NCBI): domain Eukaryota; kingdom Metazoa; phylum Chordata; class Aves; order Bucerotiformes; family Upupidae; genus Upupa; species Upupa epops. The sequence continues at coordinate 95,407 of VZRI01013418.1, forward strand.
AACATTGTCCTCTCCAAGCTGAAAAGAGTCCCATGTCTCTCAATCTCTCCTCATCAGGCAAGTGTTCCAGTCCCTTCATAATCCTTGTACCCTCTGTTGGATTCCCTTAATCAGATCTCTGTCCCTCTTGACCCAGAGATCCCAGAACTGGACACAGTATTCCAGTAGTATTCCACTAGGACAGAGTAGAGAGGGAGGAGAACCTCCCTTGATCTACTGGACACACTCTTCAGGATTCATTTAAGGCAAAGTATTTGCTAAGATCAAGCAGAAGGGAATGAAAGAGGAGGGAAATCAGGTTTTGGCATAAGTTGGCCTTCCTTAGAGCCAGCATAGAGTCTCTTTAACAGGGTTTAGAATGATAAATCGCTAGCATAATGTCTACAAGGTGTTTTATTCCCCGACGCATGCTAATGGAAGGACTGTTTAGTTAGTATCTGGGAAAATCCCTACCGTACTGTCAAACACAACAGGCAGCAAGATAAGCTTAAACTGAGTGCTTGGTGTAGAGGCATGAAGGGAAGTGTTCACTGCCTAGCTACGGCTGTACCAGCGGTGCTGCCTCTTTGTCCATGTACTGTGTTAAGGAAGGGTGAAGGAATGTTTCTTATATGACTGTTTGCTAATATGATTTCCAGTAGCTTCTCTGGGAAGCAGAAGGTATGGGTTACTGCAGTTGTAACCCAGAGCTCTGCTTGCTGTTTGCATCATCTCTAATTATTATGACCTCAGAACATTTGATGCCTTAATGCATCAGGCAGGTTTCATAGGTGAGAGCTGAGACACTGAGTTCCTAAGGATCTCCTAGAAATCTGTAGCAGAGCTAATAATTCAACCAGGATGCCCCACAGGTCACTGTGTTATGTGTTCAGGCATCCAGGTTTGATCAGTGAATTGTGGAGAACGTAGCGGGTTTGTATCCTTAGGTTTCTTCTCTCTTTCATTAGTGACTGCAGACAGTGAGAAAATAACAGAAGAGAGAAACTTCCATGATTCTGTTTAGAATTGAGACCAGTCCATCCCAGCTTTCACTGTTGCACTCAAGCACTTCAGTGAGGTCTGTTTTGATGCCAGATCTTTTGGCAGGAGGGCTGCACAAATGAAGTTTGACTTATTTTCTTTTAGTTTTTATTTTACAACTGGAAAATGTGTTTTTACTTTGTTAAAAAACTGAGGGGGGAAGCACTTGTGATGAAAATGAGTAGAGAGCATAGCTGGAAAATTTCCATCAAAATATGGAAATCATAGAAAATTACTACTGATTTGGGAAATGAAGATTAGAATTGAATTGAAATGTGTCTACACTGAAATCTATAAGTTTAGCAATCATTTTCTCTAGCAATACTGTGATCTAATCCATTCAAATCACGAGGAATGCCTTAGAAATAGGCTGATTGGACTTGTGCAGTGAATGGCAATAAATAAGCAGCCTTGTTTACGCTGCCAAATCCGTGGGTCCACATGGATTGGGCATCAGCTGAAAAAAGGAAAACCAAAATCCAGGCGAAAACAACCCCTCAAACACAGGAAGCCAGATCTTAGGGCAGTGTATGCAGTCAGATGAGAAATACCCTCACAGCGTTCGTTTCCTGAGACCCATCCAGATTAGCCTGTTGTCATAGAGAAGCTGGTGTTCGTTGCTCCATTCCCAGTTAGGACTGGCGAGCAGGCAGAGCTCAGCCACAAAGCGTTAAGTTTCAGGCTCAGCGTTTTATTGTTCAGTGAGAACGAAGACACCAACTGGGTTTGACTGCTGCTGCGGTGAATGCGTTTTCACTGTGTAACCTTGTGCTGCTGCTTCAGTGCCGTCTCCTCTGGAAAAGGTGAGCAGTCTCCTGTTCACAAGCGGGTCCTAGCTAATTACAATCAGCATTTGGACTGTTATTTTGGCGAGCTTTGCGGGCATGAAACGCAAGGGATGGCTAAGTAGGTTTGGAGCATTTAAGGAAGATATTAAGCAGCTTACTTGTGGGTAGTTGACCTTGTAAGTGCTCTTGCATTCTGTGTTTGAATATAGCACTGGAGGATTGTTTAGTTAATAGTTAGATACACATCTTGATGGTGAGAGAGATGTATTGAAGTTGTGGGTGCCTGTCATCCTGCAGTTTTCGAAGCTCTGTGTGCAGGAGGAAGGGCAGCGATGCAGAATGTGATCTGCCTTTCTTTGGAGACTGAGCGCAAGAATTCTGGCTTCCTAGAGAGCTGCTTTTGCTAATGGAAAGACAATCTCATTGTTGCACTTGGATCAAAGTATTTATTAGCAACAAAGAGGCAGAGAAGGTATTTTTAGGACGCTGTGAATGGCATGACACATATTTATAAGCCAGATGGCTTCAAGTCACATTCAGCTGAGCAGCCTTGCGATGCATTGTTGGTTAAGGGGACAGGTAAGACAATCCCAGTCCTATGTGTAACTGTGCTGTAGGAAATGAGTAGTGTTGTCAGGGGGCCATGTGGATGGTGCAGCAGCATGAAGCTGCTCACTGTAGCACTTATTTACTCAGAGCTGAGCACCAGGATTTTGCTAAGCTCCTGTTTCTAATCCAACTGTACTTGCTTTCTCTAAACAGACCGGTACTTTTCTTGTTGTCCCACTGGTTGTAACTGAAACTGGTGGTGTTTTTTTTCCTGTTGTTTGTTTGACATGAGATCCTGACTCTTAGGAAACTTTTTCCTCCCAAAGTTTGTAACTGCTTTTTCCATAAAAACTGTTGAGCCCTTGTGAAATACTCTCTCCTCTTCGAATGAAGTGTGTGGGGAGAAAGGTGACCCTTATCAGGGAAGGGGGAAAAAAAAAACCCAAACCCTTTAAATGTTTGGTTGTTGACAAAGAAGTGAAAGATGTTGCTGCAGAAGGAAATTTAAAATTTCTTCAAGAGAGCATTTGAAACAGAAGAGGACAAAGAAGGACCTTCACATTATTTATTGTAATAATGAGGTGTTTGCATTTAGTCTGGTATGGCAGCCAGCTGAGTTAAGCTTTTTTTTATTACTGGAGTTAAAATATTCAGAAGAGCTTCATAAGCAGAGTTGTGTTCCAGGAGGAGGCGTTTCAATATATAGCCCACAGATTGCAAAGCGACAGCATGCGGTGTTTAGACATCTCTGGTTCAAGTCCAAAAACTGAAGCACAAATGGGTATGGAAGTGAATCGTTTGACAGTGGTAAAATAGTGAGGGGTGAGAACATAAAGATGAATTTTTAAGCTGTTTATATACTTTTCAGGCTTAATGCACTGGTGGTCTCTTAGATCTTCAACAATTAGGGCAACTAGTCTGTGTGTTTGTGTAGCTAGAAGGTATAAAGGGCATTATTGGTATCTGAGTTTATTTATCAGTTAAGTGGTGATCAATATCTTGTGTTCATTCCAGGAGGATTTATTTTAGGTGGTGTGACATGGGTTTGTGTGGCTGTGCTGAAATGACTGAACCGTTGGCTCTCAAAGCTTTTAAAGTTGCATTTAGGAGTGACTTACAGGGCTAATTAAAAATAGATCTCAGTGTATCATCTCATTAAAATTAATGGGAACAGTGATCTTATGCAAGAGGACAGCCTGGCGTCCACAGTATAGTCCTGTGAATGAGGGTTCCTGTGACTGGGGTTATAGTGGTCTTTTTAACTCTTACATTCCCTGATTTTGCACTGGCTCTTTTCTTGCTGAAGTAGAAATGCATCTGACAACAGGAAAGCTGGGAAGGGGCTGTTTCTAAGGGCCTGGAGTGGTAGGACCAGGGGGGATGGTTTCCAGCTGGAAGAGGGAAGGTTCAGACTGGAAGTCAGGAGGAAATTTTTCACACTGAGGATGCTGAGACACTGGACCAGCATCCCTTGCCCACGGAGGTGGCTGCCCCCCCAGCTCCCTGGAAGTGTTCAAGGCCAGATTGGATGGGGCCTTGAGCAACCTGGTCTGGTGGGGGCTGTCCCTGCTCCTGGTGGAGGGGTTGGAAGTAGATGATGTTTTAAGGTCCCTTCCAGCATGAACCATGCTATGAATCTATGAAAGGTAGTGACAGGCTGCTGGTAGGTCCTCTGCAAAGCTGCCTGTTCTGCAGGCTGAAGCAGCTCTGTGTCCTTAGCTTCTCCACACAGGGCAATGACCATGTTAGTGGCCTTGCAGTGAACTCGCTGTGCTCCTGTGGATAAGCCCATATGCTGTCAGCTGACGTTGCTGCAAGGGCACGCTGCTGGCTGGAGTTCAGCCAGACCACCTGGGTCCTTCTCTGCTGAGCTGCTCCCCAGGCTGTGTCAGTGCCTGGGGAGTTTGTGTGTGCCAGGTGCAGGATTTAGCATTTGTCCTTGCTGAATGCCACGAGGAAGGTTCCTGTAGATCCACCCTGCCTTGCCATGACCAATTACTTACCTTTACGGTGTCAAAAATAGCTGCTTAATTCATTAAGTACCATGAACCCTAGTTTTAGTCCTGCTCTGGCAGGAGGAGTGGGCTTAGATGGTCTTCAGAGGTCCCTTCCAACCTGAACATCCTGTGATTGTGTGACCCATCCCTTCTATAAGACCAGAGATCGAGGATTGTTTTTCATTACATCAGGTAGATGTAATTTAGTGCTAAACCAACACAGTAGGAGGGGGGTTATAAGGAATTGAGTTGGGTTGGTGCTTATATTCTAGAGCATGTGAAACACTAAACCTTCACTGGGAGGTATCCCTGGGCTTTCGCTGGGAATGTACTGTCAGTGGATGTTGCTCCTAGTGATGTGTGGTGGAATCTGAAACAAAAGCTGCCTGAGGAGCCCGTTTTTGATCTGGCTGGTCTATTAACTGCAACTCTCCCTAAAGACTGATTGCACTGTAAAGGATGGCTGTAAGTGCTCATCAAAGTGCAGAAGGGACTGTGAATGGCATCTCTGTTTGTGTGACTGACATGTTCTTGGGGTACTGCTCTGTCCTGAGCCGGCCTCTGTTCATTGTTTTGTTAGTGCTCTTGTTTGCTAGGGATTCAACAGGAAAATAGGGCAAACCTATTCACACTGGTCCGTGCTGGTTTTGGAATGGGAGTGGTGGTAGCGGGAACATCTTAGAGCTAAGAAATACATAAAGAGTTAAGGTTATTAAAAACCCCAACCCTGCCTTTTTAAGTGCTGCTTTTTATCCTCTTGTGGTTTGTACCCAGTCATGGTGACTCACGGTATAGATAAACGTACCCTACACTGGGTTAAAATAACCTTCTACAGATGCCCTTAATGTTTCTGAAGCAAATTGTCCTAGCACTCTGTAGAAAGACAGAATTAGTATAATGATTTTTTTCCTACTAGAATGATTTTTAGCAGTGAAGTTTATACGCAGATGTTCCCTGCCTTAATGCAGGTCCAAAAACACACAGGCGGTAGGAAAACTGGGTACTATGAGCTGTGTATCTGTCTTCAGATTTTATTTGGAGAAGGAAAAATTGTTCTTGGAAAAACTACAAGCAGCCTTTTAAGGTTTTCTCAAATAATTCTTACTCGTATTTCAAAAATCTTGGGGTTAATCTGATCCTCTGTTTGACCTCCGACAAACATGAGCTCTGGCACAGTTGTGGGATAGCTAGTCCTACGGTGTGTTTACTAAGCTGTGGAGGTTAATCCAAGCAGATGGTGGTGTTTAAGCAGCGGCAGGTCAGACAGCCCATAGCTACTTCTGCTTCTGAAGCCAAAATACTGTGAAACGTGGTTGGCTTTTTTATTTCATGGGAAATATTGAGGTGTCAGAGCTGTAATGGTTCCTACCAGTAAAGGATCCCAGGCTGTCCGAGGGGAGCGGAGTTGTATAGTTGTTGGGCTAACTGGTGTTACTGGGTTTGGTGTGGGAAATGGGGGTCATGCTGGTGGTGTAAGGATGAAACAAGAAGCCGGTGCAGCATAGAAAGCAGTGTGGCCCAGGGATTACTGCAGTTCACATCTGGCAGGTGGGCTCCTGATGGGTTTTTTTCAGCTTGGCAGTTGAATGACTCTGGATCTGTTGGGTATTAAGGATTTTTTGTTGGTGTGGGGATGGTTGGACTCAGTAGAAGCCTCTGAGAGCCACAGAATAATCTTGATTGAAAAGGACCTCCTAGATCACTGACTAAGAGAACTTCAATAGTTCTCTAAAAAAACATCAATGATTTAGTGCTTACTGAGATTTCTGTACTGGAATTCATGGAAATGAGAGAGGAATATTTTACTCTTGGCATTTCTGGCAGTTTTAAGGCTTTGCCAAAGTCTGAAAACTATCAGGCAATAAATACATGACAGTCAAAACAGAGCAACGGGAGAGGGGGACTGCAAGACGGAACATTTGGTTAAAATTCTCAGAACACTTTGGGTTTGGGTCTTTTTTGAGTTGATGCTGATTTCAGGCAGTGTCTAAGATAAGTTTTTTCTGCTCTTGGTCACCTCAGTCACCTCCAGCATGGGTTGTATTTTCCTGCTGTAGGAGTTTCTGCCATCTTGTTATGTTGGAGTGCCTCTGGATTCCAGTGCAAACACCCATAAACTCAGGGTATCACTAGAAGCTTTATGTGAGTGAATGGCTGTAAAATACTCTGAAGGTGTTACCATGTAGTACGTGCTGTGAAAGCTTCTACGTTGCCAAACAAGAGGATGTGACTTTTCATTCTAGATGTTCTTCACATGGAGTCTTAGAGTTGATCCAGCACTGTGAGGTCACACTAAACCATGTCCTTCAGTATCACATCTGCATGTGTTTTAAACACCTCCAGGGATGGGGCCTCAACCAGGGCCCTGGGCAGCCAATTTCAGGGGATGACAACCCTCTCAGTGGAGAAACTGCTCCTCGTGTCCAACCTAAACCTCCCTTGCTGCGACTTGAGAGTGTCTCCTCTTGTCATATTACTTTTCACCTGGGAGAAGAGACAGATGCCCACCCCACAGGTAGTAGTGGGGAGTACCTTTATTGTCTTTCTAGGAGTAATCAAGCCTGTGTTTTCAGCCTGGTGAGAGGGCTTTTTGGAGACAGAAGGCAGGCTCTTCACTGTGGTGTGATCACTGTGGTGATTACTCATTTATCACTTTCTCTTTAATCTGGGCATGCTTCATGTTGCTCATAGAAAACTACAGGGTGACTGGAAGTGCCACAGGAGCAAAGTGGAGCTCTGAGCTGTAAGAGAGACGTGAGATATTGTGGCAATACTTAGAGAGCCCTGCACCATCTTCCCACTGTTACCTGAGATAACAAGGATTATCTCTGGCTTTCCTGTGCAAGCTGTAGTGTAGAGGGATCCTTAAATGGCTCTGGAATGAGAAGGTTCCCTCTCTGCTGTGTTGATTTTTATCTCGGCAGAACAGTTCTGTTCCACTGTGCATGTGCTGCGACGTTCCGACTGTGCATCTGCGTTACCATAGGGAAATGGAAAAACAGCTCTGGCAGGTTCTGAGGAGCAGTATATTAGGCTTGGACAAGGCTTAACAGCTGATGACCTCCTAGTGGCCACGCAAAAAGAACCCTGGCAAGCACCCAGATCTTCTGTGGATAACTGTGAGTTGTCTGCACACTGTCTGGCAAGAAAATTCATTACAATGAGAGGATGTAATTCTTTCATCTTGCTCCTTTGCGACCTCACGAGCTGCTTCCGAGCTGAGACTTGCCTTGGTGTGATGACTGATCGCTGTTAGTATGGGGAATAAGGAGTTGGGGACTGGAGATCTGCTCTTCTCCAACTGGAAAACACATTCTGCTAGCTGAATAGGAGGAATTCTGGAATAATTTCTACCCCAGAGCATTTGTTGCCCCACTAATGTCATGGCTCTACAGTTAAGCAGCAAGATTTCTGTGCGACAGCGTCAGAGGAGGAGTCTGCACTTCTTCAGCAGGAGCACTGGCTCACTGAGGGGTTTCAACCCTATTTGAGTCCCTTTTAAGCTCCATGGATTTAGCTGTTGAGTAGATCACTGTGGTGTAGAAGTGAGGGAGTTTGGTGTTGTGAGAATACTGGGTAGGTTATTTTTGGGGTGATGGGTTTGCTTTGCTTTGTGGAGACTTGGGTTTTGGAAGGGACACGGTGACCTGCTGCAGTTTGGGAAATAGGAGCTTGAATCCTGACGTGTGGTGTTTTTGGATGCAAGTCACTCCAGACTCAGCATTACGTTGCCAAAATAAGTGGGATCTTTATGGGTTTCTTTGGGATCGTGAATGCCTTCTTCCTCTCTTTAGTAGTTTTCTATCTTGAGAACATAATAATCCGTTTGTACAACGGAACTTGTTGTTGTGGTTTGTTCTTTGCCAGGCTGACCTGAGGACTTCGGGTGGTTTCTGACTTTGAGAAGTCTGAAAATGCATTGGAATGAACCCTTCACTCCTACCCCAGTACTTGGGGTGGTTCTGGGCCCCTCACTTCAAGAAAGAGATTGAGGGGCTGGAACTGGGTCCAAAGGAGCAACAAGGCTGGGGAAGGGACTGGAGGGAAAGGCTGATGAGAAGAGGCTGAGGGAGCTGGGGGGGTTCAGCCTGGAAAAGAGGAGACTCTTGGCCTTTGCCAAGGTCTGACAACCCTTTCCATGAAGTTTTTCCCCATGTCCAACCTGAGCCTCCCCTAGAGCAACTTGAGGCCATTTCTTCTTGTCATGTCACTAGAGACCAACCCTACCTCTCCACAACCACCTTTCAGGCAGTTGCAGATAGTATTAAGGTCTCCCCTCAGACATCTTTTCTTCAGACCAAATAGCCCCAGCTGCCTCAGCTGCTCCTCACAAACTTTGTTCTCCAGATGCTTCCCCAACTTTGTTGCCCTTCTCTGGACCCACTGCAGCACCTCAGTGTCCTCCTTGTATTGAGCTGCCCAGTCTGAACCCAGCAGTTGAGGTGTAGCCTCACCAGCACTGGGTCCAGGGGGTTCATCACTGCCCTGCTCCTGCTGTCTTGCTTATCTCTAGTGAGGAATTACATTGTTTAGGGGCTATGCTTACACCTAGTGCATGGGCCTGATGGGGTAGCAGGCAGCACTCTCTGAACGAGTGTTTTCCTGTCTTTCAGGTAACTGAGATGGCTCCTCAACGATGCTAAGTCTACAATGGGAAGTGTCACACTTCGCTATTTCTGCTATGGGTGCCTTTTCACGTCTGTGACCTGGACGCTTCTGCTCTTTGTTTATTTCAACTTCAGTGAAGAGAACCAGTCCTTCAAGAATGTGCCCGTCAAGGGGCTGGAACCTCAGAGGCCGTTTCCAAAAAAATTCCACCCTCGTTTTACGCGGGGACCCGTTCGTGTCCCAGAATCACAACAGAAAGACACTAGAATAGGAAATCCTCTTGGCAATCATGTCCAGGACCCACTTAAGGGGGAGTTGGAATTCTCTCCTGAAATGGGTAAGTGGTTTTCGGTGCTGGTGTCAACATCACTAAAACAACAGTAGAAGCTGTGAGATGTTAAGGTTGGTTGGGATTTTAGGGTCTGGTTGTCTTTATTGCTGGGTAAATTGTGTAATGAAGTCGTTTTGTTTGTGAAAATGCAGGTGCTGCCAGTGGCTCTTGTCATAGGGAATTACTTGAAACTTACTGCTGTGTTTGGGGGATGAAGGGGTTGAGAGCAGCCCTGCGGAGAAGGATTTATAGGGGTACTGGAGGACAAAAGTCAGAACATGAGCTGACAATGTGTGTTCACAGCCTATAAAGTCATCAGTATCTGGGACATATCAAAAGAAGTGTGGTGAGCTCTTATGAGGGCAGGCTGGGAGAGTTGGGGTTGTTCAGCCTAGAGAAGACTCCAGGGAGCCTTTCAGAATGTGAAGTGAGGTTAGTAAGAAGGATGGAAGTGTTCAAGGCCAGACTGGATGGGGCCTTGAGCAACCTGGTTCAGTGGGGGGTGTCCCTGCTCATGGCAGGGGGTTGGAACTAGATGGTGTTTACGGTCCCTTCCAACCTGAACCATGCTATGAATCTATGGGAACAGTCTTTCTAGCAGGACCTGTTGCAGCAGACAAGGGGTGATGGTTTTAAACTAAAAGAGGGAAGATTTAGACTAAATATAAGGAGGTTTTTTTTATAGCGTAGCTGCTGAAATGTGGGAATGGGTTGGCCAGAGAAGTGGTAGAAGCTTGATGCCTGGGAAACATTCCAGGTGATGTTGGATTAGGCTCTGGGCAAGCTGATCTAGTTGAAGCCTTTCTTGCTCGCTGCATGGGGGTTGCACTGGATGAGCTTTGAAAGTCCCTCCAACCCAAACCATTCTCTAATATAAAATACACAGCATTTTTAGCTGTGCTGTGTAAGTGCTAATGAGGAGGTCTGGGTTATACAGCCAGGTGGGTACCCTCAGTGGAGTTGCTGTTTGGTGTTTGCTCATTTCATATCTTACTGATAGGTGGGTTTGGCTCAGAGGCATGAACTTTTATTAGCTACAGAGAAACTACTCATATACAGTAATTAAAAATAGCTTGATAACAATACCCAGTAAAGAGGACCTATTGATTTGGAGAACGTCCCTGGAGTATGAAATCATTTACCAAAAATGTGAGTGGGACAAATTACAATGGAAGATTTATTGAGATGTCAGCGGTTAGGGATAGATCCTGCTTACAGATATTTTTTGGTGCAAAATGTGTTTCATTGGTGCATATTTCATCAGTGAGATGATTCGGGTTTGTCTTCCAACCAAAAATGTTTTCTTATATTTAACTGTTTACACTTTGGTGCTTGCTGTTGGGCTCAGATGCTCAGCCTGAGGTCTGTCCTCAAAGACACTGGTCTGCTAACTTGCTTTAGGTCTGGAGGCAGATGTTGTGTTGGGGTGTCAGTGTCTGCTGCTTTGGGAAGTTAAATACTCGTGGCTGATTGAAGTCCCCTGGCATTACTGTGATGATGATCCTTCAAGATGATACAGGACTTTACCAAACTTCAGTTTCCAGAGTGGTTGTTGGACCCCTCTGAGTACGTAGGGAAAATGCCAGTTCGTATTGCCCTGTGGCATTACAAATATCTTGTGTGGCAAGCACAAGAGCCAAGTGAGGTGAAGGCCAGTCCAGAGGTGGATGTTGCTTTCCAACTATTCAGCACTGGCCAGGAAAGAAATCGGACCTTTTTCACTGAAAAGTCCCTTGATCTTCAAACCAAGTGACCTGTTTGGCTGATGAAGCCAAAGGGAATTCTAGTGCCAGGATAAATCCTCCACAGACCAACAGGAGACAGCAGGCTGTCTGTTATAATTTGATCAGGTGCTGCAGGAAAGGGCCGCCTGTCTATCTAGGGCAGAGCTGTGACAAACACATAGGAAAACCCCACTGAATTTGGCACAGAACACCCAAACCCAAGCTGTTCTCTGGTAGAACAATAGATCTCTTCTTTTAATCACCTGGGAGAGCCACATAAGGCTGCTGAGATAAAGCCTAAAGTGATGTTTGGATTGCAAAGCTCCGATTTTCCAAGGACGAGGGAAAATGGCCTCAAGTTGGGCACTGGAACATTTAGATGGGATCTTTAGAAGCTCTTCCCTGAGAGAGTGGTTGGGCACTGGAACAGGCTGTCCAGGGAGGTGGTAGAGTCATCATCCTTGGAGGTGTTTAAAAACCGAGTAGTAGAAGAGCACTAGAGGCCATAGTCTAGGGGTTGGGGAGATGCTGGGATGAGGGTTGGACTTGGTGATCCTGGAGGTCCTTTCCAGCCATGAGGGATTCTATATTGTATGGGGGGAACAGGGCTTAGTGGTGCTGATAGGGCTAGGGAAAGGTTGGAATTGATTACTTTGAGGGTCTCTTCGAGCTGAAACTACTCTCTGCTTCTGTGGAGCTCTGAGTGACAGCAAGTAGGATGGCACTGAGGATTTCAACCTTGGCCTCTAGCAGTGTATTTATTTTCACAAGCTATTGCTGCCTCTACTCAGCAACAGTTGATGCCTATGCTGAAATAATCAATGAGGAGCTGTGTTACTCTCTCACTTGCTGCCAGTGCCCCAGGTAAAACAAACAACAAGTTCACAGTTTTTTCTTAGTGAGTTCTGTGCTCCTGCAGACTTGAGAGAACGGCATGAAATCAGAGCTGCTGTTGTGAGGGATTTTCTACCATTGTAAACACATTATCTCTCTCAAAAATCCTGTTAGAGACCCTTCCTTCATCTGTATGGGTAGGTGCTGAGGCATTCTGTGCCAAAGTCTATCCTCTGTTGCTTGTTTGATGTTGGGTTTTAAGCAGTGCTAAGAATTAGCTGCTCTTGAAGCTTCAAGGTGAGGGTCCTGGAGCACTGGACCAGGCTGCCCAGGGGGTTGTGGAGTCTCATTCTCAGAGACGTTCCAGCCCCGCCTGGCTGTGTTCCTGTGCGACTTGGTCTGGAGGATCCTGCTGTGGCAGGGGGACTGGACTGGATGATCTTTCCAGGTCCCTTCTGATCTCCAATGATTCTATGAAGCAAAGGGAATGTGTCTGGTAAGGCGATAAACACCATCAGCCCTTGGAGAATGATCTTACTGTAGCTGCGAGGGCTACCCTGTTGGGAAGGGTTGCAGAAATAGTCACATAACAGTACGCTTTGTTCTTGAGTAAGTAATAGGGTTTTGGGGATGTGAAAGCTTACATTTCGATCCTTCGCTGTTTCCAAAGGGTATTGTTGAGCCTTTCAACTGATTTTGTCATTTTAATTTTGCAGGAATGATTTTTAATGAAGAAGATCAGGAAGTGAGAGACTTGGGCTATCAGAAGCATGCGTTCAACATGCTTATCAGCAACCGGCTGGGCTACCACAGGGAGGTGCCTGATACAAGAGATCCGAAGTATGTACTAATTTTTTGAGGGGACACAGGGTGACTTTTCTGTATTCAGGGACTCTGTGCTTGAATCATAGAATGTTAGGGGTTGGAAGGGGACCTCTAGAGATCATCTAATTCAATCCCCCTGCCAAAGCAGGATAGAATCATAGAAGAGTTTTGGCTGGAAGAGACCTTCAGGATTGAATCAGACCTTTTCCTAGCCCTATAATCACCACTAGTCCATATCCCCCCAGTGCAACATCGCCTCCTGTCTTAAACACCTCTGGGAATGGGGGCTCTGCCACCTCACTGAGCAGGTTGTTCCAATGCCTGACAACCCTTTTAGTCACACAAGACTGGATCTAAGAGAGTTTTAAAAGTCTCCAGAGGAGAAGACTCCACATCCTCTCTGGGTAGCCTGTTGCAGGGCTCTGTCACCTTCACAATAAAGAAGTCTTGCCCAAGAGCCAAGTTCATTCCCAGTCAGTGAAGACTTTCCTTGTAAGCCTCTGGGTTTTCAGTTACAGTTTCTTATTTGGATTGGATTCCCTCATACCTGGCATCTTCAGATGGCATCAGCCTGTGATACTGTGCCTTGCTGGAAGTATGGACACAGTCTGAAGCTACGGAGAAGAATGATCTGCTTTGAGCAGGATTGATTTTGCAGATTAAGACACATAAACTCAGCTGCAAGTTATTCAGCTCTGTCTGCATTTATTGTAATTAGCAGAGATGTAGTCAGTGCGGGAGCATGCAGAGCTCTTCAGCTGGCAGGATGCACTTGTGAGCCTTAGGGTGAGCTGTGTTCTGTCGGCACTTCACTGACAGCACTGACTAGACTTCAGTGTCCTAATCTTCAGGCTTGCTCACAGCCTCTGCTGTCTAAATACCACCACTGGAGCTGTTCTGGAACCTTGTCTAGCAGCCGGCCAGTAAAGCTGTGAGGTTTTATAGGTCTCGTGTTATATTTGACATTCCTGTGGATGTCTGAGCTACCAGAGGCTAATAGACTCTGTTTTGACAGGTGAAATAAGCCCTTACTGTTTGTCTTGAGGACCTGTGATCCTCACTCACAGCCCAGTCCATCGTGTTCTCTGTTTTCTATAAAGTAAAAACATTTAATTGTAGGTCTGTACCATGCTGAGAGGAAGTTACTGTGCTGGATCCTACTATAGATGTTACACACCCCGGCTCTTGATGGTTAAGTTAGGGCTTCCTAGACATGGATGGTGCTAGTTACGAAGTTTCAGTGGTGACCTAGCCCTGTGTGTTTGCAGATGTAGACAGAAGTCCTACCCTTCCGATCTGCCGTCTGCCAGTGTTATTATCTGCTTCTACAACGAGGCGCTTTCCGCCCTGCTCCGCACAGTACACAGTGTCCTGGATCGCACCCCTGCGCAACTTCTTCATGAGATCATTTTGGTGGATGACAACAGTGAAATGGGTAAGAAAGCCTCTCGGTGATACCTCAGTCAGTGCTCACAGACCTTTGTATCTCTTCCGGCGCTTATAAAAGCGTGGAATGTAATAAACGAGCAAAGTTATGATGCAAATCCAGTCTGGACTGCAGTCCATCTCCGAAACAGAAAGATTACATGATGTTCTGAGCAGCCCAAGATGACACCCTTTTGTCACCAGTGCTGTTTTACAGCTGAGCTGTGTGTCATACGGACTATTCACGTTTTGGAGTGAATAATTTTGAACAGCACTGGATTGGGCAGCTCTGGTGCTCAGAGCAGATGAGCCTGATCTTACTGCAAAGTTTGTGGGCCAGTGCTGACTGAATGCATCTGGAAGGAACTGAATGCACACAGGTTGAACTGCGGTCTTGCAAATAAGTTGATGTGGTACTAGGGAAACAGCAGGGTAGTGTTTGTCCTTGCTCAGCGTTTCAGACTGGTGGTATACTGGAATGGAGCTCAGCCTGTGCTGCGAGTGCTCTGCGTGGCTCTTGCACAGCCTCTTGTGGCCACCCTAGGAGTAGCTGTCCCTGGCTCTCGCTGGAACAATTACTACTTTCCCTAGTTTGGGAGGGACCCTGGAGGGGCAAACCTTGCAAAGTAGCTGTACTGTTGTTGAAAGATTGGTGCTTCAGCACTTTTCAAGGCAAAAGACAGGCAATCGAGGCGTTTTGGCACTTCAGAAGCCAAGTGGCTGATGAGGAATGAGTGAGCAGTACTTGCCAACAGGACTGTGCAAGTTCCCTGCTTACCTCTGTGCAACTCCACAACGTTTTGTGGTTTTTAAAATGATTTCTGGGTTATTTTTTTAGTAAATATAATTAACTCCCTTGGTCCCAGTTTGTTTTCTGGTTTCAATCTCGCTTGATCTCAGATGCTGACTAGACATGTACCATATGCAATGAAATCCTCTTGTTAAGTACCTGGTTGATTTCTCTGAGGTCAGGTCAAGTGTTAAGGTACCGGGAGAGAAGAAGATCAAGCTCTCCGTCCCTTGACAAGAGTGTATAAGGTTTTAAAAGCCTGGTTTTTGTTACTCTTTGCTACCAACCTTCTTGCAGTTTGTTTTAAAGTCTCATGACCTTTGTATTGAAAACTAAGTTTACTTCAGAACTCAAAGCTGGTGATGCCTTTGGTTATCACCTGGTTAGGCAGCCACACTGTTCTGTTGTTAATTTGAAGGGAAGATTCATCTCAAAGATACTTTGGCCTTTCTGCCTTCAAATAAATGTGTTTGGAAGCCAAAGGAATATTGTTTATAGGAGACCAAATGCTTTTGATTGTGATGATGATGCTATGCTGGTTTGGCCTCTGAGGCATCAAAGACTGGCTCTTAGGAGCTTAGGCAAATGGCTTGATCTTGGTGCTGCTTAGAGTACTTAATTTTAAAATCACTTTGCCTACATTACTTATTTCCTCTAATGATCACTGCCTATTTTCAGCTTTAAATATAGGCTCTCTGCTGCTCATCGGTGCTGTTGTGCAAAGCGTTTGCATCCAGTTTTGCCTCAGAAAGCTTCTTATACTCAATCATCACCACTTGCTAGCTAAGCCAGCATTTCCATGGCTCAGCTGAGCCAACTGTTCCACTTTAATTTGCTGCAAGGTGAGATTTCTTTTATGGGAACAACCTCTTTTTCCCTGAAGTAGGCTGTTCCATAGCAGCTAAAGCCTCAAAGTTATGTTGAAGGCTGCCATTCATCTTCACACAAGAAGAAACTGAAGAACAGGAAAGGATTAAATTGCCTGCCGCTCAGTACTTTGAAATAGTAACACTCCTGACTCCTATCCTAGATCTTTCCTTTTGGAGGAGCCTTTGTTACACAGATAATAGAGCAAGATAATGACTGAAGAAATTGTTAGAGACTATCTCTTGGCTAAAAGGGATCGCTTCTCTCCTTGGAGCAAAATTTCTCAAGCAGGCTGCGATGAAGTTTGGGTTCTGTGAGGGAAAATCGCTGATCCCTGTGGACATGAAGCTCACACAGAAAAATACCGTTGAAAACCAAAACCCCAGAAGATATCTGAGACTAAAATTCCTGTTGAGAATGTGAAGCATTCAGTATCAAGTGCTAGATTATTTTAGGTTTGCAAATCCTTCTCTCCTCTTTGCTTGGCTACCTCCTCTGGGAATCACCCTAGACGTGACTTTGTTTCATCAACTGTCTCGGAAAGTGTATCTACAAATTCTTTCCTATTGCATCTGGCACATGATGTCATATTCAAGACCGGGGGGAGGATTCTTCTCTGAATCTCTCCGGAGAGTTTTCTTCAACTTAAGGTATTCTCTAGCGCTGTGTTTCCTTCATGATACCCTGTTCTTGATCCACGATGCTGCCTTGTCATTCACAGGCTGTGACCTTGTCATTTGGACTTCCTTCTGAGAATCTCCCTCTCAAATCTTCCTGCCTGAACATTCTTGAATCTCCATCTGGCTTCCAGCATAGATTTTTTTTGGCATTTAATCTCATTAACAGCAACTTCAATGCTTGAGCTGATATTCAGCTGAATATTAGTTATTCTGGCATAACTTTGTTGAAAGTCTGTTTTGCTCTTCATAGAATCCTCCTGGCCGGAGAGGACCTCCAGGATCATCAAGTCCAGCCCTCATCTGAACATCTCCCTAACCCCTAGGCCATGGCCTCAAGTGCTCTAGCTACTCATTTTTTAAACCCCTTCAGGGATGGGGACTCCACCCCCTCCCTGGGCAGCCTGGTCCAGGGCCCAACTACTCTCTCAGCAAAGAACTTCTTCCTAAGATCAACTCTAAACCCCCCCTGATGCAGCTTGAGGCCATTTCACCTGTCGTTAATAGTCTGGAAGAAAAGACCAGCACCAGCCTCACTACAACCTCCTTTGAGGTAGCTGTAGAGAGCAAGAAGGTCTCTTCTCAGCCTCCTCTTCTCTAGACTAGTTCCCTCAGCTGCTCCTCACAGGGCCTGTTTTCCAGCCCTCTCCCCAGCCTCGTTGCCCTTATCTGGTCCTGCTCTGGCACCTCAATGTCCTGCTGATACTGTGGTGCCCAAAACCTGACCCAGTGCTCAAGGTGTGATCTCACGAGTGCAGAGTACAGGGGCAGGATACCCTCTTCATACTATGGTTCTTTATGAAGCGTCTATGTTCCTTTTATTTCTCCTTCAGCATATTAAGTTACACTTCATTCTTTGTATGGGCACTCCTAAAATCGCCACTGATGTTTGTTAAGCTACAGGAATTCAAGGCCATTTGCACTTCTGCGAAAGCAGATCCCTGCCAGCAGTGACCTGGATCCTTTTGGATTTTGGAAAAGCAGCCACGTGTGAAAGACTTGTCCTTTGTACCTGCTGTTCTGTCAGCTGAGCACATACAGATAATGATGCTGCTTTTCAAAGGTGTCAGCATTTGTTTTGGTGTACAGAACACACTAATTTCTATCACTCATCTGTGTGAAAGGGCTTTTATTACTGCTCATGAGAAGAATTTGGAGTGCTCTTTCTTTGTGCCTCATATCTTTGAGTTGTGGGGTTTTTACCTTCAGCAGCAGTAATTCTAGTAGTTCAGTTAACCTGAGTTGTGTTAAAGGCTCTGCAAACAATAATATGGCTGCAGTCTGTGCTCAGGAAACTGAGGCAAAGTGTAACACCTGAGACACAGCACACTTAATTGGGAAAGCAGAGCAGAGTGCTTAGCAGCAGGAGCGTGCCCTGCGGAAGAGCCAGTCCTCTGGTCCATCACCTTCTTTGGTGCAGGGTGTGTGCCTTGTCTGTCAACGCTGGTTTCCACAATCCAGTAGGTAAAAATGGTGCAGTTAATAGCAAAATGTGCTAATAAAACAACAGCAAAGGCAGCAGGAACTGGATGGGGACAGGTAGGATGTGGAGTGATTGACTGTCCCTTTGATACTCTTGGTTTGAAGCTGTGGTGCTGTATTGGGGTAGCTTTTTGAACAAGAGTCTGACCCTTTTTGACTTGAACATCTTGAAACAAAGCTTCCGCATTCTGCGTCCTGTTGTTGAACTTGTTTTCCTTTTCTCAGCTGACCTGAAGAAAGACTTGGGCGAGTATGTTCGAACTCAGCTTCCCAAAACCACTAAATTGGTAAGGAATGAGAAGCGGGAAGGCTTGATTCGAGGAAGGATGGTTGGAGCCTCTCATGCCACAGGTATACTGCCTTGTTTCCCTTTTCCTTGCGCGCTTTGGCATTCAGTAATGAGGTCACTTCTTTTTCTGTAGGGCAGCTCTGGCAGCTGCTGAATGTTTGACCTGTGAATGCTACAGTGTTCTGTAGGGGCTTTGCATGTTAAGCTGTGTTCCAAGCTGCACGGTTTAGTCTGGGGTAAAAAGAAAGGCATAATGCTGTATTAGATGAGAGATGTTTAGCAATTGCTTCAGCATATCACCAACTTTGAAATGAGCTAATTACTTGAATCGTCAACTGTGAAATTAGCCTATGCTACCACAGCTAAACAGAGTGCATTGAGTAATCACAAAATCATTCAGTTTGGAATCGATCCCTTTGGATCATCAAGTCCAAACATCAACCCTACTTTGCAAGTTCTCCCCTAAACTGTATCCCCCTAACACCATGTCTAAGTGACTCTGGAATACATGCAGGGATGGGGGCTCAACCACCTCCCTGGGCAGCCTATTCCAGTGTTTGACTACTCTTTCCATGAAGAACTTTCTCCTGATGCCTACTCTAAACCTCCCCTGCTGTAGCTTGAAGCCCTTCCCTCTGGTTATGTGAGAGGAGACTAGCACCATCCTCTCCACAGTGTCCTTTCAGGTAGTCACAGAATCAGAATAAACATGGACATCGATGAATTCATTCTGAATGGCTTGGTTTAAAGTCAACAGATTTTTAGCTGCAGCAGTAACTGGGTGGATGCTGAAGTGTGGTAAGAGGTGAGCCCAAAGCATTTACAAGCAGTGGACAAAACCAGCTTTGTCATGGGAGTCACTGATCCAGACCAGTGTCTGTCATCCCATCTATCTCTGTTGTCTAACTGAGGTGTGGGAGGTGCTCAGCACTGGCACCTCCTGACTCAGGGTGCTGGTCTGATGATGCTCCCTTTAAAGTACAGTAGCTATGCTGGATGTGGACAGAAAGCTCAATGGCTATAAAACCCTCTCAAAGAAATGTAAAGAGCAGCCCTCCTGTAAGCAGTGCTGAGCTGAATATGAACACAGATCGATCTTCTGCCTTTGTGACTGATCTAATCCCAGTGGAGCCTCTGGAGTGTTTCTGAGTGCAGATGGTGTTTCCCCTCTGCTCCTCAGGGTGATGACCACACTGATGATGCTCTGCTTTGTGTTACCATGGATCTCGGTGTTTTTTAGGGACTGTGCTGGTGTTCCTGGACAGTCACTGTGAGGTGAACGAGATGTGGCTACAACCTCTGCTAACACCCATCAAAGAAGATCGCAGGACCGTGGTGTGCCCTGTAATTGACATCATCAGCGCCGACACACTTACCTACAGCTCTTCCCCAGTTGTGCGTGGAGGATTTAACTGGGGCCTGCACTTC
This sequence comes from Upupa epops, assembly GCA_013397515.1. Lineage (NCBI taxonomy): Eukaryota > Metazoa > Chordata > Aves > Bucerotiformes > Upupidae > Upupa > Upupa epops. The sequence goes on from VZRI01013418.1 coordinate 115,041, forward strand.
AAGTGGGATCTTGTTCCTTTGTCAGAACTGGAAGGACCCGAGGGAGCAACTGCTCCAATCAAGTAAGGGTTCCTCCTACGTGCTGCGAAGCTCGGTGTAGTATAGGGATGATCAGAAGCTGTACTGATTAAGCCTTATGTGTGGGTGTGCAGTTCTAGAAGCAGATGCCTGACCTGTCAGATCTCCAACTTATTTTACTTAAAAATGGTTTAATTATTGTTATTCATTTCAGTTTAATTTCTTGCATTAAATCACAAATAAGGGTAAATCTGTTGTCTGTGGTTGGGAAAGCACACACGTTTGTACAGAGTGCTTGTGCAGCAGCAGCATTTGCTATTCTGTGTTAAATCTATCCACTGACTCCTTTCTGAGCCACACATTGCTGTTTGTCTCTGCTCTGTCAGTGTGTCTGGCTTCATGATAACGTTAATCACTAGCTTTGTGCTCTCAATAGCCTGTGCATCTTGCTGATATGGGCTCTATAATTTCAGTGGTGGAATGCTCAAGAAAATTGGGAAAGCACATTGTTGTGGTATTAGGGGGGTGGTTTCCTAGCTGATGAGAGAAGACCCCAGCAGAGAGTAACTCTCTGTGGTAACATCAACTTTGCTTTAAAATTTGTGTCTATTTTTCCTCAAATGATTCTTCTGTGGATTTGTAGAATGGTTTGGGTTGGAAGGGACCTTAAAGATTGTCAGCAGGGACACCTTGCGCTAAACCAGGGTGCTCAAGGCCCCAGCCAATCTGGCTTATAACACTTCCAGGGAGGGGGCAGCCGCAACCTCCCTGGGCAACCTGGTCCAGGGTCTCAGCACCCTCAGTGTGAAGAGCTTCCTCCTGACTTCCAGTCTAAACCTCCCCTCTTCCAGCTGGAAACCATTCCCCCTGCTCCTACCACTCCAAGCCCGTGGAAACAGCCCCTTCCAGCTTTCCTGTAGCCCCCTTCAGAGCCTGGGAGGCTGCTCTGAGATCTCTCTGGAGTCTCCTCTTTTCCAGGCTGAACAGCCTCAATTCTCTCAGCCTGTCCCTGTAGCAGAGGTGCTCCAGCCCTCCTCTCATCCTCACGGCCCTCCTCTGGTCACATTCCAACAACTCAATCTCCTTCCTGTGTTGAGGGCTCCAGAACTGGATGCAGGACTGCAGATGGGGTCTCAGGAGAGCAGAATGCATTTAGTCTTTCCACATTTACCCAGCACAAGTTTGGGTCTAGAAGCCAGGAAACTACTTAAGTGACTTAGCAGTTTGCCTGGCTGGTCTGGGAAGTGTCGCTGTGGCACTTTCTGATGCTGGAAGAGAAAGGACAGAGTGGGAAAATCTGAATGGGGAATGAGCATAGAAAGGCTTAAAATCCTCGCTCTGGTAAGAACTGTTGTCACGGTTAATGTGGGGAATGCCCGAAGGTTTAGTTCTTGCTGGATTCATCAACTCATTTGTAGGAAAAAGCTCCCATGGAATGGATAGGGAACCTTATAGTTAAAGGAAATCTCATAATCTATAAAGATAGCATTTTCTGAGGAGGAAAGAGGCTTTTTTCCTCTTTCTCCTTTGAAAAAGCAGCTCAATTGCTGTTTAACCTCTTGAAAATGACTTCCCATCAAATGGAAACACGGATGTTTTATGTTGTAGAGACCTTCATGATGAAATATTGGTGTCAGGGATGGAAAATTGAGAGCAATCTTTCAACCCGGGATTTAATGTGACAGAAACTATAGCAGAAAATTGTGTGAGATCAAGCAAGGACATCCAGACTCGGGCTGATTTTATTACAAGGATGAGAAAAAGCCTGTTCCCATCCTATTGCATCACTTGGTATCATCTACATGGTGGCTTTACTCTTCATACTCTTACAGGGCATCCCCATCTTACAACTTTGTGGTGCAGTAGGACTCAGTCTAGAGACTCTAATGGGGAGGATGTATGCGTTCTTAACAAAATGGAGCACTGTGGGCAGAGAAGAACCTGGGAAACCCCAGGTCAACTGTGAATAACTTCCAGTAAGCTGATCATTGCAGCAGTGATGAAACAACTCTGCCTCTGGTATTTAAAGTCTGTCTGTGAGACAGAGCAGCGTTGCTTTGAGCTTGTCTTTAAATTTGGACTTTGTTTCTTGATCTAGTTTAATATGGGAAAGGAGCCTGTACTGTGGATTCTTATCCTCTCTCCAGTTTAGTCAGGCCTAATCTGTATGATTTGCCCCTGTAAGAATGTTAGGGGTTGGAAGGGACCCTGAAAGATCATCCCATCCAGTCCCCCTGCCAGAGCAGGATCCCCTAGATCAAGCAGCACAGGAACCATCTAGGCAGGTTCTAAATATCTCTAGAAAAGGAAACTCCACAACCTCCCTGGGCAGCCCCTTCCAGGGCTCTGTTACTGTGGGCAGGTGGTCTTGTGTGTAACTGTAGGGGTAGGAGCATCTGGTAAAGGCAGCTCCTACGTTTCACTGTAGAAAGCCTGATGGACTCCAAGCTTAGACAGGTTTACTTTCTGTTAAGTAGAGAGACAGCTATTATATTCTTCTTTCCCTGTCCTGTCACTTTTCCTCCCTTACTATACAAAGAAATATAGGTGGTGGAGTAATGCAGGACTACAAACACCACTCACAGATCTCCCTTTGAGAACATTTTGAGACCCAGGAGTGTGATCTGATGGTTTCTAGTGACTGTAGGATTTAAATTGCAGTGTGAGTATAGAATTAGGTATTGGATCCAGCTAGAAGTAGTGGATTGTGTTCTTTTTTCTTCTTTTTTCTTCTTTTTCTTCTCAAAAAGAAAATGAATTTGTTTCAACATCCCTTTTTAGGTCACCTACAATGGCTGGAGGCCTCTTTGCCATGGATCGCGAGTACTTTAATGAGCTTGGACAGTACGACAGTGGCATGGACATCTGGGGAGGAGAAAATCTGGAAATATCTTTCCGGGTAATCTAACTTTTATGTCTGTTGGAGTGTGAACCTCTGGCCGCCTCTCTTCCTTTCATACCCTTTCTTCAGTCAGCACTGGAATGGCTGTTGGCACATAGGGACTGACAGGAAGGGAACAGTCTGCACTAACTGCCTTTCCAATAGTCTTCCAGTTAAGTTTTAATGGGAAGATGAAAGGTTGAGCTTTGTAGTTCAATGGAGCTTTCTCTTTGTTTGGTGGAGCCTTTCGTAGGACCCATGGAGAAGCGTCACAAAGAATCCTACAGGTTTCTGCAATGATTTATAAGGAAAGTGTCATAGATTTCACACGTCTTACAGTAGCATTTGACAACAATTGAGCTGCTTGTACTTCCTTAAACACATAGGGGGCTTTTCAGATACCTCAGCCTCCTTCTTGAGGCTGAAGTGGATTTTTTTGTTTTAATAATGGAAATCTAAATTTTAGTTCAATATAAATGTTTAATATAAATGTAAATTCTTTTGGTAACTTAAGGAAGAGTTGTGTGGTTGTGTGAAGGGGTTGGCTTGGTTGGAAAAATGAGAGAGCTGTAATCCTGAGATGGGAAATCACAGAGTTATTGAGGCTGGAGGAGACCTCTGAGCTCCTCCAGCCCAGCTCAGGACCTAACATCACCACACCAGCCAGACCAGGGCACTAAGGGCCACAGCCAGGCTGTCCTTAAACACCTCCCCGGTGTCTGTCCATTCCAGGCTCTGATCACCCATTCTGTGAGGAAGGGCTTCCTAACATCCAACCTAATCCCCTCCCCTGGCAGCTTCAGGCCCTGCCCTCTCATCCTGTTACTGGGTGCCTGGGAGAAGAGCCCAACTCCCACCTGACTACAACCTCCCTTCTAGTAGTTGTAGAGAGGGAGGTCTCCCAAGGGCACAGGAACTTCCCTTCTGCTGCCCACGCTGTTCCTGATCTGGACCAGGATGCTGTTGGCATTCTTGGCCACCTGGGCACCCTGCTGGCTCCTATGAAGCCATCTGTCTCCCAACACTCACAGGTCCTGTTCTGCTGCGCAGCTCTCAGCCCCTCAACCCCCAGTCTCTAGCGATGCCTGTGACTGAAATGCAGGACCTGGCCCTTGGCCCTCTTGTCCCTCAGACAACTGGCCTCAGCCCTTCAATCCAACCTGTCCCAGTCCCTCTGCAGAGCCTTCCTGCCCTCAAGCAGATCAATACTCCCACACCATTTGGTGTCATCTGCAGACTGACTGAGGGTGCTCTCAAGCCCCACGTCCAGGTCATCGATAAAGAGATTAAACAGGACTGGCCCCCACCCTGAGCCCTGTAATCATCCCTTGGAGACAGAGAGGAGGAGGTAGAGAGCTGTGTCAGTGTATGTACCATGATGCGTCGATGCGTCTTCTGCTTCTGGCCAACAGATCTGGATGTGTGGTGGTAGGCTTCTGATCATCCCCTGCTCCAGAGTGGGACACATCTTCCGTAAAAGGCGGCCCTATGGCTCCCCTGGGGGGCTGGACACTATGGCTCATAACTCGCTGAGGCTGGCACACGTGTGGATGGATGAATACAAGGTAAGAGATCATGAAATAAGGTCATTAACTGGCTTGTTTGACAAAGGACTGCACCACAGTGGGGTGTGTTAGCACCTCTGATGGGCTCTTCCTTCTGTAGTTTGATTCCCTACTGTTAATACGAGTTGCTGAGTTCTGTAGGGCTGTCATTTGGTGTTCAAGAGCTCAGGTCTCCTCCCTGTTACTTCTGCTGCCTGGAGGAGATGACTTCATGCCTTTATAATGCAGTAGAAGGTGGTGAATGAGTTCTTGTAAGCTCTGCATTGTTCTGTGTCCAGATCAGTGTTACATGGCAGTGCTGTTGTGTGCCTTCAGGTACTTTCCACTGTTGGTGAGATGATGGGGGGGGTTGTTGGTTGCTTGTTTGTTATCTGTTTTAATTAGCAGACTGATTCTTATCTCTCTTGGCCTGGAAGATCAATCAGAATTAACTTCTGGATTCAAGAGCAAGTGTATTCCTTCTTTATCTTCAGATCTTGGTATGGGTGCTTTGGAATGTAGGTCAGGTTTCTGAGCAGCCCTGATCTCTGATACTTGAAGATGTTTTGGTTGGTGAGGCCATAGGATTTCACGTGTGGGCAGCTCCTGCGGTCCCTTCAATTTCTACACAAGACATGTTTTATTAACTTTCTGTTCTTTAGAGGTTTATGTTTCAAACCCCATCCATTATCTTGATACTCAGTCAGTTTGAAGAACCTATTAGGGGTCATTAATTTGGATCTCCATTCTCCATCTCCATAATGCATTGGTAGATTTGATCTATCGCTTTGTCCCCTTTATTGGTGTCTGGGCACAGTCGCTCGTGATTAACGATGGCTTTCTCTGAGGCTTGGAGTTGACTCTTTGTTATAATTTCCAGCTAATATAATGCTTTGTCCAACTGAGTCTTAAACTGCTGATTCTAGCAATCTTTTATCACAGATTTGTGTCCTGAGTGTTTCCAGCTGTTCCTACTCTTATTGTCCGCTTGGTGCCAGTGACTGTCGTCATGACAGATTTATCTTTGGAAATATTTAAGTTTTTAAAGTGTAATTTCCTGAAGTGACTGCATGACAAATAGCTCCAAGATAAGGTTTGAAGGATCTGTTGTGCAGCAGCAAGCAAATAGCAATAGTTAATCGATAGAATTGCATAACGAAAAGGAAGCAGCCAAGTTTTCATACCTGCAAGAGCAAAATGTAAAAGGAAGTTCATCTATACCATAGAAATGTGAAAAGCCTTTGACACAGCATCCAACAGCACCCTCCTGGCATAGCTCTGATGGGTTAAAAACTGACTGGATGGCTGGCCACAGAGCGGTTGTGAACGGTGCCCCATCCACTTGTGTCCAGTGCGCCTTGTGTCCCCCAGGGACTGGTGCTGGGGCCTAGTTCTATTCAGCATCTTTACTGTTGATCTAGGTGAGAGGATTGAATCTGCCTCTACCCTCAGAGAATTTGTGGATGACACCAAGTTGGTGGGGAGTGTTGATCTGCTGGAGGGGAAGAAGATGCTGTAGAGAGATCTGGACAGGCTGGGGCAATGGGTGGAGTGCAACAGAATGAGGTTGAACAGCACCCAGGGCAGGGTCTTACACTTCGACCACAAGAACCCCCTGCAGCTACAGTCTGGGGGATGAGTGGCTGGAGAGCAGCCTGGCGGAGAGGGACCTGACAGCACTGGTTGACAGCCAGCTGAACAGGAGCCAGCAGGGTGCCCAGGTGGCGCCAAAGGCATCCTGGCTGGGATCAGCTATANCCAGGGCTGGGGCCCCATCCCTGGAGGTGTTTAAGGCTGGGCTGGATGAGGCTCTGGCCAGCCTGCTGTAGGGTGGGGTGTCCCTGCCCATGGCAGGGGATTGGACTGGATGATCTTCCAATCCCTGATGATTCTGTGATTCTAAGAAGTTGAAGATCAGTCATCTGAAATTCATCTCGCCTTCTCCCCCCCACAACCTGTTTCTCTTTGAATACAGGAGCAGTATTTTGCTTTGAGACCTGAGCTAAGGATGAGGAGCTATGGAAACATTACCGACCGTATAGAACTGAGAAAAAGATTGAACTGCAAGTCCTTTAAGTGGTACTTGGATAACATCTATCCTGAGATGCAAATCTCTGGGCCCAACGCCAAACCTCCGCAGCCAGTTTTTATTAATAGAGCACAGAAACGACCGAAAATAATCCAGCGTGGAAGGGTAAGAAACCATTCTTTTAAAAAATAAAGAATTCTGCTGGGTTTAGTAATTATTTGGAGATTCTTTCTGAAGGATTTGTTCACATCCAAGGACGAAACCTTTTTCCATAGAGCACAGAGTTGGAGTTTTGCAGCAAGCTGTCCCGATAAGACTATTTGTGTTCAGACAAAGGCAAATGAGTTTCACTCTGATGTGTATTTCACTCTTGATTCTGAAGATAGATTTGGATAGAGAGAAACTTGGCCTCAGATATTCATGCTCTGTTGGTTTATGATAAGAGAACAATGTAATTAGTTTCCAAACTCATTGCTTTTGCTAGATAATTTTCTGCAAAGATGAACATTTGCATCTGAGACCGATAATGGCTTTTCTAGTCTTGGCTGTTAGATAACGAACAAAAAAAATGAGTTATGCTCAGTTTTTCCTCCAAGCAGAGGTGAAGAGATAAGTTTTAACATGTACTCATGTAAATCATTATTAAGTTCATGATGAGCTCTGACACTTAGGCATATGAGTTTGTGTGAAGACAGGCAGCATACGGCTGCGTCTCCTCTCTCCAGTGCCACACTACCTGACGGGTACTTTTGATTCTTCCCCATGATAATGGATTACTTCAAACCCAGAACAACTTTCTCAAGGCTTTGTCTTCCACAGAGAACAAACTATTTGTTGTGCTCATAGCTAGAAGGGAATCTGCTAACTAAATCTAAGTAACTGGAGGCACTAAAAGTGCTGTAGGCAACAAAGCCTGCAGTATCTGTTGACAGTTTCTAGTCCCACGAGCACTTTCAGGCTGAAGGACCTGACTTCATGCAGAACCTGTTGGCGTCAATAGATTCTTGCTTGGAAGCAGCTATCCACAATTTATACAGCATTTTTGCAGCAATAGCCAAGCCATAAAGTTAGTTATTAGGGTGAACGTGTAGTTTCCCTGAATAAAACTGAGGCAACGGGCTGGTTCCCCGAGCTGTTAAAAGCTGTTATTCCCCGTGTCAGATGTTTGCTTTATTTTTTCTGTTAAGTTTAATAGCTTTCTGCTTTCGTTCAGACAGAAGTTTAACTACAGAATTGCTCACGTGGGGGAGGCTACTTGATGTATCTGAATCCCTCAGCACCACTTAAGGGGAATTCTTCCTAGCACTGATTTCCCGTGGGTTTAATCTAGAGAAAAGCTTTGTGCACCCTTTAAGAGCGGGGAGAACAAGACCTGGTAAAATGCAGTTCCTTGGCTTGGATTGCTGGGGTTCAAGAATTATACCCAGCATTGTGTGAGAGAGTCAGCTTTGGCACTGATGATCGTGTAAACTATTTCCAGATGTCTCCAAGGAACAGAATGATCAGCCAGTGTCACCACTGCTTGCCAGACTCTTTAGGATTTGGGATGAAGCACTCCAAATCCCAGCTTATTCTCCAAAACTAATTGGACCAGAGATAAGTGCTGCTTTGACAGCTGGGAAGAAGTGTAATGATCACAAATGGTGACAGCGTTATCAAATACTCATCATCACGGCCAATAAAAACATGGACAGAGCTCGTATAAAGCTCATGGAGCTGCAGGGTTCGAAAGCCTTCTGTTGAGTGGGGAATGATGAAAATGAGATCTCTCCTAGAAGTCCCTGGAGTGTGGGGAAATGTGACGTAGGAGGGGGCCTGTAATTTCTTTCAGATGTGTGTAGGGAGCAGAAGAAACCTGATGCACTTGAGGAGGCTGCTGATGTTGCCTTGCGACAGCTATTTCCAGTAGAGTCTAGTGAAGAATATAGTCTACATTTTGCTTTCATGTGACAGAGCAGCTCTGTCTTTTTATTACTTGAAGGATCTTTTTGTTTCTAAAAATCCGTAGAATCGATACAGCAGCTATTTATGTCTTCATCACAAAGTGCAGTTAGCTAATTAATCACCCTGGCCTTGAGTTCTGGACAGCAAATTCTTGACATTTAGCTCCAGACTGGAAATAATTGGATGCCAGGTCTGGGACCCTGCCATCTCCCTCCCACACACACGTACACCCTATGGGGCACCCCTTTGCTGCAGGGAAGGAAATGCCTGAGTTGTAGATAACTGTCTTTCTCTTCTTTCCCCTTGGCTGTGTATGGTGTGCAGGCAGGGATTGCAGCCTGAGCAGCCCAATCCCCACCACAGGGTGATGAATCAGGCTGAAAAGATGCCTTCAGCTGGCCACCTGCTAGTTCAGGGCATGCATATAGTTTAGAGCCAGAGCAGAGGTGTTTCATAAAGTTATAGAATTGTTTGGGTTGAAAAAGATCATCATGTTCAACTGTTAACCCAGCACTGCCAGGTCACCGCTAGACCTTGTCCCTAAGCACCACATCTAGATGTCTTTTCAATTCCTCTAGGGATGAGGTTTCCAACACTTCTTGCACAGCCTGTTCCAGGGCTTGACAACCCTTCCAGTGAAGAAATTTTTCCTAATATCCAGCCTAAACCTCCCTTGGTGTGACTTGAGGCCATTTCCTCTTGTCCTGTCAACAACCCCAGTAAACAACCCCAGTTCTCCCAGCTGTTCCTCACAGGACTAGTTCTCTAGACCCTTCACCAGCTTCGCTGCCCTTATGGAATGGTTTGGGTTGGAAGGGACTTCAGAGATCACCCAGCCCCAACCCCTTGCCATGGGCAGGGATGCCTCTCAGGTTGGTCAGAGCCCCATGCAACCCTGGCCTTGAACACTTCCAGGGACGGAACAACCACATCCTCCTAGGGCGACCTGTTCCAGTGCCTCAGCACCCTCACAGGGAGGCATTTCTTTGTAAGATCCCACCTACATCTTCCCTCTTTTGAAACCACCCCTGCCCCCACCTTGGCCTATCAGTAGAGTCCCTTGTAAAATGTCTCTCTCCAGCTTTCCTGTAGCTGCTCCAGGTACTGGAAGGCTGCTCTAAGAACCACACAGAGCCTTCTCTTCCCCAGGCTGAACAGCTCCAATTCCCTCAGCCTGTCCCCATAGCAGAGGTGCTTCAGCCCTCACTTCATCCTCATGGCCTCCTCTGGACTCACTCCAACATTCCCCATAGATGAAGTCCAGCTCCATTCCTTGGACAGACTCCAGGACTTCTGTATTCATGTAGTGAGGGCTCCAAAACAGACTCTGATATTGAGTGTGTGGCCTCACCAGTGCAGAGTACAGGGGGACAATCACTTCCTCACTGCTGCTGGTCACTCAATGAGTGACTTTGGTGGGGTGCATCAAGATCTAATGATTCTTGGCTGTTGGAATAGAACAACCTCATTTTCAGACTCTGCAGCAAACCTCTTGGGTGACTTTTAGGGTTGGCATCATTGCCCAAACCTTCATGAAGAGAGGCTGGAGGAGGAGACTAAGCTGAACTGGAGTGTAGTTTACGCAGTACACTTGCTATCCCTGGGTTATCTGGGACCTGCAGTACTCGTGGAGAGTGAAGAACCAAGTATGGCTGGCACGTGTGGAGCCACGTTGTGTGTACCGCACTCGCACTGCAAAGAGGGAAATCCTGACTTCAGTAGAGAGGAAAATGGAACTTGCTAATGCTGTTTCTTCTCCAAATGGTCTGAAAAAACCCAAAATGCCACTTTAAAAGGGAAGAAGGGGTGGGTGGTTTTGTCAGCACACTGAGTTGTAGGGTTTCTGAAGGTGTGTCACCTGTTCCCTTTGACGTGTGACGTTTGTCCATCAAACTGTTTTCCTTTCCTAGCTGTATCACCTTCAAACCAACAAATGCCTGGTCGCCCAGGGCCACCCGAGTCAGAAAGGAGGTCTGGTAGTGGTTCGGGAATGTGACTACAACGATCAAAACCAGGTATGATGTTCCTAATTGTACCCAGTAGTGGTGTGCATCTTAGAGATTGCTCATGTGTTTTCCTGCTGGCCAAACCATCAGGCAGGCTCACTTCAGAGTAATCTTCAAACTGCAGGGCTAGCTGAGGAGATGGGGAGTTTGCCCCTCTGTACCTGCTAATGCTGAGTGTTGGATAGCATAATCTCCTGTCTTTAGGGCATGAACGTGGCTGAAGACTATGAACCTAGGAGGAGCTACTCCAGGATAATCCACTGATTGACACTTCAGAATTGTAGAAGAGCTTGCAGTCAGCTCCTCATGCTGAGATTTAAAGCTGCCCTTGCCTGGTCCTGCTGTTCTCCATGCGCTGTCCTGTGCTGCTGGAGGGGCAGCAGGATGGGTGAGGTGGTTCCTATTGTTAAGGTTGTTCCTATTCTTTCTATTTAGAAAATCCTTTGTCCATGGATGACATGGATGTCTGAGGATAGGTGGGAAGATCTAGAGTTCTTATATTCCTGCAGGAAGCCTTTGCTGTTCTGCTCCCATTCTTTCAGGCAACATAAATTCAGGACCTGGATAACCAGTCTCCAGGGTAGAGAGATCTTCACCTCATGTGATTAAAGACTTCTATCTAGCTACACTGAGAACACTATGAAATCAAGGAGCCCATGGGACACGAGTCTGAAAACTAGATCACATCTAATGAGAAAACTGATGAAAGACAAAAATAAGTGGAGCATGGGATGTAATGTGGTGTTGCTCTAGCAAAGGTGGGCTGTGTTAGACTAACTGGGGACTTTGTGAACTGGGCACCAGTTCTGGGACTGGAAACTTCAGCAGTAGAAGCAGGATTATTTCTGGTAGCCCCAAAGGAAATGTTATGTGCTTTGCCAACTGATGAGACACTGTGCCTCCTACCTGTGGCCTCACCAGCTGAATGTGGCAGAAGAAGACTGTGTGAGGGGAGTTAGCCATTGCCCGGGTAAGTGTGGTTGGCTCTAGACACAGTTGCCACGTAAGGCCAAGTGTTCACCACGTGTGCAGTGGGACCAGGTGGATCCTCACAGTTACTGCTTCGCTTCTCCTTCCTGCACTATTTCAGCAGTGAACTGCCACGTGGCTGGAGGAGGAAGCCTTAGATTTCCTTATCAAAACCATGTAATGACTTTTTTCCTCCTGGAAACAAAAGCTTCCATGTTGAGATAAACAACTCAGTGCTCTGATGGTTGAGCTTTAGCTTCTTTTCTCATTAATCTACTTTACCAGTGGTAAAGGAATTGATTAGCTCTCAAAAAACTGGCTGTGCTCTCATCTTTCCCAGTGATGTTGTTCTACAACAGAGCCTGTTAAGCACCACTGTGGTTTTCTGCTGCTAGACATACTCTGTTCTTCTGAGAAGAATCCCAGGAGTGCATTCAGCCAGATTTTTTTCATATCCTCTTGTACAATCTTGCTCTAGAAACATGAGAACAGTGTAGAGAAACACAGCACTTGTTTAACAGCTCCTGCTTATGAAACTGGCGAGAAACATCCTGAGTACTGGGAGCTTCTAGCTGTTGTTTCTGGTACCACTCAACCCGTTGGCATTTTCAGCTCAGTTTGCTCTAGAATCTGGGTTACGCTTTGGCCTAATAAGAGTCTCCCTGGGGTCTGGTGAGAAGTGAGTACCTAGTTCATACCCAGTTCTCCTGTCCCCTGGATGCCCACTGGCCACACGTTAAGTGTGTACTGCTCAATAAACAGAGTTCTTCTGGCAGGTGGCCACCTCCAGTGGTGTTTTTGTGCCTTTCTTTAGTGTTTTTCTGACACGAAGATGACATTTCTCTGGACGTTTTGCTTTTTCATGAGCATCTCATTGTATTTTGATCTCCTGGAAGCTTTCAGCATCCTGTGGCAGCTTAGCTGTGCTTCCTGTGGAAATAATTCAATGCCTTTTGGTGTTGATTTAATTTGATGCCAGCTAATTTCTCCCTGATGATCAGGAAGGAGTTGTTACTGGTTATCACTTTCCAAGCTGCTTTTACTCTGTGAATAGATGACATTGTCCTTGAGAAACACAAACTGAATGAGGAAAGGTACAGCCTACCTGGGAAAACAGAACTGGGCTGCCAGAGGATTCACTGATCAGTTCCTTCAGTTAGAAAAGCAAGCTTTTAACTGCTGACCAGGGCACTAAAGGCCACAGAGGTGCTCCAGCTCTCCACTCATCCTCATGGCCCTCCTCTGGATGCATTCCAACAGCTCAGACTCCTTGCTGTGTTGGGGGCTCTGCAGCTGGACGCAGTACTGCAGAGAGGGTCTCACGAGTGCAGAACAGAGGGGGAGGATCACCTCCCTTGACCTCCTCATCATGCTGCTTGAAGGGCTGGAGTTGTCTGAAAAGTGGAAGTAAGAAACTACGTGGTGTGGCTCCTACCCAGAACATCCTGCCATGGTTAGAGGGGTGGTGATTAGGAAGCAAGGATGCTGAGGCAGGCTTTGGGCTAGAGCCTGCCCTGAAGGAGGAGTGGAAATAGTTACTGAGAAACTTGGAAGAGAAGCATCAAAGAACACTAGAAAAACACCAGAAAGGAAGGGTTTGGAATGAAGTCTCATGGCCAAACCCAGGATTAACTAGTGTGGGAGTGCTGGTGATCTAACAGCTGGGAGGCAGTGGAGTTTGCCCTCTCTGATGGGTGCCTGCCTTCTTCCAGCCTGAGTCCTTAAAGCCAGTTTCCTTCTCCAAAATATTTCCTCTTCAATATCAGCTGAATTATGTGGATTTATTTCTCCTTTCTCTTTTGAAATAAACTAGATGGACTCCTGAGCTTTGCTTTCTGTGCTGTGAGAGCCTGTTTTCTGTGCTCTTGCTTCATTTCAGTAATTTAACCTCCCTCCTTCTTAGCAATCCATTAAGGAGGGATGTCCAGCGTGCATCAGTGCTCTGGGCTTTTAAAAGGTACCTCATTCAAGTAGAGGGAATTTCTGAAGAGCTCTTGGAGCACTTCATCAACGACTTCTGTTAAGGTCCTTCCCCCTAAACCTCTGGATCATGGCTGTTAGTTGGCTTTTCTGATAGAACACATCTGGGATTGATTGTGGAGACATGAAAGTCTTCCATAACAAATCATCTTGAGACAGCAGCAGCATGCTGAGCTGAGCAACAGAAAGCACATACCTGCCTTGGACTCGCCCTCAGGGGGACGCTGTGTCTCTGGGATGGCCTAGAATCATGACTACACCCTTGCTGCCCTTTAGGGCTACACTGTCACTGTTACCCAGAGTAACAGGAGCTGGAGTTCTTGCAGAGAGCAGTGACGATGCAAATTGCTAGGCACATCTCTTCCTCTGTGCTGAGGCAGCTGTTCTGTCCTCTTGAGCTGGGTGTCTGAGTAATACAAGAGTGCCAATCTAAGCAGCAGATTATACTGATGAAAGTATCAGTGCTGCTCCCATCAGTGTGGTTCACAGCAGAGATTTTCTGTCCCACAAAGGGCTGTTCCTGTAGTAGTCACTGCCTTGTATGCAGTGAAATACTTCAGCACATTCCTCTGGTGCTAATGCAATCTGCAGAGTGAATAGGAATGTATATCCACAGAGCTCTGCCAGTTGGCCAGCCGTGCCTTCTGCTACGCTCCAGTGCACTCTGGAAGCCAAAAGGTGGGCTGATGCTTCCTGGTTCGCAGCATGTCAGTTGGAAATATTTATTCCCTAGGAGCAGAGAGCTTCCCTTCGCTGTCTGGCACAGACTCTTTGGATTATTGTTTTTCCCTGGGTTGTGGTTTAACACAGTTGTCTGTGTTGATACTGGACTCAACCTTCTGTAGTAAACTCTGGTCCATTCTATCCTTTTCTTTGGAAGCACAATCTCCTCGATGATGAGGCACCATCTGAGCCCTTTCCTCACTGGAGTTTCCTCTGGAGTTGTTCAGCTGGCTGCTATCTCTGCACTCATTAATCACTCTGTAGAAGTAATTGCATCATTCAAAAGAAATACATCGCTGCCATCCCTGCATCTCTTTCTTGAGGTGAAAAATTAGTCAGAGAGGAGAAGTGCTGGGATACAGGGATTTCACAGAATGGAAGGGATTGGGAGGGACCCCAAAAGGTCATCCAGTCCAATCAACCTGCTGCAGCAGGATCCCCTGGATGGAGGAAGTGAAACCCTCAAACCAGTTAGGAAATCCAAATATTGGCAAAGGGGAGAGCAGCAGAGCTCCCCTACCCCATCTCCAGCGGTGTCACGCAGTTGTCCTCGCAGGGCGTTTAGCTGTTGTCACCACTGGAGCTGCTCATTAAGCTCTGTATGAGGTGAAGCCCTGTTTCTCCCTCCCTGTCTGCATGGAAATCAGATCTGATTGCTGAGGCAGCCTCATTATCCAGAAAGCTGGGTGATTTTGTTTGTATTGTTTGGGGATGAACTAAAATCCTGAAGGTACTAGCAGCCCTAGGAATCCTCAATCTTAAAGCTCTAAATAGACTGAATCGCCTTTGAAGAGAATAAACTCGAAGCCCTACGTGTCCATGGCTAAATGCAGTGATTTCAAAGACGAGTAGAGATACCCTGTGGCCTTGTGCACTGACTACACAAGCTCCTGGGCCATGTGCTGTCACCCAGTGTCCTCCTCTGGCTCCCTGCATGGAGCTGAGGCCACCTACCAGCCTTTGCTTCCCAAGTGAAGGATCATCTCTGAATAAGGAGATACTCTGCCTGGCTTAGTGCTTGGCTCAGAGTGACTGGTCACCTGCTCAGAGGACCAGCACTTGTCTGTTGGGTTTCTGTGCTGAGCTGCCTGGACAGGAGGAACACAGGGGGCTGCTTAATTGTAAAAACACGAGTTACAGAGTGCTCCTGCTGGTGGAGTGATGCTGTGTGACACTGGGAAAGCAGCGGAGCACTGCGGTTGCTATTCCTGTGCTGCACAAGAGGCAGCAGCATCACCAGGTTCATCACTGACATCCAGGTACTCAAGTGCCTCCTCTGTAGCTGAATGAAAGGTGCAGGGTACCTGCCCTGGGGTAACTCTGTCTTCTCTTCCAGATCTGGGTTTATAATGAAGATCATGAGCTGATTTTAAATAATCTCCTGTGCTTGGATGTTTCGGAAACTCGCTCCTCCGATCCCCCTCGCCTCATGAAATGCCACGGGTCCGGTGGCTCGCAGCAGTGGACATTTGGGGTGAGTGGAGAGTCTGGTGTGCAGCAGCATCGCCTGCAGTTAGCATCTCGAGAAGCGACGGCAGCGCTGACAGGACGTCAGGGTTGAATGCAGTGATGACAGTCTCAGCTGTACTCAGTCACTTCTATTGGAGCAAGTGCAAGTCCTGCACCCGGGTTGAAGCACCCTCAGGCACAAGCACAGGCTGGGTGGGGAACATCGCTCCACCTCAGTCAGAGACCATGGAATAAACAAAACCCGAGCTGGGGCCCTGTAAGGATGCAAGAACCTTCATTTCCAGGTGTCAGTGTGGCTATGGGATGTGCTGGCCTCTGGCTTTTAAATGGTGCTGCTGTAGGTCTGGGGTGTCAGAGGCTGCTGTCAGGAAGCAGCATCCCCTCCCCTTCAGCCTCGGTTTTGGCTTTGTTGTGACCCTGGAGCAGACCAGAAGGATAAATCAATAAATCCCATCTCTCCTTCTCTCTCCTCTAGAAAAACAACCGCCTCTACCAGGTGTCTGTGGGGCAGTGCATGAAGGTGGTAGACCCGCTTAGCCACAAAGGGTACGTGACCATGGCCATCTGCGACGGCTCCCTTCCTCAGCAGTGGCACTTCGAGAGCTGAGACGGCCAGCGTGTGGCTGAGAAGCACTAAGCCAGGACCCAATTCTCCTTCCTCCACGCTCTGAAGGGCTTTGCGAGGAGCCCTCGGCTGCCGAGCCCCCGGCCCCACCGTTGCGAGGACCCTGTGGAAACACCCTGGGGTGAAGAGCTGGGTGTGCTCACCGGTCCCTGCTCAGACGCAGCAGCTGTGCAAGCGGCCCTGCTGCAGACCAGCAGCTTCTCAGCGGTTCCTTGGGCCACCCTGGATCATTGAACCGATGCTACAAGAAATCTCTGGAGCAGTGGGGTCTGAACGCTGAGATTGTAGCTTCGTGGAGCCCCTGAATGGCAGCAGCAGCAGCAGCAGAAGGGAGCCCTCTTCGAGCAGCTCCTGAGCAGGGTCTCGTTAAGCCACCTTTTTAGTGCGGTTTTACTGGCCAAATGATTTTACTTCGTCTGGAAAACACTTTTACTCCCTTTCATCCTCTGCGAGTTGTCCTGTGGGAGGGGAGATCCTTCCCCGTTTCAGGGCGCTCGCTGTAGTTTCAGTTCTTAGCTGTCGTTCGTGCCCCGGCATCTGCAGCCGAGTGCAGAGGTGTCGTGGTGACTCGCGACGGTCGCTGCCTCTCGAATAAAGGATGGGTTTGTACTGCCCTGTCTGGCCTCACTCTCTGTAGCCCTTGGACCAGACAGCTCCAACCTGGAGGCGGATGCAGAGTCATGGTCACACGGTTTGGGTCTTCCCTTGTGTCCGTTCCCTCTTCCTCACAGCCGGCTCTTCCTCCTCCTCCTCCTCCTCCTCTCCCCTCTTGGGTTGTTTGGTCGATTAAGTCGGGGAGTGTTTCCTCCGCTTCTCTCTTCTCCTTCCCAAGGTCATTGATTTCACTGCTCACCTTTCTCTGACCTCCTGCCTCAGCTCCAGACGCTTCTTCGGGGGTGGAAGCAGCTGCAGATGAGGAAAGCTGGTTTTACTCAGCGTGTCTTTTCGTGCCAACACTGCCCCTGCTTACGGCACCGCAGGGACCTGCCCGCCCTGGATGGGCACAGCCCGAGCAGCGGCAGCGCCAGGACAGACAGGATCGTTTTGCAGGTGCACGGAGACTCCAGCACCCGGGGATCGGCCTTCTGGGCAGCGTGAGACAGATAATGGTGTCAGGGTCATTGCAGACCCCCGGCTTCTCGTGTTGAGGAGAGTCCGAGCTGCGATGGATGGCGCTGGTCCTTCAGCCAAGGTTGCCTCCCTGCCAGGAGAAAAGCAGGAGGAAGCAAGCGAGCAGGTAAGAGCTGTCCCTTGTCTCTGCGCAGCTTCTTGCCTCCTCCGTCAGTCCTGGGAGCAGTGAGCTGTGAGCAGGCAGGGGCCAGGTAAGCCAGGGTTTAACTAAACCCAGGCTAAAGTGGAAGTTTTAGGTGAAGCTTTACCATGGGAAGAATCAAATTAGACAGCAGCCAGAACTTCTCCCCACCCCAGGAGCCTAAAAGGACCCTCAGTTCTCTCCAGCAGCTGAAGCCTGTGCTGTGCCTGGCTCTGGTGGCCCTTGCAGGGAGAGACTGAGTCTCGGGACAGGTTCAGGGCAGTGTGGGGCTGCCCTGGCCCAGGGGCTGGAGCAGACTCATGGTGTCAACCTCTGGTGTTGGTTGTGTGTAGAGTTAATTCCCATCCTGGCTGCGGGGAAGGGGTGGGCTGCAGCTGTGCTCAGGCCACCGTGGTGCTGTGTGAGGTTGAGGACGTGGTGAGTGGTGGTCGGTGCAGGTGGGTCAGTGGTCTCTTCCAACCTAACCGTTCTGTGAGGCAGCAGCAGCAGTGGGTGCTGGTACAGCTGTTCCCAGCTGTGTGCTGGGCTTTCCCCAAGCTGTTTGAGCTGCCAGACTGCCTGTGCAGCAGCCCAGCGGCCTCCAGGTTGTTTCTTTAAAAAATAAAGCTCTGAACGCAAACAAATGCTCAGCAGGACGAAGCAGCAGCCTCACTGCACCCACAGCATCTGTCGCCACTGAGAATTGTTGACCTGTTGGTCCTGGAGAGGGCATTTGGAGGCTGCTGTCAAAACCAGCTGGGTCGGTGATGTCTTCAAGGCTGCAGACCCGATGGCTCTCTGGGAGGGTCTTCGCTCCTCCTAGTCCAAGCAGCAGAGTGTTGGTCTGAAAGTTAGCGGTACCCACGTTGGCAGGGTGGGCTTGGCAGAGCCGGTGCTTGTGGCCTCAGCCAGAGTTCACGGGGCCAGGCTGAGGCAGAGCCCACGGGGTGGTGCTGGGTTCCAGCAACAGATGGAGGGAGGGATGGCAGCTGGGGCGCCGTCAGCTGTTCCTGCAGCGAGTGACTTCTGGCCACAGCCCCATCTGTTCAGCTGCAGCCACACAGCCAGGGCCTCGTGGGTAGAGCTGAGCAAGTGGCAGCTGCAAAGCTTTCCTGTGGGCATCCCGTCCTGAATCTCTCAGCTGGGCTGCCCCAGGGCCAGGTGGAACTTCAGCCTGTTCTGTGACTGCTCACAACTGACCCTTGGGAATTCAGCTGAGGCTGACACGTAGAGGGAAAAACCTTACTGAGTCGGAGTTTTGCCTGGAAAAAGCCTTCAGGATCAATCAGGGCCAACTGTTAACCCAGCACTGCCACGTCCAGTCTGGGCTGCGCTCTGCCACAGCACTGCCAGGGCCAGTGTCACATTGAGACGACATTACTGGGGAGGAACCTCTGCCTGGGACTGAGCTTTAGGGCTCTGGGTCAAACCCTTCCTCCTCTATGACTCACGGAGAGGGTGGTGGTGATGCCTGACAGGGGCTTTGCTTCTCAGCTCATTTCTCGCACGTAGCTGAGCTTGGCCTGTCCTGCACTGACCTGCCTGCCTGTGCCAGGACTGAGGTGGCCCTTCAGGAGCCAAGTACAGACAGCTGCTGGTCCAGCAGCCCAACCCTGAGCTGTGCTGGTTGCTCACCACCCCTTCAGCTCAGCCTCTGCACAGGGGACTCCTCTGTCTTCATCAGCCCAAGTGCGAGCTGCAAATGGCACTGGAGAACAGCTGGGGGCTGGCTGGTTCCCACTCCTCTGCGCTGTCCTGGAGCTCCAGCATCAGCTTTGCCCTAGTACTGGGGTCTTGCCAGACCTGAGCGGGGGGACTGGGGAGGACTGAGAGTTCTTGCAGGGAGCAATGGGACCAGGGGTCGCGGTTTGGAGCCAGAGGCGGGTAGATTTAGGCTGGACATCAAGAGTTCTTGGATCTGGGGGTGGGGGATCCCTGGAGCAGGCTGCCCAGAGAGGGGGGGTGGGGGCTCCATCCCTGGAGTCCTGGAGGCTGGATGGGGCACTGGGCAGCCTGGTCTGGTGAGTGACAGCTCAGGAGGTTGGACTGGGTGACTTTTGGAAACCCCTTCCATTCTGTGACTGTGGTGTCAGGGACTCTCCCTGCAGCACTGGCCTGGTTTAACTCCCACACAGCCCCCTGCGGGGAAGCGTTGGGTTGAGCTGAAGAGTTTAATGGGTGAAGCACTGCCTGGAATCTATTCACTGCACGCCAGGGAGACGAATGGGCCACCTCCAGCAGAGACTGGCTCCTGGAGACGCAGGGCTGCTGCACTGGTAACTTGGGAAGGAGTGCAAAGGGGGCCATGTCCCCTCTCTCTCTCCTTCCAGCTGTATGGGCTGAGCATCACCTCACACGGTGTGGCCCATCCCTTCCATCAGTTGGGTGGTCTCAGTGGTCCTGCCTGGGTCCTCCTTGTGCTCCCCCAGCCTCCTCGCTGGTAGGTTGGAGTGAGGAGCAGAAAAGGCCTTGGCTCTGCTCAGCCATCCCTGCGTTACCAGGGTGGCAGGGGCTGGCAACCAGCCAGTGCTCAGGGCCTTGGAGGCTGCACTGGAGCCGAAGGGATGGCAAATCCTAGAGTCATCAGGGATGGGAAGGGAGCTGGAAAGATCACCCAGTCCAGTCCCCCTGCCACAGCAGGATCCCCCAGACCCAGTGGCACAGGAACACAGCCAGGCGGGGCTGGAACGTCTGCAGAGAAGGAGACTCCACAGCCCCCTGGGCAGCCTGTCCCTCCTCGCAGAGGGCAGCAAGAACTGGAGAGCCAGGAGAGCCGGAATGAAGGGAGGAGGCTGCAGTTTATAGATGTAAAATATTTTTATTTGTAAATGCTGATCTTCTAAATCTGCCTGCACAAATTCCAAACCCCAGAGCACTCTGTAGGACTTCAAAAAATGGCCTTTTTTTTGGGTTTTTTTGGTAGTTTTTTTTCTTTTAATCCTTTTTTTTTGTTGTTNAACCCCCAACTGTAGGACAAATACTGGTAAAGGATGGCGGGATATTGTACAAGAGAAGAAAAATATTCGAGAAACAAATTTCATACAGCTATTTATCGCGAGAAAAATATATACAATTGCTTTCTTCTGTAAGATAAAAATACATCATGCCATCTACATCACAAGGGCAGACCTGCACGACTACTGACCGGCGCGACGGCGTGCAGCCCACGCTCACTGTGCACACGGGGAAAAACCCCAGCGCCAGACGACCCCCCGGCCCCCTCTTTGTTGGTCGTCGTTTTCCTTTCCAGCGAAGCCTGGGAAGGGTCAGTACCAGGAGGTTGGTTGATTTTTCCAAGTACAAAAGAACAACAACAACAACAAAAGAAGAGCTAACCTGGTTCCAGATGCCGACTCAATTTCTACAGCAAAACGGGCTTGGAGGGGGGGTTTTTTCTTCTTTTCTTGTTTTTTTTTAAAAAGAAATGTAAACGAAACAAAACCCCCCGATCCGTACAAACGTGGCCTGAAACCACAGCGCCCAGACCCCCCCTGCCAGAGTCCTGCAGCTGCAAGCGCCTGACAGCTCTGTCTGCCGGTCCTGTGTCTCCTCGGGTTGGTCTCTGTTTCGGAAGGCGATCGATGGGAGCTGAGAACTGAGGCTGCTGCCGCGTGGTTCTGCGCTGGTGCCGTGATC
>VZRI01013419.1:0-58897 GCA_013397515.1 Upupa epops
ACCTAATTAATATCTATAAATATATGGGTTTCAGGTTATATATCTATAAATATGTGGGTTTCAGGAGGATGGAGCTAGGCTCTTCCCAGTGTCTTCTGGTGATAGGACAAGGGGCAATGGGTGCAAGCTGGAACATAGGAGGTTCCATATAAATATCAGAAGGAATTTATTCACAGTGAGGGTACCAGAGCACTGGAACAGGCTGCCCAGAGAGATTGTGGAGTCTCCTTCTCTGGACATGTTCAAGGTCCACCTGGATGTGTTCCTGTGAGACTGGGTCCAGGTGATCCTGCTGTGGCAGGGGGATTGGTCTAGATGATCTTTCGAGGTCCCTTCCAATCCCTAATGATTTTATGATTCTCTCCCATTGCTAGGCACCATGCTGTAGCTGCAAGAGTAGTCCCTTCCCTAATGTTCAAAATAGGAGTCTTACCCAGGATGTGGAAGGCAGAGGCTGAATCATTTCCTTTGCCTCACAAAATAATGCTCAAGTCATTAACCTAGCATCATTACATATTCTCCCAAGTCACCTACTGAAATACACTGTCTACAAACATGACTGCTGGAGATGGGTGATTCTTCAACCCACTTGTTATTGCATTTTTGTATGCTTTAAGAGAATGAGCTCTTTGTTTTAGGTGACAGTGACATGCAATCTCCAGCACCTCAGTGTCATATACTGAATCTTGAATAGCATCGTGTTAAATAGAATAACTTAATCAAGAAATGATGTGAACACCACTACTTCTCTTTCTGTTATAACCCTTTGGTTAAGTATTTTGCCAGACATTAGAAATATGAATTTGGCCCTTCATATAAAATAACTGAATGTGGTTCCCTCATCACTGTGCTAGTAGATAGAAATGCACCATTGTGCACTCCTGTCAGGGCAGTATAGCACTAAGTTTATGGACCCAAATAGGTCTTGGATATTGCTTAGGTTTTGAGCCATTTGTCATTTTAGGGAGGTGGAAAAGTTCACTATTAAATGTCCAGGAATCAGTGGACTTTAAGTCTTATTTGCAGGATTAGGACATACACTGGTTGGGAGTGTTGTTCATCTGAAATCTTGATCTCAACAAGAAGAGGCCAAGAGGGGTTAAATCCCACCTGTATACCTTACCCTCATTCTTGAAGCTGAAATGTGCTGTAGCTGAGATTTTATGAGGAGATGCCTCCATGCTGAGATCCTTCTGAGATTACCTGACCTTGCAGTGTCGGTAGAGTCACTTCTTCTTCCTCTTTTTACAGCCAGAAGAAAGACTGAAGATCAACTTGCTACCCTGTCCTTGAAGTGCCTGCTTTCTTGGCACGTCTCCCACAACAGGGAGCAAAGCATAACCCTTTAACAGTTTGGTTATGACTCTGAATACTTAGGGTTCAAAGGATTTTGATTTTCTAATTATAAAACAGTAGTTAATCCAGCCAAAAGCATTTTAATGAGAATTGTGATTTATTTGGCTGGCATGTAGCTGTTCCACATTAGCATAATTAAAAGGTACAGAGCAAATGAGCTTTTTGCACAGTCTTAACTGGTTTCAGATTGCAGCTCAGAGATGTATTGCTCATTAATGCCTATCAGTATACCCATTAGTCAGCAAAACTCCTTGTATTGTTTATCTTACCAGGGGGAAACTTACGCAGCAGATTCCTTCTTGTTTTCATGTGTGCTGGACCAAAGAAATTAGTTTCTACTCTAAAAATAACAGTGGACTGATTCTCCTCCATGTGTCAGGAATGACTGCATTAAAATCTCTAGACCAATATGGACAGAGAAACAGGCAAAATTAGGAAAGAATCCAGCTTAAGATATCTGAGGTTTACTTATCAATATAACTGATCTTATTGATTACAAATACATAGCAGTAGGCATGATGAACATTAAGAAATCTTACCAAGCTGGCAATGTGGATGCTCAGTGTGGTGGTATAATGTCACCGTTATTTGTAAGTATCAGAATTTGGCTATATTTGGCCTCTCCCATCCTTTGTCAGCTGCATTCAAGAGCTCTTTATTATTCAGTCTCTGACATCCCTAATGCTTGTTTTCTCTGTCTTTAGATCAACTCTAAGGATGATAATGGTGTTATTGCTGGGTCCTGGGACAATACATACACTTATGGTGTTGCACCTTCAGCCTGGACAGGAAGTGTGGACATTCTTTTGGAATATTATAGCTCTAAGCAACCCGTGCGATATGGCCAGTGCTGGGTCTTTGCTGGTGTCTTCAACACATGTAAGTGTCAGTGAGAAAACCTCCTTGCTGCTGTAGGATGCTTACATAAAAGATAGAGCTTTTGGGGTAAACTAACCAAAATACTTCCTGGCTCTGTGATGTTCAGGAGTAAATAGTAGAGATAGTTAAAAATACATGGCTAAAATAGATGTCTTTAAATAAAGTTTTGGCATCTTCTTCAGTTCAGCTGCTCTTCCACACAGATCTGTGAAGTGTTTGTTGGTTCAGTGAATCAGTCCACATTTCTGTTAGGAAATCTGAGTTGAACAGGGGGCTTGTTACCTAGACCTGCCGCATGAAACTATACCCAGTATGTGATGGTGTTTCTGCTCCAGAATGGTCAAAGATTGTTCCTAGTAAAATTGGCATTCACTGTCCCAGCATCTTTCTAATGACAACTCTTAACATTTTCTAAGGAGTATATGAGGCAGAAACATGAGGAAGATGCTGGCCTGGTTTATGAATTGTGTAGCACTGCAAAGTCTAAACGTGCTTGCTTGAACTAGAGTTCCAATGTTGCAGCAAACAGGGTGTTGCAGGCTGTAAGACTCAGTAAGAAAAGCAGCGTTGAATTGGTCCCATACATTTACTGCCTAGCATTTTCTAACAACATCATCTGCTAATACACTGGAACACAGCATAGCATATGAGCAATCCGTAATATTCTTTTCTGTGACTTGGTCTGGGTGTTCTGCTGTGGCAGGGGGATTAGACTAGATGATCTTTCAAGGTCCCTTCCCATCCCTGATGATTCTATGATTCTGTAAGTCAAGAAATGTTCTGGGAGCATAAAACGTAGTTATGTAGATAATACAGACCAGACATAGAAACAATACAGTTCACATACTTATGGCTAACAGAAGAAGTCTTGCTTGCACCCTTCACCTTAGAAGCTCTTAAAACACATACATTTTAAACATTAAATCAAGTGGGACCACATCAGCTTGGGACCAGGTGAACACAGTGGGTCTTGGAACCTACTTGATATCAAGAATCTTTCAGCCACAACTGAAAGTCTAAGCTTTGGTTCTTCTATTTAAGACAAAAAAGAAATTACAGAAAAACTAGTGCCTTCATTACCTGAGGTTGCATACGCTGTACTTTATGCTCCTCAGCTTCTGCACAACATGATGGGTTAAAAAAGACTCTAGCAAATATTTCCTATGGATGCAATTCCTCACAGTGGTTTCCATGGACCACTTTTTCTTCTCTGCCCATTGACTCATCAGTTTCTGTGGATTGCTAATAGAAACACAGACCAGTTCTCACACCTTTCCCCCACACTGATCCCAAATCACCACTACACAGTATTTTGCCTGCAGGCTCCTGTGAAACTGGGACAATGCAGAAGAGGCCCAGAGGCTGCTGTATTAAATGAAGAGGTGTATTATTTATCTGGGGCAAAACTTTACTGACTAAATTGGTCAAGTCACAAACCTGGCTCTTTGTGTTGCTGCAAGGATTGCTGAAGTTTGTGGAAGATGAAATGAAAATGTTATCTGGTGGCTGATCTCATACAGAGCTACTGACTTGGCCAGCTGCTGGCCACTGCATCAAGAAGTCCAAAGGTCCAAACAGCCATATGCAGATAAAAACATTGTTCTGGGCTGATTTTGAGACTTTCTCAGCTGCCAATGTTTATTGTGACCACTGCAGCTTTCCAAGGTTACTATATTGTATAGTCTGAATAGTCATCTGTTAAAAATGCTAAAACATCCTGAAAAATGGTCATTAATCTTGAAATTGTCAGATAAATTATTTTCAATGAGCCCTGATGGCTCATGTGCTGGAAGCCTGGGAGGACACTTGAATTAAGTTTAATCAATAGGTACATATGGTATTGGATTCATCCAAGTAATTTGTCATCCAGGAACTTGAAATGAATGTGCAGCATTACACTTCATTGGGAGTTGCAGTAGTGACACTAATGAATATACAAAACTCAGCAGTAGCAGCAAGGGCTGTCCAACATTGCAGATTCGGAACTGTTTTAAAATAGTATTTTCAGTAATGATGCTTTCTTTGTCAAAAAATGACCCCCCTGTTTTCTGTAGAACTGCATTGGCTCCTAATCTGGAAAACAGGACTTTTGTCCAAGAGATAAATATTTCATCTGGGGAAGCTGAGAAGATGTGTCACCTTGCAGCCTCACTAACCTCTTAGGACCATGCTCCATGCCTATTTATCAGCAAGGGTGTACCACAAACACAGAAGCCTAATGATGCACTACTGTGCTTCAGACATAACCGTAGGGTTTCTACATTTCCCAAATTCACCATTTGTCAAATAGAGA
Source organism: Upupa epops (assembly GCA_013397515.1). Lineage (NCBI taxonomy): Eukaryota > Metazoa > Chordata > Aves > Bucerotiformes > Upupidae > Upupa > Upupa epops. Next base: position 4,529 of record VZRI01013419.1, read on the forward strand.
GAAGCGCTGAAGAGTCATCAGTCCTATATTGTCGTGATCTGAAGTTTAGGGATAAGCTTTTGGGCTCTTTTATCTTCATTTCAACATCCTTTATGAGAAGGGACTATTGGCTCCAAAGTATTTAGCAATCAATACCAATTATGTCATGCATTTTGCACAGAATCTCTAACTCTGACATTTCACTTGCAAATAATGTGGTTTTCCCCCTTGTTAGCAATAATTTCCTTCTTTATTCTTCATGTTCTCGAGATGCCTTCTGACAGCAGATGTCGAACAGGAAAACATCAAATCAAGCAAAAGAAGATACTTTATATTAATTTTTTGTTTGGCACAGGCTCATTAATCTCCTGGGTTATTGATACCAGGAGGTGTAATGTATTTTGAATTTCTTATAAGCTCTTATTTTTCTTTATACCACACTTGCTCATGCAGTTCACCCACTGCACCCAGATTTGCCCTGAAAAATCTAGTGTGGTCACTAGGTGAGACTATTCTAAAACTATTGGTAATCAGCTACTTAGGTTCTAATCATTGCACCATTACATCTCTTGAATACTCATGATTTTGGGAGCAAGTAAAATACTTATCATATTCTATAGAAAGACAGATGGGAGCAATTATTTGGGTTTTTTTAACTGAATTTTCCCATTTATTCTAGTTATTAATAGTTTCTGTGCTGTCATCCATGAGCAGTCTTCCTTTTAGCCCTTCTCATTACACTTCTCTCCTTGCCACAGTTCTGAGGTGCTTGGGAATACCTGCAAGACTCGTTACTGCTTATTATTCTGCCCACGATAACAATGCCAATTTACAGATGGATTTGTTTCTGGATGAGGAAGGGAAAGTGGATAGCAAACTTACAAAAGACTCTGTCTGGTGAGTTCTCCTGGCAAGTGCCTTTAATGCATCAACTATGTAAGTAGCAAAAAACAGAACAGCAATGTCTGTGGTTTATTTATTACTCTGTGGATTAAACGCTGCCATATCATGTAAAACAGGATGAATGGATTGTTAGTAGACTGACTAATATGAAGTGCTTCTCATGTAAAGAGACAAACCGTAGGGGATTCCACTAATAATGATGCCATACAGTGTACTTTAAGTACATTGGAGGAGAGCTGGGATGGATTTGTGCTCCTTAGGGCCAGGCTGTTTCTAAAAATGGTAAGAGTGGGCACTTCATCAGACTGGAGTCAGGCCTCAAAGGGATATCTCAATATCTATGGAAAAGGATACCTCTTCTACTTCTGCCCAGTTCCCATCCGTATTCATAGGCTTGTTGTACATTGTGTGTGTGCAGAGACTTCACAGACAGGCACTTTAACAAATAAATCCAGTTCAGCTGAAAAAGAAACAAGCCAAGGTAACATACAAGTTATTGAAATGCTATTGCCAGATTCATAAAAAAGAAAACCCCCTATGAACAAGAAACAGAGTCCAAATATTCTTTTGGAGAAGACAGTCCCCACACTTGCTCCTCAGGCTCATGTTGTCACCTGTCTGACAGGTGTAACATATACTGATTATATGCTCTGTTCTATGGAAAGTATGTCTGGGTTATTTGGCTTCAAAGTTCTCCTTCTCTGAGTGAAACAGCGAATGTGACCTCTATTTTCAGATGTTTGTCCTATTCAGTGTAATATACGTGATTTTTGTCAATAATTTCTTCACATCATCAGCTGGTTTCACTCTGGAAGTCTCTCTTTTAAAATAGTAATAAACCCATTCCGTGGTGGAAAAAATGTCTGAACCTGTTGTTGTAACCTCTCTTAGGTGATTTCCATAATCTGTTATAAAAAGGAAGTCTAAGAAAACCAATTAATTTACATCTAAAGCTTGTATCAGAATAGTTGAGGCTGAAAGGCACCTCCTGTTAGGATCCTCAGGAGTTCTCAGTTTGATGAGCTCAGGATGTCTTGTGGGACTGGTCTTTCTGAGGTTCACAGAACTGTAAAGGAACAGTTCCTTTTCTGAAACCCACTCTTCCCTCCTGTATGTTCTTACAAGACCAAATGCCTGTCAGACTCACGCCATTATGGATCACTGCCACAATTTTCACTGTTCCAACCCTTCTTCTCCTAATCTGATCAACAAAACACTTCTCATCCACTTTTGATATTGCCTTTTACTTTCCTATCTCTCACTTTCCCAGCTATTTCCCAAGATTTTTTTGTTCAGGATTGGGTTTTTTCCATTCCTTTGGGATAGGGCCAGATCACCCCAAATTATCCTTGCTCCACTTAAAACCATGTGCAAGTTCACACTAGCATTTCACCCTCCCATCCTTCTTTTGCCTTTCTTTGGTTTGATTACTCTTTTAACTGCCTTGTTCATCCTTTTATTCTCCTGGCCCATTTATTAGAACATGGTACACATAACCTTTTGAGCACGACTTAATGTACTCCACACACCTCTTTCATTTCTCCTTTGTGCCTTTTCTCTTCATTACTCTATGTCACTACATGGTAGCCCATGTGAGAATGTTCAATGTCTTGTGTCTTTAACCTTGATTTTAATGTCTTTTTTATTTCTTTATGTTTATTTTAGGTGGGGTTTCTTTTAACTGTATTTTACTTTTATTTTAGGGGGTTATTTCAGATGAGAAGCTCAAGGTGTTTATAAGGATTTCAGAAATGTTTTTCTCCCTTTTATTTATAACATCCTGAAAACTGGGAGCAAAGCTCTTTATTAAATATCATTTCTAGTGCCTTGTACTACTGGAACTGATCTGTCTTCAGGTTTTAAGTTCTCTCAGACTTCAGGGATACTTGCAGGCAGGATTTTTAGTCCAATCAATCTCTGAGTGTGGGGCTCCCTCTGAATGTTATCTGACATTTATTTATTTTTATTAAAGATCATCTTCTCCCTCAGGATAGGAAACAAAGACAACAACAAAAGATAAACATAATATTAGACAGACTTCGCAAGACGTTATTTTTACAAAGGTGGCTGGATTTGGGCCCGTCAGCACTGCTTCCACCCTCTTGCTTTGTTCTTCTTGTCTTTCTTATTGATTACATAAAGACATCTAAAGAATATTTCTCTTGAATAGGAATCAAGACTCACTCCTCCCATGTGGTCCAGGCAAACCAATGTGGGTACATCAACAGTAACCTGCTCAAAGTCACCCAGCATTGTGGAGGTTAATCCATACCCAAGACTATGGAGAAAGCCCTTCTGAGACCTCTGCTCTGCCATTCACTTGCAGCTCACTTTTCTTTATTTCTCAGTGTTACCAGTGCAGCTCTCAACCCCAATGCCTGAGTTTACTAGATAATAAAAGGGCAGCAGCTGTTTCCAGCGTGTTCCTGTTTCATAAGCAATACAAAGTACCCTTATTAAATTGTCTTCCAGGCATAAAACCCACCTGGTCATCTTTTATTAATTCCCCCATTGCTTTATTTAGTCTATTTGTAATTATCTCTGTAAATATTTAATGGTCACCACATTGATCTGTGTAGCCATTCTTGCTTTCTTTAATGTCTCAGTCTTGCTGTAAAACACGAGAACTACAGAATCAGTTTAACGAATTATAGCTGTGGAGCCTGCTCTCAGCTATGCTCACTTCTACTAGAAAGAAGTTCCTGCTATGTTTTGGAGACACCAACTTCCTGCTCATCCTCCTTTCCTTAGTGTTGATGAACTTTACAAACAGTATCTTTCTGTTTACTCACATTCATTGGGTGTATTTGTTGTTTACATGGCAACAGGCCCAAAGGAATTGCTGTCCTATTGCACCCTAGACCACATCAATAGAAACCAACAAGAAAGGTCTTGCCCTCTAGGATGAATATGGACAAAATATAGAAAAACCTGCATTTCCTAATTACAGAATTGAAGAGGAGCTGCCATTTTTCACACTGTTATCCATCCACACACACCCCCATCTCCCTTGGGTTTATTCTTCCCTCCTGTATGTTCTTCTGGTTCCCCTTTCACAGAACAGAAAGCCTGTGACACATCTCGGATTCAAAGCAAAACAATGAAGTCTTCAGGGCAGGGATCATCTCTCTCAAATGTTGGCACAGCAGTTTTCAAAAACTTACCTACCACAAAGTACATCCCCATTCTCTCATGCATCCCCTCAGAAGAGCTCTGTGAGCATGATTCAGCACTGACTACTCACAGCAGCATCAAAAATTCTCTGAGTGTGCATCATTTTCCTTGAATAATTCCTTTTTCTCTAGTGCTGGTTCATTAACTCTCTTAACTGACAAGTTTTACCTTGATCCAAGCTTTCATTTCCACTTTGAAACATCTTGTTAGACAAGCCTCAGATCCTTCTGACTCTGCCTCAAGTCTGGTTTTCACCTATTATTAAATTATAAATTGATCGGAGCTTAACAAACCCCATTTTGGTTGCTAATATCGTTGCATGTACCAGGGGCTGTATCAGCAGTGACACGGATGTAATTTCATTCATACTCCTGAATGAAGTGTATCATTTGCAAGCAAAATGAAACATTACCCATTACTTCTTTTTATTTTTTGCAGTAATGGAATTCAAACACTTTGCTGATTTTCATGCAAGACCCTCTTCCTAGGTTTTCTTTCTTGCTTGTGCTCTCCCTTGAGTGCTGGTCACGTTTCAGGAAATTACAAGATGTGTCTTTCTTTTCTGCTCATCTTTGAAACTTTCTGTTATGGTGCTGTAGTGATTTTTAACTTCTCCTGAGCATCCTGGCAGGTGAGGGTGTTTCAACACTTAGACAAACCATTCTCAGAAATTCACCTTTCAGCATACTACCCTGGGCCCTAAAGGCAAGATTTGACCTACAGCGGTTGTAGGTGGGTTTCATGAAAGCTACATGGACAATGACATCCTGGCTTGTAACAACAATAATGTGACAAGCAGGAAGCGATTGTCCACCTGTACGCAGCACTGGTGAGGCCACACCTTGAGTACTGGGGTTGCTTTGGGGCCCCTCAATACAGGAAAGGCATTGAGGTTCTGGAGAATGTCCAAAGAAGGGCAACAAAGCTGGTTGAAAGGTGTGGAGAACAAAGCTTGTGACGAGTAGCTGATAGATCTGGGACTAAGGCTGAGGAGAGACTTTATTGCTATCTACATCTACCTGAAAGGAGGTTGGATCTCTTCTCCCAAGTCACTAGTGATAGGACAAGGGAAAGTTGTGCCAGGGAAAGTTTAGTGTAGACATTAGGAAACATCTTCATTGATAGGGTCATCAGGCCTTGGAACAGGCTGCCCGGGGAGGGAGTTGAATCACCCATCCCTGGATGTGTTTAAAAGTCATGGAGATATAGAGTTTAGGGATATGATTTAGTGGTGGGCTCAGAACAGTTAGGTTAGTGGTTGGACTCAACGGTCTTGAAGGTCTTTTCCAACTTAAATTATTCTGTGATACTGTGGTCCTAGAAGATCTGAACTCCATCAATGGCATGACATAAAATTGTTTATGAATTCATTTCCACAGGTTTGTTTTGGTCTGTGTGCTTCCTTCCAAGATTTTAATAATCTGGTTCTATCTGTTCTCTAAGGAACTATCACTGCTGGAATGAAGCTTGGATGACCAGACCTGATCTTCCTGTTGGTTTTGGAGGATGGCAGGTTATTGATGGGACACCCCAAGAAACTAGTGATGGTAATACTGTTTGAAATCCTCCTTATCTTGCTTGCCAATGCTTGGCTTCTTTGTGGCAAACAAACAGTTGTATATAGCTAAACCAGCGGCACCACTTGGCTGGTGACAACTTCTTCCTCCAGATAACCCCACTCACCTATGCTCATGGCCTTCTGGTTTGTTTTGAGCTCTAAAATAATTATGTCCTTACTATATCACTAGTGATGATGCATGTGCACAAAACTCTAGGTGAGAAGGGCTCTACTTGGTACAGAAGAAATGTAGTCCTGTTGTCAAAAATGGCTTCTGAAATGTTAAAGAACCTATACAAGAGTCTGGTCACATTAATTCTCCTTTATTTTATGTAGAAAGCCCTTAATAAACTTCCTGAGAAGGTGGTAGGCAGGGGAGAGAAGTTGAAAAGCTACTACTATTTCTTCCTAGTCCTTGCTATTCTTAACAAATCTGCAGTGAGATCTTTCTTAGTCTGTGGTACAACTGAGCTTTTCCAGGAATGACCTGCATTAACCAAAACCAGCTGTAACTGCATTTCAGGCATTGAGACTTACAGTGGACGTCACAGTGCCAGGAAGCTATCAAACCAATAGTTTGTTTCAGACTTGAGTCCTTGTTGTTTAGGTGGCTGGTAACAGAAATTAAGCTTTTTCCTTCAGGCTCAGGAGTTCCTGTAAACTATTAAGAGTTCATCAAACTCCAATAATTCTTTTTCATTAAGAAATTATAACATTTCAACATGTTAATTTAGTCTCTCAGGTTATCACTCTTCTCCCCACAGGTATGTACAGGTGTGGCCCAGCCTCAGTTCAAGCCATTAAACACGGTCATGTTTGCTTCCAATATGATGCTCCTTTTGTCTATGCCGAGGTACGTATCTGAAAATGTTTAATGCATTGAGTGCTATCAGTGGGACACAGAAGACAGTGCAGTTTATGGATTGATAAGTTACTTTATGTATACTACATGTCAAAGAAAAAACCTCATAGTTGTATTTTGGTATGCAGGCCAGTAGGTGTGATATGGCTTCAGTGAATGACAGAGGCTTCTCTAATCTCTGCTCACCAAGGAAAAAGCACAAAAATGCTCCTTTGACTCTGATGGAACTTCAGGCTGTGGTCATTTATCCTTCTCAGATTCCAGCTTTGCTGGCAAATGAGTCACTAGCTTCTCATCCTCATCCCCTATTGCCTCCTGTTAACTCCTCCTCAGGCTTGCTAGCAAAGCTGCTGATGTTTAGTGTCACTTGCTTGTTCCAGTCAACACGGATGCAGTGATTTTAGAGAAGTCTTTGTTAACCAATTCCTCTTGGCTACAGTAGGTCAAGGAGGGTTCACATGGGTGGTTTGACTGACAGATCTGAGAGTGAAGTAATTCCCTGAGAAGCAAGAGAGCCTTGCCTGGGGTTTCAACCCCTTGCCCAAAACTGCAGCAGCTTTAGAGCATATCTCTGCTAATTGAATTGCATATAGCTTAGGACAGAAGAGAATAAAGATGTTTTATGTCTGAAGCATTCCACTGTCTATATTCTAAATCTTTTTGGCCCGAGGAATGTATAATCATGTTCTCCAAGACCAAACAGTGTGTCTGTAGTTTATTCAAGTTTGCATCGCTTGTCGTTCTGGAGCTGTGAATAGTAAAATGCGATCTGTCACTATTATAGTGTATGACTGATTTTAAATGTGGGTCATTAAAGCAAATAATTAGTGGAACTTTAAGTCAACATGGCATTGTTTTGAGGGAAGATAGGCAGGCTTGCCTTCCTCTTTCTGCTTCGCAGTATCTCAATTATTTTTCACTGAATGTTGCAGGTGAATAGTGATATTGTTTACATAAGAAAGGACAGAAATGGATCCCAAGTGATAGAAAATATTGACACAAGCCATGTTGGGCAGTTGATTGTGACCAAGGAAGTTGGAGGTGATGGAATGCTGGAGATTACTGAGGAGTACAAGTTCCGAGAAGGTAATCTGAAATGGCATAGGACAATGTCCATGTAGATTTATCTCAGTCAGAGTTTGGATGGCCAATTTACAAACCTCTGGCACTGAAGCTGCTAGGATGCACTCTGGAACTCTTTATTTGTAACTCCATCCCAGAAACACTCCAAGTGCCTTGATTAGAGAACAAACTTTGCACCTCCAAAATGCTTTGGACTGAGTAAGCTGTAGTGAAAGAAATCACAGAGTAACTCAAAGCATTCAAAACAGTTCAAGGCTTTCTGTGCAGCTGTAGGATATTTCTTACTCAGGGTAGATTTTCACGTAAAGTAGATATGAATCCATTAGTATCAACTAAACTACATTAATGTGTCTGATACAGCTTGAATATTTAACACTCTCCCTTGGAAGGTGTGAGGTTCTCGTAGTATTAACTTCACCACAGGCATATTCAGTGTCATCGTCATTTTGGCTACCACCTTTGTGATTAGTGAGTGGGGTAATGCAGTACCCCTGTTTCTTTTCTGATTTTCTAAACTTGGTTTTCATTTATTTCCAGGCTCAGAGGAGGAGAGATTGGCACTCGAGACTGCTGTGATGTATGGTGTTAAAAAACAAACTGCCCAGGATACCACGTATCAGCCACAAAGGGATGTTGACATGGACTTCCAAGTGCAAAAGGCAGTCCTTGGCAGCGACTTCAAAGTTACTATAAGTTTCAGGAACAGAAGTCACAACCGCTACACTGCTACTACTTACTTTTCAGGCAACATAGTGTTTTATACAGGAGTCACAAAAAATGAATTCAAGAAGCATACTTTCAGTGCAAACCTGGAGCCAAATTCATGTAAGACTTGCATAGCTGTTTTCAAACCTGATAGTCTTTTTCTCCTTGTCATTAACTGTCACCAGTGTCTCTATCAATGAGTAAAGACAATCCTAATAGCTAGGAGTAGGATACTCAACAGAGCATCAGAGGCTCCACCCCTGACTTGACTGCTGCTACCAGTGTAGTTTATTGTTGAGGCTGTTTTCTTCAGATTGTTGCTCTCTTACACTGACTTGAGTGTTCATTAATTTTTCCTAGTACAAAAGAAATCAAGAAGGCACATGGAGCTGCATTTAATGTGTGTTTTCGTACCATTAGTGTCCTAGCAGTATGTCAGCAAGTGAAGGGCAAGTTTTGGTTCCCCAGCATGTTATTCATGGGGACAAAAAGATTAATGTTTTATCTTACCTGGTAGAAGCTGACAAACTCTGAGTGAGTTTAAGTGCACATCTAGCTTTGGAGGCTGGGTCATTCAGGATTTGGATTTACACATCTATCAGAAAATTTTGTGTGTAACTAGAATGTGCCCCTGTGGAGTAGGAGCCTAGGTGAGCTGAGCAGGCACCCTGGAGGTCAGTTATCCTTACAGATGCATTATTTGCTTTTCCTTGTGCCCTCTGGACTGCAGTGGGGAGATCCTGCTCCCTTTTTTCACGACAAAAGCAGTTCCTGGCAGCCTAGCTCACATGGCTGGGGACAGGAGTTTGCACTGCTCAAAGTAGAGAAGAAGTAGTCCTTTTTAATTTTGGATTTAACTAGTCTCTTTCCTGTCAGCCATGGCAGCCCCATTTGAAAGACAGCAAGTGTTGAGAACCTGCTATACTCCAAAGCACTCTAGAGCAGGCTGGTAGTAGATTCCTGACTTCTTAGTGACCAGTGACTGCCAGTCACTTGTTCTCCTGACAAGCTGGTGCCCTTGGGTCAGTGCCTTCAGCTCACAAGTGTAATGAGAACATGCTCTTATTGAGGTTAAGTCAGAGGAATTTTGTTCCCTATTGAGAGACTCGAGGGCAGTGATTTTGCCTTCTTGATGCTGTTACTGGGCAAAAACAGTATTTGCTGAGTGCAGTGGGACTATCAGACTTTGTGAGGCCAAAGGATGAGCTTCCTGATCTGGGTCTGGTGCTGGATCACAGCAATCCTGGCTGACCTCTGAGATGTTTCATCTGTCTTCTCTGTCTCACCCCAGCTCAAGGGACACTGAACTGTCTCCTCAAAGAGGACAGGCTTTGTCTCAGTGAGAAGCCTCTATGCAACCACATTTTCCACCATGCCATGAAAAACCATTTGCTTTCTTCTTTACTTTGAACATCATCTAAAGCTGCACATTCTTATTTGGAGCTGATTAACCTCCAAGTAAGGTTCCAGTTACATCCAGTTAAATTTCATCTTCAGAAGAAATTTAATATAAAACCTACCTCCAGTCTATGGCAAAGCCCTGACTGCTGCTTGCTGGTTCTTTCCAACTTCCCGACTTATTTGTGTGGTATCTTGGGGTGGACAATGTATGCCAACACAACCTACCAAAACAGTGTGAGGATTTACAGTAATTTGCTTCAGTTATTAACCGTTTAATCCAAAGTATTGCAAAGGTTGGGAGGCTTGGCTAAGTACTGTAAGAATCCATTTCAGCTGCTTGATCTGACTTTTGTGCCATTTGTTTGGTGGGATAAGATTCAGTTATCTTTTGTGAGTTGTGCAAGTATCTGCTATGCTTTGGGGCTGTGATTTTTGCTTGGGTTCAGGACTGACATCTGCATCAAAGATCTGTGGAAAATATTATCACCTAAAACAGCTTTTGCTGTGCTTTGAGGTTCATCTAGCTCCTCTTCGCAAGAACTGAAGTGAATTGATGTGCAAGGCTCATGACTGAGCCTTATAATTCATTTTTTCTAAGTTAAATAACTGGCTATAAAAAGCGTCTTGAAACTCTGCACTGACTAATGGTGAAAGCACAGACTAGAGAGAGGCACCTGAAAGAACAGAGCATAGATACCAGAAGTATATCCCTACCATTGCTTCTGGCCAGGGAGACATGGTTTAATGTATCACCACCTTCCAAGGTGGAAATTAGCTTATACCTGAGCTAAGGTCATCAACTTGTGGAACACTTTATCCTACAGCAGGACAAAAACCCCTCAGAAGTTGTACATTCTCTGTAAGTGATACATAAAACTTGAGCATGAATCCTTACACCTTTGCCTTAGAAAGGAGTAAGCATGTGAGCAGGAACAGTGCCTGAGCAGATGGGCAGTGTGAAGGGAGGCTGTGTGATCACTGCAGATGTGTGAGAACACTCTGACAGAGGTGTGATGGGAGGATACCTTCCAAGGCACTGAAACAGGATTTGTAGGCTTCATTCATGTCAAGAAATATGTGCAGCTATACATGTAATAATCACAATTTACAACAGAATGAAGATGTGTCAAAGGCAGACTTCCAGCCCAAGCTGCTGAAAGAATGAAGCAAAAGAAGTTTTCAAACAGGAAGCAAATGTATGATTTTTAGAATCATGATTAAAGGAATTGTGTGGGCTGAAAATACTTTTGAGGATTTGAATAGTTTAGCCCTTCAAGGGTGCTCTCACATCTATACAGTCACATTTAGTGTTTTCTGGTTTTGAAAGGCTGTAAAGCAGTTTGGTGTTTTGTCTCCTCTAGCTTTCTCAAGTGCAGTAAGTGGTACTGGCATCTTACCAGCACAGCCAGTGGAAATTCAAGTGTTATTCTTTTTTTTCTTATAGTGGCTAAATTTAAACAGAGAAGTTTGTCTTTCCTTCCACTCCAAAGTAACTTCCAATCGTAACTTCTATATTGATTTACTTATGTATGTTACACCAATGAAACTACCTTGCCTGATTTATAATTTACAATCTGGGCATTGTAAAAAATTCTTCTACAAGTGAAAAAGAGGGAGGGAGGGGGAGCATATGGAATGAATTTAAGGCTGACCTGGTAAATCCAGGTCAGATGATCACCAAGGGAATAACCTTAAAAATAAAAGAAGGAACTTGTTTTTAAGTGAACAGATCAAAGAGTGGAAAGTGATAGATGCCATTTACCCATCGGAGTTCAGTTATCTCCGTTTGCACAGTGTATGTCACAAATACAATACAATGGACAACAATAACAATCATGCTTAACTCATGTGAGATCTTGATATGTTCACTAGGGCTATAATGAATGTTTATAGAGGCAAGAACTCCAGCTCTATATAGAATCATAGAATTGTTCAGGTTTGGAAAGACCTTTAAGAACATCGAGTCCAACCGTTAACCCAGCTGTCCCAAGGACACTGCTAAATGCTGTCCCTAAGCTCCAAATCTACACAATTTTTAAACACATCCAGGGATGCTGATTCAAACCCATCCCTGGGCCACCTGTTCCAAGGCCTGATGGCCCTTTCCAGTTTCCTAATGTCCAACCTAAACTTCCCCTGGTGCAACTGGAGGCCATTTCTCTTGTCCTATCACTTGTTCCTTGTGAGAAAAGACCATCCCACACTTCTCTGCAACCGCCTTTCAGTAGTTGCAGACTACTAGGTCTCTCCTCAGCCTCTTTTTCTGCAGACTAACCAGCCCCATCTCCCTCAGCTGCTCCTTATATGGCCACTTCTCCAGAGCCTTGACCCAACCTTGTTGCCCTTGTCTGGACTTTGTGAGCTTACATCCTGGGTAGATAGAGGACAAGATAAAGGGCAATGGTGAGGTAAAGACATTGCAATAGTTTGGGAAAAAAAACAACAAAGCCATTCTTTGGTCATGGGCCACCTCTTCTCCAAAGCACTCATTTAACTGGCACTATCCATGGTAGAAGGAACGAGTAGCTATTAGTTTCACAGGCCTTTTTAATTTCCCATTTCTCCTCTCAGCCAGCACTTTTGATGTTGTGATCAAATCGAGTGAGTACCTGAGTGACCTGCTGGACCAAGCATCCTTTCATTTCTTTGTGACAACACGAATCAATGAAACAGGGAAGATTCTGGCCAAGCAGAAGGCAACAGTCCTGGAAATTCCAACCTTGAGGATCAAGGTAGCTCAGGGCTAGAGTGGAGGGGAGGGGGAACTACCATGCTGCATGTGGATTTGACAAGCCGGGATTAGACAGCTGTAACTTGAAAACCATTGACTGAGGGGTTTTCATGAGAAATGCTGTGTTTCTAGGGAAAAAAACCCTCAGTCTTTGTTTAAGAACACATTTGAAAGTAGTTTTCCAGGCATCTGCACTGCCAGCAGATCCGAAGGGACGGTTCTATTTAGCTGTGTACTGTGATACAGAGGTAAGTCAAAGCAGTCATCCACAGTTTAATATATTCAAGTGCAAACTGTATTAATTTTTAGCTGTATAAAGGATCTGGAGGACAACTGGACCTGAGATCTTTATGGGCTGGACGCAGCTGCAGCAGCATGCATACAGAGTTCTGTTTTTCCAATTGAAATGGGGGCCTGCCCCTTCATCTGCCATGTAGAATCATAGAATGGGTTGCGTTGGAAGGGTTGGAAGGGACCTCAGAGATCACCTAATTCCAAACCCCCTGAGCAGGGATACCTCTTACTAGACCTACTTGGTCAAAGCCCCATCCAACCTGGCCTTGAACACTTCCAGGGATGGAGCATCCAGCTAGATGACATCACAGCTTGAGGGAAAATTGCAATGGGTAGAAAAAGCTAGTTAGGTAGTGGTACCTACGAGTCAATCCAAGAATTGTTTTCTGACTAGGCTATCTCTGCCTCATGCTGTTTTGCTTTGTGGTCCATTCCCCCTGCTCTCCTTCCTTGAAGCTACTGTGCATTTAACCCTAAGGATTTCACTGTGGGGCATTTTCAACAATTATCAGCTTGCAGAGCACTTTCCCACCCTTGTCTTGCAGACCCAAGGTGAGATGGTAGCTGGGAGAGAAACGTCTGTGACTCTGGAATTTACTAATCCTCTGAAAGAGACCCTGGAGAATGTCACACTTCGCATTGAGGGACCCGGCGTGCTGAGAACGATGAAAAAGGAGTTCAGGTAGGGGAGAATGAGCAGCAAGCTGGGAGTTCATTCCCTGCTTGCTCACAGGAGGAAGATCACAAGATACATTTAACTAACGCTGTGCTCAGTAATTCAATTCAGACACCTTCTCCTTACTTTAAAATTCAATACACAGGGGGGTCTATAGGTCTCAATAGACAGAAGTCGAGAGAGACTGAGCAGAAAGACTGTGAGACCATTTCATCCCTTCAGTACCAGTGATGGAGCAAGACATACTGTTTGGGTGAGGCTGCTAATGCAGCCTGAGTTTGCTTCTTCACTGCATTACATTATTTTTAGTGCTTGACAATAGCACCTACTATTACCACTATCACAGAAGGACAGATTTATCCTACACATAAAGTGATTACTGACGCTCAGTAGGTGTAAATCAAGTCCTGTGCTGTTTTTTAAAAAGGGCTTTTCTCCACTCACGTTAATCTTTATTATACAAGATGCTCAGGTACCTCAGTTGATCTTTGCAAGCTTATGTCAAGATCCAGTATGCATATTGATGCAGTAGAGCCTGCTGGGATGGCTGCAGCACGTGTGCATCACACAGCTTCCCCAGTAGCCCCACTGCAAAGGGCTGCCCTGGCATAGAGGTATGCTCCCAAGCCCGAGGAGACAGAAAACCACTACTAGGAGTTATACCTCTTGCTGGCACCATGGTGTCTATTTTCTAAGCAAGTGGTTTCCTAAATTCTCTTTCCATTTGAGTTCAGTGTGATAGGCTCAGCATTAGCCACTTCCAGAATGTATGAGATTCTTTGCAGCCATTTCTTCGTCTTTGGCAGCCAGAGAATGTTATCTATCATTACCTGAGCTGATGATCCCTAGGTGTGTGGAAAAGGAGTTTGAAAAATTGCTTGTGCTGCAGCAACAGCATAAATTGTCAGTATTATCTGCAGCTAGCAGGGGAGATCTGAGCCTGATGTGCAATTTGCTTAGGCCAGGGATAAAAAGATGAAACCCAGTCTCTAGAGTGGAGCTGGATAGAAAAATAACTGTGAACGGACATCATACTGTGCTTTTTTTGTGCACATAGTATGTCAGGCACTTCTGAACGATGCTCAGCGCAGTTCATGCAAGTGACACAAGGAGCAGCAATAGACCTTGTTGCCCTTCCATGCCAGCCTTCCCCATTTTTCTGCATCCTTCTTGATCCAAAAGCTTCCATGGGCTGCTCTCATCTTCAAGAATGTGAAAGTTGTTAGATGCATTGTAGGCACAGAAGCTGTGAAGAAAAATACCTCATGGACACACATAATTTTCCATCAAGTAACCATGTTTTCCCCTTTTCAGTAACGCTCCTGGCATTACTTAAAAGGGAAATGGCGTAGTTATTTTAAGATTTAATTTCTCTGAGGTGAATGAAGGCTGCAGGTTATATGTGCAAAGGACAGAGCAGGGGACAGTTGTAGTTTATTTAAATAATAATCACATTTGCCTCAGTGCATTGAGAGTGATGAATGGCTCCAGTGCGATGATGGCTCAGCATATTATACAGGACCATTCATCACTGTATTTTCTCCCAGGAAAATCAGATTAGGGCAGCCATAGTTCATTTGCAAAGAGAATAAAACCTTTTCTAGGCTTTCCCCACCCTTTCACTGCTTTCCTGTGTAGCAGGAGGTGTCACATATATGGCTTTTGCAATTCCTTGTGGAGTGAGACTTTTGACATCTCTGTATTTTTAAGGGAGCTTTTCTGTATCCCCTGGTAACTCCACAAAACAGGTATGTGTGAGTCAGCTGCTCCAACACTATGCTGGAAATGAAGTGGCTTGAGATCCTCAGTCATAAATATTAGATACATAGATATATAAATATATAGAAATTAGCCTCAGACAGATGAGAGGCATGACGTAAGGAAAAGCCTTTGGCAGCAACGATTCCTCCTACATGGGTCTTTTCATTACAAGTGAGAATTAACCAGGCAGTGATGGATAGTGTTAAAAGGACTTTAGTCAAGCATGCAGTCACTCTAGTACGTAAGTCTACATGTCAAAGCTCAGCTAGTCTTAGTATTTACAGAGAGAAACATGTTGTTTTAGAAGTAGGACAGTAAACAGGAAACAGTAAACAGGAAAGGGTGCTTTTGGTTTCCCAGCACAGTCATTGTCTTCCTGTACGTACACACATATATAAAAAATATACATTAAAATATAGTTGCAGACATATATATGTGGGGTTTGACTAAAGGATCATCTTTTTTGATTCTGGAGTAGATCAGAAATGGTTGTGCTACCCTCTGTTACTGGGGCGACTGTGAAGAAGTGGTCTGGAAACCTTTATTTTTAGAGAATCAGGTCACCAATTTTTCCAGAAAGCAGATTGAACCCTGCTGCACAGCAGAATTCTGTAGTATCTTCCTCACTTTCCATGCAGCTAATCCCTTACACATAATTTTCATAAACTCTTCATTTAGAAAGGTGTTTATTCTTGTGCAGCAATTGAAGTAATTTCCTTATCATGCTGCCATTTCAGTGGACATTTAATGGAGCAAGCAGGCCATCTGAGGGGATCAGAGTATCTCTCATTAAGAACAAAGATAATAACTGGAAACACGTTTGCTGGAAGCAGCCTGCACACACTCTCACCAAAAATATTTTCCTTTCTAAAACTGAGTACATGCCACAGAGTACCTATCAGCTATGTGCAAAATGCAATGCCATGTAGAGATAGCCAAGTTAACCTCTAAGGGGCTAGAAGACCTAATTTTAACAGGGACAGACAAACATTCAGGTGGGAGGATCCCAGGCTAGCTCATTTAGAGCTAGTCAAGGTTTATTGTCTTGTGGCAACTTGCGCTAAGCCTGAGCAGTCATTTCTGTCCTGACTGTGACATAAGACATGGTCACACACATCTAGGACCAAGATCTACCAGATGATGAGTTGAAACAGTGGCTTCAGTTTAGGCTTGCTTTGCTCAATTTTATTCATTTCTTGCAGAATACCATAGCCATGTGAAATGAGAATGCTGGCTGAATTCATAATCCTCTTGATGAAACAAACATTCATCTTTATAACTAGCTCTTCACTGTGCTGCCTTCTCCATTGGTTCCCTTAGAGTGGCTGTATCCTGACATCCCCCAAATGCAATTAATCAATCAATCAAACCTGCACACAGAATGTAGTGAAAATGCTGCAAAAACACAGAAACCACATATTTGAAACCCCGGTACTTGAGGCTCTCTGTGCAACTCAATTTTAGCAAAAGTTGAAAATCAAGAGCAGCACAGGATACAGCTTCCTTATAGTATGAGTTATCAGGAGTCATACATAAGGTAAAGGAATATAACTGCCTACAGCACAATTCCCAATAACACTGACACATTTTTAAGGACATGAAGAAGTCATCTGAAATAGCCGATGAGGAGATCTGCTGATGTTACAGTCATGGCAAGGTTATTCAGTGTAGGAGCTGTTGTAGGGGCTCAGCATCTCATCAACAGTCCATCAGTTTGCATAGGAATACCCTGGACATCTCATAACAAAGCCTTATTTAATCACTTAAGGAATCACCAACAAGCTGTAGGCAACAACAAACAGGTAAAATGGAATTATAATGTAGAAAAAATGTCAGCTATAAAGTTCATTATGAAAGTAATTGTGAGAGGAAATTACAGGAGGCAGAAGAAAATGCATTCCCTTTGGAAATTAAAAATTAGCCTGGAGTAAAGGCTAGAGAAGGATTTGACATAGTCAATACTGAAAAGAATGAAGATGGAGGCAAGGCTTTATTGGACACTTATGAGAATGAGTAAAACAAAGAGTTTGACACATCCACATTTGATTTCTCTAGTTTTGGGTTAAGTTGAGGGCACCAGTTTGTCACAACATTGTTCCTTTTTCTCTTTCCATACAGGCAAATCCCTGCAAACTCTACCCTGGTCTGGGAAATAAAATGCATCCCGAGACGACCAGGGTTGCGAAAGCTGATTGCAAGCCTGAATTGTGATGCTCTGAGGCATGTGTATGGTGAGCTAAATGTCCAGGTTCAGAAACCATGAGCCAAGGTGCTGTCTTCATCCCTCACTTAGCAGTATTTAAAAATATCACATTGTGGGAGTAAGGGATAGAAATCTGCTTATTGTTAGTTTGGTCATCCTTGTGCTGAACAGAATTTGATAAATTAATTGGGAAGGCTAGAAAGGGCATGAGAAAACATCTGGATGGTGGATGATTTTAAATGATATACATGTAATTAAAGGCAATTGTAGGTCACATTATTCCTATAGTTCACTTGTATTCACAAGCTTTTGTGTTAGTGCTGCAAGGGTATCTGCAAAGCTCCATTCTCCAAAGCAGTCTGAACTTTGGTTTTAATTAAGACTTGGTATTACAGAACCACAGAATTGTGTGGGTTGGGGAAAAAATCATCTCAAGTCCAGACTTCCACCTAACACTAGGTTAAAGCCACTAACCACTGCTGCCAGGTCACCCGTGAATCGTGTCCTTTAGCACCACATATTTGTCTTTTAAATACCTCCAGGGCTGATGACTCCACCTGTTCCAATATTTAATAATCCTTTCAGTGAAAAAATGTTTCCTAATACCTGACCTAAACCTCCTCATATTTTACTGTAAAAAAAAAGACCCCGGTGTTATAAATTTTTACACAATAAATTATTCAGGCTGTAGTAAAAACTGCAAACTTGATTTCTAGCTAAAGGGATTGCTTTGTCCTAAAACGTTCCAGTTTCCCAGTTCATGGAGATCTCACTTTGCTGGAAGCATCTCTCAGTATGTGTTATTGCCAAAACTTATTTCCTCTCCCCATTTCCCTATGCTTTTATTAATAATCTTGCACATGTGCAGGTACCCACACATACTCACTCCTGTATTTCATGCCCTCATCCCACTATTGACACACTGCTCCTCTCCTTTGCTTGATGAAAATATAGAGCTGTGTTGGTTTTTTTTGTGACGTAATCATTCTTTATCCTTTTCTTCTCTCCTGAACCCACTGTAGTCCCCAGTCCTTTGTATGTGTGAGTATTGCAGTGGAGGTTCTCACTGTCCCAGAACAGTCCAGGCTCTGCCAGCTTATAAATGGGGTGAGGGAGGGAGATGAGAAGGGGCCAGCCTGAGAGTCTTCTCCTCAGGTGAGTTTAAGCACCTGGAAATAAGTGTAGATTAAACCATGCCAAGGTTTCCAAGAACCATAGCTACAGCAGAAAAAAGTCCCAGGAATATACAGAGGCAGATGCTTAGCTGGAAAAGGAAGAACAATGTATCTGAGAGTCAGAAACTCCACAGGCTGCATCTGCTTCCTGCGTTTTTCACAGCATATTCCACCATGAGGTGCAGTAAAGCTTCCCAAGGCATTATCCTGTCCCCACTCTTAGGACCTTCTGGCCCAGAAGATGCTCTGAATCTGTGGTTTCCATGCAGGGTACCACTCCATCCTAAGCCATGCATTACATTGTGCCAGGATAGCAGGGCTGTGTGAACTTGGGTTCTTATCTCCCCTGAAGTCATAGAATCATAGAATCATCAGGGATTGGAAGGGACCATCATCCAGGGATTGGAAGGGATCATCTTCCAGGGATTGGAAGATCATCTAGTCCAATCGCCCTGCCAGAGCAGGATCACCCAGACCAAGTCCAGGCGGGTTTCAAACATCTCCTAATTCATCCTTCAGAAATATTCATTTAAGAGGTGCTTCTCAGGTTCTTTTTCCATGAGGCAAAGATGCACATGCCACAGGTTCTGGCAACTTTTCTCCTCTGGTCAGTGTTTAAGAGCTACCAGGTGAGATAAACAAGTTCCAAGTAACTTAAAAGAATCCTCATGCTCATTATACACTGAGGCTTTGTTGTGCTGTTTGCGGTCATGTCATTTTGTGGTCTCGTTAGTGAGAAAGCAAGAGAGATAACTTGCCTTCTGTTCCTCTTCTTGGCACACACTGCCTCCTGCAAAACATGCAACCAGCTGTTAAAAATAAGCAAGTTAAAAATAATTCCTGGGAGGGGAGCAATTCAGGCTGTTCTTTGGCTTAAGGGTAAGGAGCAAAGCAAAGTTCATACTGCTTCATACACTCAGCGAGTGCTCCTGTTCCAGGAACACCAGATGTTTGGGGGCTTTTCCTTCAGGTGTGGGGAGACACTCCTTTTTGTACAGCTTGTGTGACCACTTTAGAAACTCCAATATAGTTTTTTGCTTTGGCTTGTTTTTTCCTTCGGGGTTTTGAATCCTGTGTGCTCCCAAGTCCACCAAAGTGTACAGGAGCCCTCCCAGTGCTGGTCAGGGGAGTGATGAACAGATTGTCTCTGAGTGGGGGTGGGTCACCACATCATCACCTGGGTGATGGTGACATGGTGAGGTTTTCCCCCTGAAGGAAAGAACACTCAGCTGGGTGTTGGGAATGAAAGTGGCTTGGAGCATACCTTTGTTCTGGATGATGGGGCTTTTTTGTTTAAATCATACTGGTTTCCTGAGTCAGGTTTGTCTTTTGCTTGTGACTGTAAGTGGTGAGGAGCCTTCCTTGTTATGTTTTGTCTCAGCTCCCACACACTTTGCTAAATAGGGAGAACCTGTGTTGGGTCTGGCCAGCATAGCCAGGCAGTGACACTCAGCAATGTCAGCCTCCTATATAAGTCTTCTCATGTACAATAGACCAAACAGTATGTTGTGAATGCAAGGTGAAGACTCTATTAAGTAATTATTCAGTCCTACTGGAGACCAGTTTTTGCCCTTCATATAAACCTGCTTTCTATTCCAGACATTTTGTAACTACGGTATAATGAGAATTTAAAATAAAGCAAGTCTGATGGCACTTGTGTCTTGTTTTCTGTATTTTGACCAGTCTCTTCCATGTAGCAGCACTGTAGACACCACTTGTTTAATCTTCTTTTTAAAAGTTAAAAAAATCACTTTTCAGCCGTGGTAATAGAGGTGTCTTTTTTGTTTGGTTCTAAGGAGAAAACCCTGTCTTGACTCAAACAACAAGAAAAGAAGAACAACACATTCAGTTTAATCATTTGTCTTTGGTTTCCCTTCTGTTTTAACAGCTGAATACCTAAAGCATTGGAGAAGGTGATCATTTCCAGAGCACATCACAGTGCCAGCAAAGACAATCTCCAGTTTCCCCTGGAAATTGTTTTAATGTTAACAGCCCAGTAGATGTTTAGATTAGATTAGATTAGATTAGATTAGATTAGATTAGATTAGATTAGATTAGATTAGATTAGATTAGATTAGAATGTTTATACTGAAAGCTTATCTACATCCCACTTCTAAATGATACATTCGTTGATTTAGGTTGGAAAAGCCTTTCAAGATCATAGAGTCCAACCAAACAAGAATGGGAGCTTTCAAAAAAACAAACACCAAATTTAAAAAGAAACAAAACCAAAAGGCCATAAAAAGTGATTTTCCCTTTATACTGCATTTGATTTTGTTGTCATGAATAGGTCATTGTACAGAGAATAACCACCTGCTATTGCAGTCTATTAGTTACAAAAACTACACATAACAACAAACATTTCACCATGCAATTGCATAAAGCAGAAGCTTAAACAAAGTCAGTAGCAGACACCCAGTCCTAACATAATTGCTTTTAGTGCTGAACAAAGCACAGGAAAAGGCTTACAAATCCTGTGCTGATAGCCTATCCCCTAGCTGTGACTTTTCACATCACCTTATTTGTGGAAGGAAATCAGAGAACACAAATGAGAATTGGCTTTTCCAGACTGGTACTACCACTGATCATTGGTTTGAACACATTATTAACTAATTAATAAATGCTCTGGCATTGTCATCTGGGTGACAACCTTGACCTCCATCCCTGGCCTGTTTTCTGCTGGGAATTTATACACTGTCCTTTACTCATCATTTTCATTTGTGTCCCTGTTTTCTCTAAGTAGGATGATGTGGTAAAGGCAGTGACTGCTGCTTCTGAACATGAGTAATGGCATGATAAGGAAGATGACCAGATCAGATGAAGTTGGAAAAATGTGTGGACTCTAGTTCAAACCAAAATTAATAGTCCCGTTATGAAATGGGAAGACCAAGGTACACTATGAGTGTTGATTGAAAGAGAGGGATTGTGCAGTATACCGGAACTGGTATGGTAGATAGTACTGACTAAGAATGTGGTAGGTACATCAGACAGACGTGTATTGGAGCAGCAGCACCTGTCATGTAAAAAAATCCTGGAGGGAAGCCAGAAGGTTTTGACATGCAGGTGAAAGGGAGTTACTCAGTGCTTAAAAGGCAAAGTTGAAAAGACTGAGTTGAATATGGAAGAAAGAAAACAAGGACTGAGTGTGAAAGAGGGAAAACATGGCTAAAGTGGTGCAAAGGAAACCTCTCTTGGTGGGGAGAGGTTATGGGAAAAGAAGACTGTGTGGTTGTGTGTGTGGCCTTCACGGTATTAGTCTGGAAATAAAAGGGAACCCTTGTGACTACTCACTCAACTACTGCTCAGGTTTGGGCTAGCACACAGCTCATGCTACAGCCTGATGTGTGTGGGGAGCAGTGACATTAGGTCAAAGCCAGAATCACAGACAGGCAGGATGTGACAGACAAGAAGGGGTAGTCGTCATTATGCAGCTGTTATCACCTGCATCTTGCTGTCTCCTGCAGCAATAATCCTTGTGTGTTGATTGTATGACAGTTTCTTCAGGATCTAACTTACAGATATGGTATCGATCAGACTTCCAAATTGGAAGTTATAAATACATCCACTTACCCAAAAATCTTCTGAAGCAAATTCAACAGCTGATAGACTGCTGAGGCTTTTGTGCTCATCCTCCTATGACACCTTCCCACCCCGGGCTGTGCCTGTGGTGGAGCTGCTGGGCTGTTGATCACACCCCAGTGTTTTGGCTCCTGCTGAGCAAGGCTCACACAGCACCTAGGCTGGGCAGAGGGTTCTTTCCAGGACTTGTTGAACCTCAGGCAATTAACCTTGGCCCATCGATCCAGCCCAACCTGGAGTAGGGAGGTGATTGTTACCCCTGTAATCAGCACTAGTGAGGCCTAGCCTCAACTACTCAGTTTAGTTCTGGGTTCCTCACTACAAGAAGGGCATTGAGGTGCAGGAGCAAGCCCAGAGAAGGGCAATGAGGCTCATGGAGGGTCTGGAGGGTTCTATGAGGAACATTTGAGGGAACGGGGGTTGTTAAGCCTAAAGAAAAGGAGGCTGAGGGGAGACCTTATTGCTCTCTAGACCTACCTGAAAGGATGTTGGAGTGAGGAGGGTTCAACCTTTTGTCCCTGGTGGCAAGTGATAGGACCGGAGGAAATGGCTGGAAGCTGCACCAGGGGAGGTTTAGGCTGGATGTTAGAAAGAATTTCTTCACCAAAAGGGTTATTAAACTTTGGAACAGGCTGCCCAGAGCAGTAGTGGAGTCACCATCCCTGGTGTTTAAATGAACTGTGGGCCTTGTGCTTAGGGAGATGGTTTAGTGGCAGTGTTGAGTCAAAGGTCAGACTCGATGATTTTAAAGGTCTCTTCTAAACAAAGAGATTCTATGATTCTGTGTTACAAACTCTTGTTACTCCAACCTCAAGCAAAAATATTTCTAGTTTCCCGCAGATCTTGTTTCTTATCAGCAGGAACTCTTAGTGCCCACTTCAGTGCGGCACAGTCGGATCCAGTTCGATCACTGAAAGTATCTTTACACTGATTCAGCTGTGTCTGTGCTTGTAATTGTACCAAGATGCATCTTTGGGCATTCTTACATCTTCACGGAGTATACACTGTTAGTGATGTGCACTGGCTCCAACCCCCTCTGCAGCTGTAAAAATTTACCCTGCTGTTTGCTTAGAAGTTCGTTGGGTTTGTTGTCCTTTATAAAGCAAACAACTTAAGCTAACTTAGGGACTGTTATAAAGCTGATGCCTCTGCTGCCTAAACACTTTAGTTTATAGGAAGACATTTTCCTGTGCTATAATAAGCTTTGCATAGGACCATTACAAACCCCACTGCAACATGTTAATGAATTATTTTCTGCCTTGAAGCTGGTAAAGTAAGGTAGCCATAGTCTGTGCATTAAAAAACAATACTCTGTGCTTGAATCAGCTAGCACTGGAAGAGCTTTTAAGTAATAGAACCTATTCCCAAAGCTCTATTGTCTTCATCATTATTACTGATGCCCAAGAAAAAACATGCTTTTATGTTCAGAGACACAGCGCTGGGAAGCATCATCATCAAAATGCAAATTAACTTGCATCCAATTGTGTTTACAACTGAAGGTGTGAGGTTAGGCAAATGGAAAAAGCCATCATTTGGGGGAAAAGAAGGAAAAAACCAGAAAAAAGTAGCCTCAGCTGAGCAGATCCTCCTGGAAACTATGCTAAGACACATGGAAAATAAGGAGGTGATTGGTGCTACAGGAAAACCGGAGAGGGACTTTTTATGAGGAGGTGATAGGACAAAGGGGATGGTTTCAAGCTAAAAGAGGGTAGAATTATATCAGATCTTAGGAAGAAATTCCTGCCTGTGTACGTGCTGAGGCATTGGAACAGGTTGCCCAGGGAGGTTGTGGCTTTAGATGGAAATGGAAGTGTTCAAGGCCAGGTTAGATGGAGCTCTAGGTGATCTAATCTGATGAGAGGTTAGGAACTAGATAAACTTTAAGATCCCTTCCATCCTGTAATGGGAATAAAATCAGAAAACCTGAGCAGGGACCATAGCTCTAGTATAGGAAAGAACAGAACCTACTGCTGATGCCAGAGAATGGTGAAAACATTGCTGCAAAGACATTCGCCAAGGGAAGTAATAAGGCTAAACAGACAGAGCTGAAGTTGATTAAGGATAAATTAGCTCTGCAGCTGATTTCTGGGAATCCTTTTGCAAGACAGTTCTCTGGTTTATGTTCTGGTTTTACAGCTGAGCATGGGTTCTACTACTTGCAAGCACTAGAGCCAAGGTCCACTGCTGAGCATCAGACTCAAGAAAGTGATCCTCAGAGCAAGCACTGCTGTTTTTTTACAATAACATCATACCTGCAAGGAAGCAAAAAATGGGGAGAAATAATAAGAGTAACCAAACATTAGGACAGGCTAATTTGGCTTCAAATGAAAATGTATGGGATAGACAGAATGCTGGAGGCTTTTTCAAAAAGGCCTTACATGGCCTGTGGAGTTAAAAAGTTTTAGAAATGTTATCATCGCATTAGATTGTTATAAATCCTGCACACAATGTGGAACTAAGTTCCACATCTTGTTCCTCATCATCATGATGGTTGCTTTTGGTGAAGACTGATCTGCCCGGCTGTTTTTTAAAAGGTAGTGGGTAAAAAGTTCTTGGCTCCCACTAACTTGTTGGTGTTGGTGTGCTTCACCTCTCCATCAATATGACCTTTATCACCTGTACTCTGCTTCTATGCTAACGAGGCAATGACAATGCCTCTGGATGTGATGACTGCATCCTGCTCAATATGGATTCAGGGGAAACAGATAACAGCCAAGGGCTAACTTGGGCAGTGAGCTCAAGTGCAAGTTTGGTGTGTCGACCTGACTATGATCATATCATACCAGATCACTATTATCTTACCCCCATAAACAGTGGGCAGCCCAACAGCCCTTGATGGCCTCCTGCACAGCCGCTGGCTGACAGGACCTCCCCTTGGGCAGGGACCTCTGTCAAGGACACTCCTGGAGGTTCAGAGATTCCTTGCTGCTACAGATCTTCAGTGAGTGACTAACAGCATGCAAAACACTGAAGCTTGTTGAAGATAATATTTAGCATTAACTGTGCACATAGAGACTTTTAAATGGGAGGGTCTCCTGATGGCTTTGTCTGACCCTGTCCTCCATGTGGTAAAGGATCCAATGTACCTTGCCATGAAATCTTGTTAAAAAGTCGCACTTAGTGGTCAAACTTTGTTAAATCACTGGTTTATATCATTAAATGTATTGTTAGTTCTCTCTTGTGAGTGAAGGGCATTATTCCATCTGTGACAGAAAGACATGTATTACCAAAAGCATCTGTGGCATCAAACTGGACTAGCTTACATCAGGTCTTGGTTTGACTTTGTGCCCTTCATTGACTAAGAAATAGTATTTGATTGCAACATTTAATTAGTCCATGCTGGCTGCTTGTTTCTCGAGTCTTTGATAAATCTAATTTGATACTAGTGCAAATACTGAATTTGACACTGCTGAATCATCTTTGACTCAGAAATTTCTCTTGGGAAGTACATCAATTGAGCACTGATGGTGAAACAATATTGCTGTACTGCAAGTATTTTTTTCATCGGAGACCAAAATTTGTACTACTGTGTCAGCCTTAGAAATGTCTTTCACCTGTTTCCCCTGTCAATACCAACTGCCAAAGTACTCTCAAGATCTCCACTCACGTGCATCAGGCATGTACACAGGCATCTCTGAAGCACTTAAATGTCCAGCAGTGTTGGGCCCCGTCCCCTTAGGTTGTCTCAAGCTGGTAAGAAAGCAGCTTACATTTTTTTTTAGCAGCTCTTCACGAATGCTTGAAGGACTGCGTGAGAGTTACTGCTAAGAAATAATCTAATTTAACTGATTGCAATAATCAGACTAGGTGTTTGTAAAAGCTACACCAGGACCTGACTGCTTATTGCAGGGTTAAATTTATTCTGTTAATTCCAATCTATACTGCAAACGTTGGTCATTATTCCTCCTTCTCTCCAGTGCAATGGTCACAGAGGTCCCTGTCCAATCTCTCCATGTGGCCCCAAGGGTACGATTAAATACTCCTGGCTTGAGAATTGTCATCTGGGACAAGCCCTTTGGGTTCAGTGCTCATTCACTGGATTCCCTGTGCTAGTAAATGCAATATTCAGAATGCTTGCTTGTATTTTAAAGACCTACTTACATCTTAAAAATTACTTTTTAGAAAATCATTTTCTTTTACATTGTCTAAGCAAGACAACTCACTCATGGCCCAAGTTAAATGTTACTTTTCCTTGTGCTTTCCTCACAGCAATGTTATTTTTCTGGGAAAACCTCTTTACTTATTAACCATTGCTTTTTTCCTGCAGCTTATTTCCTCACTGGGATCAAAATTGGCTGCAATATCTTCATTGATTTCTTCTGGGAATGTAAATTAAACTTAGTTCTTTATATACAGTATTGTGCAAATGCACACTGTCAGGTTTTTCCAGAGTGACTAGCAATTTTTGCAAGTTCAAACCAAAATACTGCAAGAAAGCTTGTTTTTCCATAGAATGCTCCTCTGCCTTCTAAAAATGCTTTGTCCTCTAATGTGGTTCAGACTGGATGCCCATAGTGTAGTGACCAAGTAACTGCCCCTCACTGGTGTATGGGCCTAAGCAAGGATCCTCGTGTCCAGCTCTGCATGCTGGAAATAGCTGAAGTGGTCTCTACCAAAGCTGTACTCCCCACTACTGGCACAGTTGCTGCAGGAGCCTTTGCAAGGCTACCACCACAACCTTCCCCCAACTCTTACACATACACCTTCTCATTCTTCCATACAAAGCCTTCCAGCTGGTAAACCTGCCAGCAAGGTTCCCAAACAGACGGTAAGTCTCACACGTGAGAAAAGATTCTATTTCTAGGCCCATTTTGTGAACATAAGAGCTCTGGAAGAAGCTTGCTGAGATGAGCAGCCAGATACTTGGACTTCCAGAGTGCCTTTCTCCAGTATCAAGGTGACAATAAGACCTGCCTTCTTGCTAAGGCCTTTGCTGCTTTTTCAGAAACTGAGTCAGCCGCCCCATGACCGCAGGGCTTCAGGCAAGCCAACAGTCATGCTGCAAAATGCTGGATGGCCAAAGGGTATGAGAGATCCATTTTCAAGTTGTATGTGACCTTCAGCCCTGGGTCTCATATCACTGCATTAGACTGCAGGCATGCAGCATAAAATAATAAAGAGTGACTGGAGAGTGGAGCACATGTTGTTGAAGTAGAGAGCTGTACTCTTACTGGATTTCCAGGATTTTTGTTTTAGTCTGGCTCTCTGACACATCGAGAGAGTCTTGCTGTCAAGAACAGTTGCTCTCCTTCCCTCTTGGAGAGGCAAAAGCTGTGGACACTGCATAGCTGAATGGCATCATGTTGTCTCCATTGCCTAGTAGTTGTTTTGTGTGTGGAGCTGGACAGACAATTTCAACTTTGACAGTAAGGCTGGAAACTACAGTGAGGAGGTCCTCTATCCAAGAAGTCACTGAGGCCCTCAAAAGAAAGGTCCTTAGGCTCTCTGTGCAGCCTGAATACAGTGAGAGAAATGGAAAGACCACAACAGAACTGGGGGAGACTATATCTTCTGTTTCTTCAGGTGAAAAGCACAGAACTAGAACTGGAAAGGAGGTTGGGTTTAGAGCTGCAGGTGCAAGAGGCTGCTGTTAAAGATCTCCTGGGTAGGCAAATACATACACTGCGATTGCTTTGGCTACCACAGGTGAATGGGACTATTGGCTGGACCATCCAAGTGTGGAAACTGTTCCCATGCAAGCGGAGCAGCACACCTTTCTGTAGCACAGTGGGTTTGAAGCAGGTGTTTCGTGGGAGGGAATCCTTCATAAACAAGTTTTTTCCAGGTTGTTTTAATAAATCAAGAAAGAAAGCATATTCTGACCATCAATTCATTATTATTTCAGCTAACTGCTAGCTCTGCTACTATTTTGGCTCAGCCACCTGCTCACAAATCTTAGCTTGTTGCTAAGTGTCAAAATACCCTAAATCAGAACTGGTGTCTCAGCTAGCAACTAAGCAGCAGTAACACTAATGACTCTGGAACACGATTTACATCCAGCATCTCAGTGCCCAATACTATGAGAGCAACTATAGAAGAGAATTGTAGGTCTGCACGAGGATAGATATAAACATGTATCACAACTTTGGTCAATTTTTCTTTAAAATATGTGTAAAGGGTATTTAAAACATTTTGCATCATACATCCCTACTACCCCAAATCACTGAAACTGTATATTCAAACTACATTGGAAGTTCGAAGTCACATCAGCATTTTTCAGATATTACAGAAACTGGTCTTAGATTTCACAGGGATTTATTGGTTTTATATTTTCGATTAGAAATCAGTATTTTGACACAGACAAAGTGAATGTCATTTTGAAGTATCTGACTCCACAAGCGTCATGGTCAGCAGGTCATAACTTGGCTACCAGGATGTTGGGATTATGGCAGTACACTACATCGCTCCCACTGTGTGAGCTCCACTGAGTATGCTCCAGTCAACAGTGACTGACTGTGAAGCTCACTGTTTTTTTGAAAAATGTTCGTGCAGCAAGAGGATGAGGCTTCAAACATCTGAATGCTTGTCAGAAGTGACTCAGAGACCAGAAGGCATTAACTCATAGCAATGCAAACCATGAGGCTGATGCTCACAAATTCAATTTGAAAGCCTGGGGTGGCTGGGGCAATTCATGACAAGAACTAGCCGTGGTGGCTCAGCACCACTGACAACTGAGCAGTGGGACCAGAAGGGTGAGTGGGACATCCACAGTCTCTTACCTGGGGCTCCATTCCCTGATGACACTTGATAATGAGCTCATGAAACACCGGCGTTCAGTTTTGACCTTCACTCCCTGAAAGCACATAGGTAGAACCTGTAAAAAAAAATTATAATGACTTCTTTCCCTTTCTTTTCTTTTTCAAACCAACTGGCTTGACCTAGCAGGCTGCCAAACACTACAGGTCTGCTGTTGTTCTTCTCTCTCCACCCCAGCAGAAACCATCAATAGCTTAAACTGTTCTGACCTGCCCACCAGCTGGGAAGTTGCAGGCATCTGCAGCAAATGGATCCAATTCAGACAAGCTGGCAGAGCTCCTGGAGACCAGCAGGAGCGGGACATGAGCAGAGAATCTCAATATAGGCAGGGAGGGTGACAGATCAGAGCTCCCAGATTGAGCTCACTGATATTCTAGCAGAGGAAAAACTATATTTCACAGGCACTCTTCATGCTTCAGCTGTAAAACTACATCTAGTTGTGGTTTAGCAAGCATGAAAATATGTTATGATCTCTACATATGAAATAATGATATGCATACCAACAGGGTGAAGCATATTCATCGTGCCAGGTACATACTGAAGGAATAAGGCTTCCTAGGAGGAAAGTGTGGTTTCTCCAATTATGACCATGTTCTTTACCTGCTGGATAGGAAAGTGGAGAAGGAAGGGAAGGAAAAGGGAAACTGAAAAAAAGGGGAAAGGAAAGAATCCTTTGGAATGGAAAAACATTGGAAACAATGTGACTTTCATCTGAGAATGGTTTATGTGGAGATTCTACAAGTCTGAGATTGTTTCCCACAAGGAGAGTAAGAGGAAGCCAACACATCTGTTGTTTGGGCTGTTCAAAACTATTAAAGGTGTTGAAAGTAAGGCACGAACCAGTATTGCACTTCTCTGAATAGAAGAAAGGGGGATGCATATCAGGGTAAATCAAAGCAGTTTGTCTTTAATTTTAGGCAAGCAAAAAACCCAAAAGGATCTAAAAAAACCCTGAACCCAAATCATAAAGCTGTGGAGGAGGAAAAGGAGGAAGGAGAAGAGAAATCTAAAGACTCTCCAGGAAAGCTACTCCCTTCCACAGGTTGCTCAGAAGGTTTAGTTCCTCTAAGAGGTACAAGAAGATGCTCAAGTACAAATCCTGTTCCCACCAAAGGCAAATTCACTGCTTCTTTGGACTTAAGTGACCCCAAAATGTCAGGTGTTCTGTTGCAAATGAAATGCACAAAAATTGAGTGTATAAATCCCACCACAAAAATACAGCCCAAGAATATGGAGGATCTTTTTCTCATTCATTTTTAAAACTGGCCTCTCAGCACTGCAGAAACACAGATAAAGCTCATTTTGTTGCTTAGAAAGACACCTGCCTTACAAGGAAAGGCTGAGGTAGCTGGGTCTCTTCAGCTTGGAGAAGAGGAGGCTGAGGGGTGACCTCATTCATGTCTATAAATATGTGAGGGGTGGGTGTCAGGAGGATACAGCCAGGCTCTTCTCAAGGTCATCTAGTGATAGGACAAGGAGCAATGGGTGCAAACTGAAACAGAGGAACTTCACAATGAGGGTACTGGAACATTGGAACAGGCTGCCCAAGGAGGTTGTGGAGTCTCCTTCTCTGGAGACGTTCAAGACCCACCTGGATGTGTTCCTGTGCAACTTGGTCTAGGTGATCCTGCTGTGGCAGGGGGATTGGACTAGATGATCTTTCGAGGTCCCTTCTGGTCCCTAATGATTCTATGATCCATGATTCTATGATGTACCCACTAGCAAAATGAAGAGTATTAATAATGCCATTATCCATAAAAAAGTTTACTGAAAGGGTAGATAAAATGCATCTGCTACTTCCTTCCTCCAGCACCACATCATTACAGTACAACATTATTTAAAATGAGGAATAATGGAGATAGAAAAATTGCTGAAAAGGCATAATTACAATAATCAGTGCAATAATACACAATCAGATCTTGTATTATAACTACACTTGAACTTTAATTCAAAATACTTCGTAAAATAGATTCCTGAAGTCCAGGTTGATTCACTTTCTGAATGCTGCTGAGCATGTGAAGCAGCAATTCCTCCATCAGTGCTCCATTTTCAGACCACAAGCAACCTCACATGGTCTGGTGAAGAGCAAAGGTACATGGACTTCATCAACAAAGCACTGTTCATTCACAACAGTCATGTGTACTGCCCACAGGCACAGGATGGAGTTTGTAACACCACACAGAAAACCAACTGCCTAAAATGTTCATGAACTCAGACACTGCTTCCTGAGAGATGGATAGGAAGATAATCAGAAATGTGCTTGTGATGATGAAGGATGCTACCACATAGATCTCTTTTCAGCTTTCCTCATTCTATTACTGTCACAATAGCTTGTATGGCTACACCTGTGAAATCCTGCTGGGCCAGAGCCCTGCCTGGCAGATGCCAGCTGAGTGCCCCAAGCCACTATTCCCTTTTTTTTTAAACAAGAAAGACACCCTTCCTGTTGCTCTCAGTCAGATCCCCATCCACGCACATCAGTCTGACATAGCAAGTTATCTGTCACCTGAACAGGCCAGTCTTCAGGCTCTGGGGAGTGAGGGAGGTGAGGTTCTCACTGTCACAGAGCGTAAGTAGTCACACCAGGATTGAGACTACAGCACTGACTTAAATGGAAAGGATAGTTCACCCCCACCAAGTGTCACTCAGCTTTTCTGGCTGGCACACAGTATATCTCATTCCAGTGGTGGCAGAAGAGCACCCATCCACCAGCTATCCAGAGACTAGAGAACATGCAGATATCATGGCTCACAAGATCAGTCATGATGATGATGTAACTGCCATCAGAGGCTGGGTTTGGTATTAGGTTTGTATATATTTTATATTATTTTTGTTGTTGTTATAATTATTACTACTGTATTAAACAGTTTCCATTTTCCAGTCCGTAAGTCTCTACTTCTTATTTTCTTTCTCTTTCCATTTTGGGAAGGTAGAGGGATAAGTAGAGAGCATGTAATTTGCGTAGTTACTGGCCCAGCCCTAACTCTTGACAGTGTAGTAGCTGTCAGTATCTTTTCCAAACTCATGTCAACCATAAGGAGTTTCAGCTTTCTTTAGCAAAATGTCTCCATGGCCTAGTGCTACTGCATGAAGAACTGTCCCTGTTGCTTGTTTTGACTCTGATACTCACCTGTGCCATTGATGCCCCCTCTCATCCCTCAGGTGGAGTCTGCATTTACACACGCACTGAGCTGTCAAGGCATGGTGGGTATCGGCCACCTAACACCAAGCCAACACTCTCCAGATGCTACATGTTAATGCACCAGTAGCAGTGGGCATGAGGAGCAACATCCAGGCTGGTACTGCAGGGAGCATTGTGATGTACACAATGGATGCAGGTTATGAAGACTGAGGACACAGGCAGAGCAGTGTCATTGGGCACCCCTGTATAGAGCAGTGCCAAGGTGTAGCCATTTAGTTCACTATTCCTTGCCTGCCAACAACCAGACTGTCTCTTATCCTCTATTGAGACAGCGGAGGTTAGGACCCCCTTTATTAGCCATGCTTTGTTCAATATTTATCTCTGCCATGTTGTGGTCCTCAGCTTCGTGCTGGGAGATGGGAGTTACAAGGCTCTGAATGATAACTCGGCATAGATTAGGAGGTAGAGGGAAGGGGAAGCATTTTAAAATACTTATATCACAGACTCTCCTTCTCCCTTGGGTTCTGCTTTCATTCTAGATCCCTAATAAAAACATTAATCTAAAAAGAACATAATAAAGAATCCTTCCATATTGGCTTGTAAACAATCTGTGTTCAAAAGCTGCAAGATATCATCAGCTTGCAGAGCCTGCCAGCAGGTCAGCTCTGTGACTGAAGTTTATTAGCAGGGCTGACAAGGTTGTACCAGCCTGGCTGTGACAGCAGCAAATCACAAGGTTTGTAATTCAGAGCCCCTTATTAACAACAGTCCCTGTTCCTTGTTTTTATTTGTAGGACTGATTGAGGGCACTGTATATCTGCAAGTGATCAGTCCAAGGACTTGAGTTAGAGTCCAGAGGTCAGACTCAGAGGAGAGCAGCACTGTAAGTGTGTGCTGCCCCTGATACCCCTGGCTTGCTGGGATAGAAGCTCAAATAAAAAGAGCATGAATGCTAAAGGACAAGAGAAGTAGGTTGCTCAGGAATTACTGGTATTCTTATGCTCTCTTGCCTCTAGAGAGTGACACTCTTGGAAATACACTGCTGTCATGCAGACTTTATCAGATAAAAGGCAGTTTGCCTAGAAGAAGAAAAAGAAAGCTTTATTTATTGAATTCTGTTGCTTTGTACCAAATGAGTCACTGTCACACTTCTTTTCCCTCTTCTTGCTGAATTGGAGCTGTGTAGCACATTACCTTTTATCCACTGTGGCTTGCTAATAAGATGAAAGGACAGATTTTAAACTGTAAGATTTTTCTTCCCCTATCAGAGATCAGGAACATTAAACTTTTCCTCTGGTTGACATTTAGAGCTCAGAAGTGTTGTCTAGTACTATAGGCCTCAGACCTGAGATTTAAATTTTTTATAGAGTTTATAGAGTCTGGGATCCTCTGGCTGGGGAAATGAAGGCCATTTGAAGTCACCAGCTCTGTCTGGTGGATTTTAGCTAAAAAAATACTTGCATAAATATCTTCTTGGGGTGTACTAAGAAATGACACTAATTACAGCTTTGCTCACTTTTTCCTTGAGGTTTATTCTACTCTTTAGGAAGCTGGCAAGAGTATTCTTCGATTTTAGAGCAAATTGGATAAGGACTTGTCAGTATTTTGATGTCAAACATCTGGATTTGAGCCATTTGGAGCAACAAATGAGGTGAATAATGAAAACCAAGTGAACATTTTTTCTTAATAAGCAGTTCTACTGGTATTCTTTCATGTTAAGTGTCAAAATCCCAAATATTTCCATATGAGACATTTTGGTGTGTGCTAATCTGAAAGAAACACAATCCAGCACAGCTTTAGCAGAGCATATTCCCCAGCTTTTAAACCAGAAGTACTATGTGTATTTGGCAGACTACAAAAGTTAGACAAATAGACTAAGCCCTTAATTACTTGTTCTGGAGAATTTCTAGGTCCTGTTAAATTGCTTCATTCTATTTTTACTAAATGAGAAAACGTTCCACATGTGGAAGGCTGAATTCATATAGAAAGAAGGCAAAAGATTAAGACAAGACTACTAGTGTATTAAGTACAGCTGCTTTCCTTATGAAAAAATAGAAGAGTCAATTAGTCACATGAATTAATTATACAGAAGAATTATCATTTATTTAACATATTCGATCATGCTAAATAATGGCACAACATGTACAAGGTAAAGTTCACCTACGATGAGTCAACACTGGTAGCCATTTGGGCTGAAAGGAGTGGCTGCAGTTAACACACAGCAGAATTATGTAGACAAAACATTGATTTTTGACCAAACGTGAGTACCACAGAAAGAAATTGCCATGCTCCTTAAGCAAACAGAAGTGTAGTCACACCCACAGGAAGAGGGCTAGACTTCAATAAAGCTGAATTTCACCAAGATTCAGTAATTAAATTGCTTTCTTTAACAGTGAGGATATGTTCAGCCAAATTAATGTTTCTTCCAGCTTAATTGATAGCAAGGCATATTTGTACGCTCACTAGGGCCATATTACAGCCATACCATGCCACTGGATACTTAAGAAGCCAAAGACCGTGGAGCTGAACCTGAGCACTCAATACAAGCCTCAGGTCAAACCCCACCACCTCCACTTGTTTTGAACCCCAGTGCCTCTTCCTCAAACAACATCATTAATCACACACTGCTTGACACAAGCTATCCTCATCAGCTGAGGGAAAATTTTGATTTAGAAATAGCAAATCCCTCAAGGATATGAGCGTCACAGCGTACAGACAGCTTATCTGTATTAAGTTACACTAGTGTATGTTGAAGAAATTATTTGCCTTAGGCTCTGAGCCTGTTTGATCTCAGTTATTAGGGCCTGGATGAGCTGTCACAGGGAATGGATACTCCGTCACATGAGACCTATGTGTTGCAGGGGTGTTATGAAGAGCTGCAAGGGAGCAAGGAATTGGAGACATTTGAGATTGCTCGGGATTCACCCAGAATTTACAGCATTCTCCAGGAGCTTCAAAGGCAATATCTGTGATTCTCCCTTCCTCCAGGTTTTTGGAATTAAAACCAGAGCAGGTCATTTGCAGCAAGGTCTGCCCTGCCACCACCACCAAACCTCTGGGATGTCACCAGCTGGCTTCTGGGATACACAGCAGTTGGTGCAAAGGAGACACAGGCTGCAATGCCAAGCAGTGCTTGGGACTGGCTGGCATCCCTAGTCACTACCTTCAGCACCTTGAACTCCCAAGGCAGAGCAGAGCCACTGTTTCAAGCCCTGCTTGCACCTCACACACCAAGGCTGACCATTCCACTGCGGATCACAAAGCAGATGCCACTAGCCTTAAGAAAAAGAGAGAAGAGGTAGAATAGCAAAGTCCGGGAATAGGAAGGAAGAGACAGAAAGTGAGTGGAAGGAAAGTAATAAGGAAGAACATAAGCCAGTGATAAGGTTCAGCAGGTTGGTAAGAAGGAGAATAAGTCTGTCTGGGAAGAATTGCATTTGCTTAGTCCTTTATAAATTAAGTCTTGTAAACTAAAATTAAGAAAATATTAGAGGAAACAAGATGCAGGTGCAAAGCAGGAGGTGAAGTGTAACTCGTAATGTGGAGGAAATGCCACGATGATGAGATTTCCTAGTTTTAATGAGATGGAACCCTAGGCCAGCCATGGTTTGCAAGCCATTAGCAGTTTCCACTCAGCCCGGGGAGCTGCCTTGAGCTGGCTCACAGGTGTATCCCAGACCACAAACATCATGGTCAGTATAAAGGGAGATGTTCAGTGAGGGTAGGGGTTTTTCTGATCTTCATTCTTCTTGCTTCTCTGCATTCTTAGAGGGACTTGCTTAGCATGCTGCTTCCCAGGGACTGCCATTCCATTTACTGTGACTACTGCATGCTCATTGCAGGAACTATGAAGCATGCAACTGGTATTAGGTTTCACTGCATACATTTCAATTTCACTCCATGGGGTCTCTTCTTTTTTCTGGTTTGCCTTTTCAGCTGGAAAGGAGTCACCAGGCAATAGAGAAACTGCTATGGGCTCTGGAGGTGGGATAAGCATAGGCAAGAATGAGCCAGATGCTGATTTCTGGCAGATGGTGTGAAAAGTAATGTCAAGAAAGTCAGGAGAGGACAAGACTTGTCACTTATTAATGTGTTTTGTTCTCCATAATAGCCTAGCCTTTTTTTTTTTTTTTAGATTAGAAAATCATTTGAAATTGAGAAAACAAGGAAAATCGGTGTCTTGCTGCACCTGCATGAGGGATGGTAGGGGCAACAGCCAAGTGGAGGGACTCTGATGGGTCCCAGCTGGAGACAGAAACACAGTAATTTAAAGAGAAATGCCAAATGTTCTCCCACAGCTTGTGTATGAGCAAAATTTCTCCTCACCTTCTCAAGATCCCTTGAAAATTTAAAACACTGGAAATTATTTTATGTCAGGTAATTCAAGCTTGCTAGCTCCCAAATGGGAATCTTCATGGAAACAGACTTTAGACAGCTGATAAGGGAAGATTTACTTCAAAACTCTAATTTGTAAGATTACATGAAGGATTTTGTTATTCCTTCAGAAATGTCCTGAGCTGTGAGGTGTCTTCTTGCCCCATGTTCACATGCTAATAAAACAGTGATTGACAAGTAATATGGTGAGAAGGTAGTTTTGTTGTCCCTGAAGAAATGATGTTAATTATTAGTCAGGCTGCAGTCACAAAACATCTCACCACCTACTGGACCCATGGCTGGAATAGCTAACAATTTGTCAATGAGAGGTGAAGCAGAAGAATTGTAGCTGCAAGTTCAGACTCTGATGTCCTTTTTGTCCAGCTATGGGACCTTCCTGCAATGTAGAGGTAGAAATTACTTTTACATGGAAGTTGTCCAAAGCTTTTCAGTAGTAAAGTTGGTGTTGGAAAGCTTGCGGAGCTGCCTATATTCTCTCTGGATTACTTGTGATATCGTAGAATCATTTATGTAGGAAAAGACCTTTAAGATCATCAGGCCCAAGCATTAACCTAACTGTCCCAAGTCCAGGGTTAAGCAATGTCCTTAATCTCTATATCCACATGACTTTTAAACACATCCAGAAAGCATAGAATCCTTAGGGATCAGAAGGGACCTCAAAAGATCATCTAGTCCAATCCCCCTGCCACAGCAGGATCACCTAGACCAAGTTGCACAGGAATACATCCAGGCAGGTCTTGAACATCTCCAGAGAAGGAGACTCCACACCCTCCCCCACCCGAGCAGCCTGTTCCAATGCTCCATTACCCTCACAGGGAAAAAGTTTCTTTTGATAATTATATGGAACTTCCTATGTGCCAGCTTGCACACATTGCCCCTTGTCCTATCACTAGATGACCTTGAGAAGAGCCTGGCTCCATCCTTCTGACACCCACTCCTCACATATTTATAGACATTAATGAGATCACCCTCAGCATCCTGGTGATTCAGTCCCCTCCCTGGGGTTCCATTACTTAATGTCGCTTTCAAAAATTATTTTTTTCTTAATGTCTAACCTAAACTTTCTGTGGTGCAACTTGAATTCTTTTCCTCTTGTCCTATCACTTGTAACTTGTGAGAAGAGGCCAACCCTGTTTTCTCTAAAACCTCCTTTCAGGTAGCTACAGGTAGCTATAAGGTCTCTCCTCAACTTCCTTTCCTTCAGACTAACCAGCCCCAGCTGCCCCAGCTGCTCCTCACAAGGTTTGCTTTCCAGGCCCTTCACCAACCTTCTTAGGACCCTCTCCAGCACCTCAATGTCTTTTTCATAGTGAGGTGGCCCCAAACTGAACCGAGTACTTGAGGTGTGGTCTTATGAGTACCAAATACAGGAGGACAATCATTTCCCTGCTCCTGCTGGCCACACTCTTGCTGTTACAGGCCAGGATGCTGTTTGCAGCCTTGGCCAACTGAGCACACTGCTGGGTCATATTTAGCTGGTTATCAGTCAATAATTGTAGGTCTCTTTCAGTCAAACATCTTTCCAGCCTTGCAGTGCTCAAGGGCAAACTCAATAACTCTTTATCATCATAAACCACAAAGGGTACAGCTGAGACCCCAGATTTTGGAAAGAGCAGCACTAACATCAACTCTCTCTCCATGACCTGAGAGTTCATTCTTTTATTACCTGTGGGGAAAAAAAGGTTCTCTATAATCAAAAAGAGGAGGCTGTGGATGCATAACTCTTTGGCTTGAATCTGGACTTTAATGTATGCCCATGTCTGACACTGTCCTTAGTGCAGTTCTGTGTGTGTGTGTGGCTACATTCTTATGAAGGACCCAGTTCTTAGAATAATTGAAGTTAAATTGAGCCTGGTATATTACAATGGGTTTTTTTAAAATACTGGAAACTAATGCACCAGAGTAAAGTGGACTTTTAACGACACCACAGACCAGACAACAAGCTTCTGGATTTGCCAACATCAGGAATTAACATAAATCAGAGACTCTGAACTTACGGATTGATTACATTAATGAGATGAAAAAGCAATAGTTGTTGAAGGAGTATTATTTGTTTCAAGGCCACTGGAAGGCACAGCCTTCTCCAAGAAACAAACATCACCACCAGTAGCTATCAAGACATAAATACAGCAGGTTGGCAGCACCACGTGCAACGGCAGCTAAAACATGGCTCAATGATTCCTGCAGCCACTCCCTCCGTCCTATGACATTCTCATTCACTGCCTATTTCCTTTATTTTGTGTGTTGCTTTTTGTGCTTGTTAGCTAATAACCAGTTAACACAAAGTCAACTTTTATAATGTATGATCCAAAAGAACATCCTAAAAATAGCAGCTGGAGCAGTGACATAGCTAACAGGTTGTTAGCAGCTTGCCAGATCCTGTTTCTCCAGACAAGTTATAGGGAAAAAATCCAACAGTGCTTAAGACAATATCCTCTACTTTGGGACTTACTCTTTTTTCTCACTTTGTATGCAGTTTGTATATTGCCTTTTTAAAAGAGTAATTAGAATGATAAACCACTGACACAGGTCAGGAAGGATTCTTGACTCTTCCTCAAAGTCAGACGGTGCTAGACCATGTCTAAAATCACCAATAATATATCAAAAAAAGTATTTTCTTCCCCCAACTGTTAAGGGAGCAGGAAAAAATATGCTGATGCAATGATATTTATTGCCTTATAAATGCTTTTTATTGCCTTAGTTACAAAATACTTTCACGATATGCCCCTCCTTTTCTGTGTCTTCAATAAGAAGCTGGAAAGTTCTTTAGAAGTCAATAAAATAAATAAAGTCAATAGAGAAGCAAGCCAAAAAATCACTTGCTATAAAACACTGAATCAAAGTTGATTGTTTAGTCTTGTAGCAGTAAACCCAAGCCTTTACATGAGATGTAAACTTGATTCCTTCTTTAGCCCAAGACACTTCTTTATCATCAATGCACAGGCATTGGTGAAACCCTGGAACAGGTTGCCCAGAATGGTAGTGGATGTTGGATGAGGCTTTGAACAACCTCATCTAGTTGAAGATGTGCTTGCTTCCCCCTGCAGGGGGCTGGACTGAATGACCTTTAAAGGTCTCCTCCAACTCAAGGCAGTGCATGGTTCTATCAAATGGCAAAATTTAGCCTGGAGTAGCTCTTCTGTTATGATCTTCCCTGCAAATATTACTTTTCTTTCCCCGAGGCCATCCAGATATCCCGAAGAAATTAAAGACAAAGTTAAAGCACTTCTCATCTTAAGGGATTAAACAAGCTTGCTGGAAAGGCAGGATCAAGAAATTTGTCACTAGCTGGCCACACTGGTAAGCCCCAGGATAGAATATCCCTAATTAGCAAAACGCTTAAGAGCCAAAAACAAAACAAGAAGGGCTAATTTGCCACTTGTGGTAGCAGGCAAAACACAACTCCACTCCGGGAAACAGCTCAAACTTAATTTTAACAATAAAAACCCACTTCCCAGTGCAAATTAACAAACCATCACCCAACACAGAGCAAACAAATCACCCACAATAAAGCGGGATAGAGATGGGGAGAGAGATTACAAGCTGTTAGCTACATTCCAAACCCCAGCTCTGAAACCATCTTTCCTTCAGGAGAGAACTCCGGCAACTCTTTCAAGTGGTAAAGAGGTGACCCACCTACTTCGCAGAGACAGTCTGTCACTCACTTCTTTATCCAGCATGGACAGGGGCTCCTGTGAGCTGCAGTCCCACCAGCCACTGTAGCACAGGGCTATTCCAAATTGTGGCTGCTTTTAAGAACTCAGTGTCTTGGCCACTGCCACTGCCAGCCCTCCTCCACAGATTAAAGAACTGTTCTCTCCTGTCCAGCCTCAATCTACCCTTTTCCAGCTTAAAACCCTTTATCCTATTGTTCCCTGCGCTTGTGACCAGTTCTTCCCCAGCCTCTGACAGGCCTGTTTCTCAGCTCCCGGTGATCTCAGCTCTGGGGCAGAAATAAACCACTACCCAAGCCCTTAATCACAGCTCCTGGGAGGTGGCATCTGTGGTGTCTGTGGTACAGACAGTGGTGCAGCTCCCTGTTACAAAAGTCCAGACTAGTTTTCTCCTAAGTTTAGTAGACTAATTTAGACTGTCCTCATTTAGATCTCACTTTAAGAAAATAATCAAAATGCACCCCCTGTGTGCCATGACTTTACATGACTTCCTTCCCTTTAAGGAAAAAAATGTGTTAATAATTCAGGTGGTGGAAATTTCACTTAGTGTCTGAAATATCCAGAATGTATTTCAAAAGAAATCCTTCTGCATAAATAATGAACAGTTTTATGTCCCACACCACCTCTGTAGCTCCTCAGTGGAATTTTTCTCTCCAGCTCTCCAAGTTGAGTTACTTGCTCAGGATGCAGTTTCAAGCTAATAAGACTAATAGTCTGTGCCTAGCAGTCTGCTACAATCAAGGACCTGGAACAGGATACACAGGAGAGATGTTTGGTTTAGGTTTACTGCAGAGTTCCTTGTCTCTTGTGGCAAGTGCCAACATAGCTTCAGTATTTTCTTAAGTTGATGAAACTGTTTGTGGGGTTTCTTAGACTCCCAAGTGTGTGCATCTATGGGATCGTTGCCCTCACACACTTTGCAGAGCTTATTTTACTAACTGACCTTTCCTATAATTAAGTGGACATTCTCCTGCTTGAACTGCTGTCCTTCTTGTGTGATGATTCATGATCTATGGTGGGAAGAGAGATCATGTGGAAAGACCTAACCGGAGCTTTTAATCAAATGGAGCCCCAGACAAAGATCTCATGTGGATCCCTGTGAATAGTGGCAAATGCCCTGTTCTGCTTCAGTCAGCCTACAGGTGAAGAGACATGAGGGATCTCTGATAGGTAGCAGATACTGCCATAAGGAAGAGTAACACAATAACTGAAGCTGAAGAGGTTTTGTGGTTGTAACCAAATTTTTTCATCCCAATATCCTTGGTGGTGCGATAACTTTCTTCA
Organism: Upupa epops; assembly: GCA_013397515.1. Lineage (NCBI taxonomy): Eukaryota > Metazoa > Chordata > Aves > Bucerotiformes > Upupidae > Upupa > Upupa epops. Next base: position 45,864 of record VZRI01013419.1, read on the forward strand.
AAGTGATAGTAACCCTTTCAACCTTTATCTCTCATCTTCCAGTTGTCCTCATCTTCTACAGGCCCTCCATGTCATGCCCCTAATCAGCTGCTTAGTCTTTGTGAGCCCTCATCCCAGACAGAATTTGTCTTTCTTGAACCCAAGAAATGAGGAATGTCCATAGTGGTACAGACAAGTAGTCGCCAAGGCTTTGCACAATGCCTGCCTTCCTTGCCTGACACATGGGAAGGTACTTATTGCTGTGATCTTCTCAGGTCTCCATGAACATTTGCCTACTTTAATGTTTCCAAACTGGAATAGGAATTCATGGCAATCTGCTGTGTTACCTATTTCTGCACCCTGCAGATGTTCACTCAGGGTTTATTAGTGTAGGGGATACCTCTTCTGTGAAGAGCTTCAGCTAGCAAGGAGCATGGGGTGATAGAACAGAGACACAGACAGAGTTGCCATGAGACAGAGCTGCTTCTGATTCGTGAGTGCCATAAAATCCAGAATATGATGTGGACAAAAAGAGCTACATTTATTGAAAAATGGTTCAAGAATCAGGAAAGAACTACCAAGAATGGTTCAACAATTTAAATTCAGAGTTGACAGTGAACTTCAGTACTTCATACATTTGATTATAGGAAAGTATCACATCCCAATTAATCAGAGAAAGGAAAAGAGTGACTCAGGTTCATTGATTTGCTGGGGTCAAACTGAGGAGATAAACAACTGGTCACATAAAGATCAAGATGACTGAAGTTCACAGAAGCCATGCTCAAAGAGGAGAGAAGAGGAAAGGAAAAAGGAAAAAGGGAGAAAGCAGTTTCAGATCATCACCCCAAGTTCCAGCATGGTCCAGCTCCATGTCACTCCTTGGTTCCATAGATCCTTGACGCCTTTGGCTGTCTTAGTTTCTTGGTAAAGTTGGCTCCATGGATGTGGGGACGATGATGGGGATGATTTGCCATGGCTGTCCCTTTATCCCCTACTGCACGAGACATTCCCTTCACCCACATGACTTTTGGGGACTTGAACAAAACAGCCATGAAGTGAATTCTTTGATGTATCCCTGGGAAGCAACAATCCATCATATTTCCACCGCACAAGCATACCTCTGCAGATAGAACGGCAATGGTTCAGGGCTTGCTCATTCTATTCTCACTGCAGAATATATACCTCTCTTCCAGCTACAGCGGTTCAGCCTTGGAGGCTGCAGTGGTATCCACTCCCACACTCCTCTCCCTACTTCGAATAATTTGAGCCATTTACCCTGTTTTTAGTCAGAGTCTGACACAAAGCATCGAGAGTGGAACCTGAGAGATGTTACAGGGGCTTTCATCCATCAGTAGTCTGTTGGAGTCCAGTCACAATCAGGAGATCCAGCCTTCTATCAGCTAGCTGAGCAACAGAAAGGCTCTGTGGGTAGACTCTGAACATGAAGCCGATGGTGTCAGTGCAGTCACTTTCAAAATGGATGTCTACCTCCTAAGAAAAAAAAAAAGCCACAGCTGGGATTAACCGAGCTTCTGTTTTGGAAGTTTCATGAGAGAAGGTGCTGAAAAATTTACAAGAGATGAAGTACTGAAAGGCCGATATGATGTGGTACTGTGGGCATAAGCTTTACTCGCCAGGAGTGTGCATAAAGGTCACTGATGATTTTTTTTTTAATAAACACTGTAGCTGTTTAGTGCAGAGCAAGGTTGTTGCTGCTAACGCTGATATGGGAAGGAGGTAGCTGACCAGGTAGCCAACCAACACAGCTGTGAGTGTAAGACAGCTCTAAGACCAGCATTAAAGCTGATTACAGCCTAAAAATGTTGTTTTGGCAGCCATACTCAAGAGCATGATGTGACTGTGACTGATAGCTCCTTGTGAGGGTCACTTCTTCCACAACAAGAAGGATTTGAGCCAGGTCAACTTTGCTGTCATTTTCCTCCAAGACAGCTCGCCACACACATAGCCAGCTTAGCATGCAGGAGAAGTCACTACCAGCCAGCTGAGCTCTACAAATTTTTTTTTAACAATTTTTTTTTACAAATTGTTCTGTTATGTTTGACATAAGATCAAATGGGACTGTTGTCCAGTACTTATACCAGGGATATGTGTTTACTAAGGGTGGAAGATGATCTCACTTATACATGGTATGCAGCGCTCTACCTAGCACAGTGTACCCAATTTTCATGTAGCCATCCTTCTCCCTCTGACCAGCCTGGCAATCTCAGCTGAAGAATTCTCCTCTAGAGCAAAACAAGCTGTGCATTTGCAGGGAACCCAATTATGGTGCCAGAGCTGGGATCTGAACTAGTATGATTTTGCTAGAGAATTTTCCATATAACTTCATTATCTTAATTTTTTTATTTAATTGACAGACACTGGAAAACAGACACAACCCTCACACAGTGCTGTGTAACAGTAAACACCCAGATATGTTCATTGATATGTTTCACAGGTTATTTAGAAAATCACTAGCTCCTTCATCATGTAATATTGAGTTAACAGGGCAAAAAATGGGAATGATTCAGTAACTTCAGTAAGGAATGCTTTTCTTCTTTGTTTCCCTGGCAGATTGCAGACAATTTATGCAACGTTATCTATCCAAGTTTAAAAAAAAATTATAATTACCTTTTAGGAGTCCTTCACCACGACACCAATTGTGTCATTCTAATTCTTTCAACAATCAGATAACCTCGAGAACAATAGTAGTTCCTGGCCAGAGGAGTATAAACCAGCTATGGTTTCTCACATGACCCGCTTCCTTATGCTCCTGAAAGTCCTACTGCACAGGCAAAGTGCATCATTTCCCTGATGACAATTCAAAGCCTAGACTGCTTTGTTTCTGACCCCATTTAAAAATAAAAACATGCTAATTGTAGAACAAAAAGTTAAAAATCTCCATTCTAGTGCCATTCCAATACTTGGCATGGGCATAGGGTTCAGTGCACTGTTGCCATGAGCCATGGGGAGGGCTGAAAAGGAAAAATCAATGCCATTTCTTGTTCAATTAAGTTCATTGTGATTCAGAACCACCTCCTCACACTGCAGAGCCCGCAAAAAATCAGTGCTGCAATCACTACCTTTTAGCAGCCTGCTTTCTCTGTCTGGACATGCACAAGCTACTCACACACAGGTCATCACACTTTGTGGAAAAGAAAGAATGAGAAGGAAAAAACCATCCTTATGGGATCCTCTGAAATAATTTTGTCATACATCATGGCTCTTCAGGTGGGCATGTTACAGAGAGGCAGAGAGGGCAGTTTCCTTAATGAGTCATTTTATTTAGATGTCAGGACTACTACTATCTTTTTAGCCTTCAGTAAAAGGTTCTCTGCTTGCTATCCTACCAGGAATTATCTGCAATACTTATCTTGCTGTTTAGTTGCTCAGAATAAGTAGTGTGATGGTCTGACTCGAAGTCTTTTGGAAGTCAAGAGGATTCTGCAGGACTACAGATCAACACAGTCACCCATATGTCCTGGAATCAGGGATTAGTAGTCATGGCTATCAAGAAATCACGACAAAGGAACCCACCTTAGCCATTCTATGGCAGCAAAACAAAAAAAACCCACACTTTTGCAGTGGAATAGGGTAACACGGGAAGTTTCAGATTCTGAACTTCAGCCTGCTGAGGATGCCAAGGTCTGCCATGTTTCACAGTGCCCACTCTGTGCCAGCACCCCAGCTCAGTACCTCCGGAAAGAGGAGCTCAGTATGCTTATGAGCATGTCTCACTCTAGTGACAGGACAGACAAACTACAACAGCCTGTCATTTTCCAGTCTGCCTTTAATGGCTAATGTCTGTTCCCCGGGTGCCCAAAGCCTCTGGGGTTCAGTCCCAAATTACTAAGGTCTAGCAGAGCAACGAACCGTCATTACAAAACCCAAAGACAAGAATGATCAGGGCGGCACAAAGAACAACATGCAAAAGGAGTGTAACTCCTTCAGGTTACTGGATAACTGATGTGTCAAACATCTTAGTCCATGGCTATCCACAGCACATTCCAACCTCTTTCCACTACTAGTGCATGCTGAGGAGCAAGAAAGTCCTCAGAGAGGCTGCTGGCTGTTTAGTTGCTCCATGCAACTATGAAGAGAAGTTGTGGAATGACTCAACTGCAGTCACTTCCACAGCAGCTGGCACATGGCTACTATATGCCAGCTGTGGCACACACAAGATGAGTGTGGCCCAAGAAGGATGAGTTTTAATGAATGCATACTGCTCAAGTCATGCTTTTGTGAAATTAGTGAAATTCCCAGTTCACATCAAGAACAAGCTCACTATTCAGATTCTTGGGACTTAACTCTGACCTTTTCTAGTTCCCAATGTTGTAAATGTGTTTCTAAAGCTAATAATGGAGAAAGAAGGGTATGAAAAAGTTGCATTTCTTCTCTGCAAATTGTATTGCACATGCATGCACAGATCCATACTGCTGCTACTTCTCACAGAGCCCTACCTTTGTATACATCTTTCCTCATGGACTTCATCCTTCCCTGGAAAGTAAGATCTCACTTGAAGCTCTGGCAAGGCACATGTGATTGGAACAACATCCGTCCTGACAATATCCTCATCAGCCCATAATTAATTAACATATTGTTTCCCTGCTGACTGAATCACCAAGTTCCTCTGAAATTTTGGGTTTCATGCCTAGGGAACGATGAAGAACAATTTGAAATGTAGAAACAGTGTTTTCCCATGGTAGTTTGAAATCTGACATGGATGGTTCTTTAAATATGCATGATTTTTTCTATAACAAATCATACTGAATCATATTGAATACTCTCCTACTGAAGGTTAGTAGCTGGTGTGATAGTGCATACTCTATAAATCAATGGAAGAAACATGTGATTCAGAATATCACCTCACTGAGGAACATTGCATCTCGCTGTAGCAAACAGGTTTGTTACTGATGTTTATGGAAGCAGGAGGTGTTCACATGTCAGCAGTATTTAGGGTTAGGTATTGATACATAACAGAGGGTCAAGATTTTGTACAGACAGTTTGTGTCCTGGCAATGGCATTGTTATTCCAGACTCAGAACTTGGTTCTGAACCAAGATCCAGAACTTGGTCACTGGCATTTGCAACCAATTTGTATCTTAATACATGGGGGTGCAGGTGCTGGTACCTAGACTAAGGTGTCTATTATGATGTCAGAAAATCAGCAGCAGCTCTGACTTGCCACATACGGCTCAACACAAACCTTCCAATTCCTTACCTAGTGTGGATTTCACCATAACAAGGCTATCAATGGAACTGCCTTCCCAGAGATGTGGTAGGGTTCACAGCACTGGAGGCTTTCAAGACACAACTGGAAAGCATGCTAAATAATCTAGGCTGCCTTTCCCAGAAAGATTGAACCAGATGATCTCTGGAGGTACCTTTCAACCTGGTCTGTTCTATGACAATGGTAAGCCTGGATGCCAGGAAAGTCACTGATATCAGCCTTTTCACAGCCATAGGACAAGAGGAAATGGCATCAGGTTGTGCCAGCGAAAGTTCAGACTGGATATTAGGAAAAACTTCTTCCCAGAAGGAGTGGGGAGGCCTTGGAACAAGATGCCCAGGTATACGGGGTGGAGGCACTATATAGGTAGACATGGTATTTTAGGTGATGGTTTAGTGGTTAGGGGTTATAGCATGGATGGTTGGATTTGATTATCTTGAAAGTCTTTTCCAATCTTCATGATTCTGTGATTCTATGATTTTTTTCCCCATCTATTTAATTCCCCCCAGATTTGCCTTAGGTTTGTGGTTTTTTATGAAGATTTCAGTGGAAAAAAGGCTTAGGATTGATGCTGTGTTCTTCTCAGACTGCTTTACCGAAACCATCCTACTCTTTGAAACATCAATAAGCACCTTAAGCAAATTATGTATGTCAAACATAATTGTAGTGGGTGTGAACTCCATCTGGCTAGAGCAGTGCAGGCTCACATACCTCCCCTCAGCTTGCCTAGGCTCTGCAGTAATATCTGCACCACAATCTCATATAAAGGGGTCATGCTAATAAAATGCACAATTTTGGGCATGTACACAGGCACCCTCCAAAAAAGCCTGTCCCTGAGGAGTGCAGTTAAATGTAAACACTACTATTTCTGTCGCAGATAGTGTGCCAGTGACTACTGGATTGGCTGGCACAAGCTAATCATGGTCAAGTAACATCTCGGGGTTTTTAAAACTGCTTTTTAAGAGAGACAATTACTAATTACTGAAAATTAAGATAGAGGCTGAGCTTTTCACATTAACTTTGTGAAGTATGGCATTCTGTTTTTCTCCTTTGAAAATTCCAGGAGCTGAGAGTGAAAACTGCATTATTTTGATCATTTTCTAAATTTACATCAGATCACTGTTTTCTGTGTTAAATAGGTTAAAAATACCTTACTCAGCATTTCCTTGCGATTGAGAAATCACATCTTTTACATCCACTCAGTCCTGTACTTTCTTCTTTTCTTGGTTTATATTTGGAAAAACAGCAACAGTTTGTATTCTCACAGACATCAAATGATGACAATTTTCACAGCGAAAGACAAGCACTCTTTTGATACTAATTTTTTAGTTATATGTGGGGCAAATCCTGTTCTTGGGTGTATTTTTCTGCTTAGCTAAAATCTGAGACATCCAGCAGTAACGAAGCTAAACATCTAACAAACAGGGCCATGCAAAAATGCTTTAAAAGCCTGGCCATTATCAAAAGGTAGTTCTTTAATCCTACCTGTCACATTTTCAGTGTGTTCTCATTATTTTTCTACCTAAACAAAATCTAGGAGGATCACACTGTGAATAGCTACCCATTTATCAGCTTGGTTTGGTATTTCCACGTATTTTTCGTTCCTTTAAGGAAGGGAGCAGCTGAGGGCTGGAGCCACTGCACAAGTAAGAACCTCGGCAGGACTACACAACTGTCTCCCCTTCTCAGGGGAAGTGCAAGATGGGAGGATACAGAGATTCAAGTCACTGGCTCCTGTTTCAGTGAAGCTGGATCTCAGGCTGATTGTGAGGGAGAGTAAAAGCAGTCACCTCCTGGTAGAGGCGATGTTACTGCAGGATGAGCTAAGAGTGAATACATTTCTCACACACCCATAGGAGGGACTTTTAAATATCACCGTGGTTACTGGACCATCCCCTCAAACCTAAGTCGATGCTTAGAATAAATCAGTCTCTGACAGCACCGAAGATTCCGTTTTTATCCTTACCTTGCAGCTGAGCAACCCACAGTGTGAGCTGCTTGAAGAGGTATTTTGCATTAATAAAAAATAGGATCAGCCATGACGGTCAGTGGAAACCAAAATGGGAAGCATATCCGCTAAACACAGTGAGCCCCTGTGGTGGAGAACCAAGGAGGATCTGAGCTGGCTGTATATCTGTTTCCCAGCAGGCAGTGACAGTGTGAGACTGCCCACCCAGATATTCCCCAGCCTCTCCAGCACATAGAGCAGCTATGTGCTCCCCGCTGCTGGCAGGGCTGTACTGGCCTCGGTCTGTCCACCTGCCTTCGACAGGGATCTCACACAGTGCGGAATCATGCTGCTGCCAACCTAAAAAGTGGAGCGTCAGGCTGTCATGAGAATAGAGCATTTTTTAAAAAAGAAAACCAAACTAGAGCAAAATTGTGCTGGTGAGAACATTGTCCTACCAGGGACTGAACAAGGCACTGTCAGAAGTGCCTCTTTAAAGCATGAATGATTGTGTCTTGGATATAGGCTGATATTTAAGCACCTTCTAATATCATGTAAAAAATATACCAAATAGAAGGACAGTTTGGTAACTGTCCCCATTTCACCCTGCTCCCCAGTTCCCATCAGAGCTGAGAGTGCTGGTATTTGAGATGGGCTGAGCCCGCTGGCATCTGTTCAGAATCTATAGTGCTGTGGGCACCTTCCTGGGGCAGGAAAGGTGGGGAGGCTGGAGCCAGGCTTGAATTTCAGACAGAGCCGGACTACCTCACAAGAACATTTAGAGGAATTTGTCCAGGCCCTTTTTGTCTCTGTAATTTATGCCTGTTGTCTGAAAGAGGCACAGGGATGAGTGCTGAGGAACAAATTTGGTGAGCAATAAACCTCCTTCACTCCAGCCAATCCTCCAGAGATTAGAGGGGGCTAGGGGCAGCTGGTATGTCACCAGCCTTCATGAGCAGCTGTCAGATTAACAATACTCATTTACTATAGGTCCAACATTGGACACTCAGAAATCAGCCCTTGTGCTGCTCATCTGGTCCTCTCCTAGGGAGCGGTCAGTTTCATGACCAGCAATATCAATTGATCTCTATCAGTCAGACACCTAGACACTTACAGACAGCCTTTACTGGAGGTCCTGATGGTGCTCATGAGAAACAGTCTAGAAACTAGTATGACTAGTGTTATTTATTCACACATGCACATTTATATGCAGATTCTTGGAGACTGCTGGGGACAAATTCAGGAAGGCATTTGACACAGTCTCACATAGCATCCTCAGAGCCAAACTGAGGCAGTGTGGACTGGATGATTGGGTAGTGAGGCGGATCCTGAACTGGCTGCAGGATAGAAGCCATAGAGTAGTGGTTAATGGGACAGAGTCTAGTTGGAGGCCTGTATCTAGTGGAGTCCCCCAAGGTTCAGTACTGGGACCAGTCCTCTTCAATCTATTCATTAATAACTTGGGTGAGGGATTAGGGTGCACTGTCAGCAAGTTTGCTGATGACACATACATGGGTGGTCTCGCCAACATCCCAGCAGACTGTGCTGCCATTCAGCAAGACCTGGACAGGCTAGAGAGCTGGGCTGAGAGAAATGTAATGAGTTACAACAAGGTTAAGTGTAGAGTCCTGCATCTGGGCAAGAACAACCTCAGGTACCAGTATAGGTCAGGAACTGACCTGTTGGAGAGCAGTGTAGGAGAAAAGGACCTGGAGGTCCGAGTAGGCAGCAAGACGACTGTGAGCCAACAATGTGCTCTTGTGGCCAAGAGGGCCAACAGCATCCAGGGGTGGATTAGAAGGGGGGTGGTAAGCAGATCAAGAGAAGTTCTTCTCCTCCTCCACTCTGCACTAGTGAGACCACATCTGGAGTGTTGTGTCCAGTTCTGGGCCTCTCAGTTCAAGAAGGACACAGAGCTGCTGGAGGGTATGCAGCATAGAGCAATGAAGATGATGAAGGAAGTAGAACACCTCCCTTATGAGGAAAGGCTGAGGGAGCTGGGTCTCTTGAGCTTGGAGAANGTGTGACTTGGCCTAGGTGATCCTGCTGTGGCAGGGGGATTGGACTAGATGATCTTTCCGAGGTCACTTCCAATCCCTAATGATTCTATTACTCCATGAAAGCACTATAAACCTTTAAGGTATACAAGCAGACAAAAACCATACAAAATAGATAGATACATGGTGAATATGCCAAGGCAATATTTTCTTACCATCACAAAGCCTCTGGAAAGGAGGAGAGGAAAACCCATTGAGATGCCCTTTACTATCTTTGGATGTCAGGTTCTCATCTCTCCCCAAACCACCCTCCACTACATCTCACTCTTCACCCCCCTTCAGTCCCCAAACAGACTGATGTTTATATTGTGTTACAAAAAGTTTAGTGGGGGTAACAGTAAGCACATACAGTCTTGATGGGTGATTTAGCTTTTAATTATCCTATCAGTGTCAATCACCCTCTCAGAAAGAAAAGTCCATCCTTTTGTATCAATACAGATCCTTGCCTGGGATCCTTCATTCCCTCAGGCAAGATCTGGCCTTAGACACAATACAGTGGATGCTTATCTTTCTGTTGACTCCGTTGATGTTTATTTGATGGCTTCTTCTTTCTTGTGTTCTGCTCCCCAAAAATGCCTCTAGCTGTGAGATCTGTTTTTGGGGTATTTTTGGCCAGAAGACCTCCCAGCCAATGCCTATTCTGATTAAATTTCTGGGAATTCCAGAAGCTCTAGTAATTTTGGTGCTAATGAATGTACTAGAAGCCAAATCTTCCTGACTGTGCATTGAAAACTGCCCTGAAGATCATTCCAAAGCATATTTACACAGTGCAATCCAAAACCATGTTCAGTGCAAACTCTGTGGAACCAGCCCAACCTTTCACCTGAAGACATAGCCTGAGTGCCCTCTGAAAACAAGGAGAAGGCAAAACTGCATCAGGTATAAATGTGTGAATTAACCATTGCTGTTATCAATAGGGCAGCGAGGTGAAAAGAGAAGTTCTTCTTGCTACAGCCTCCATAACCTGGTGTTCCTGCAAAGGTGTCTCAGCTTTCCTAACAGCACAGTCACAAGTGGCCAACCTGCCAAGAGCTGCTAAGTTGAGTGTTTATATCTGTGCACCTCAACCCACACTGCTTTCATCCTCTTATTTTTTATGCTGATAATGCATTGGCTGCAAGACATTAAAAAATCCTTTGGATTATCTAACCTATCTCTTCTGGAAAAAAGTAACGAGCTCCACATTTTTATATCCACTTCAATCTTTCTGTTGCATTACAAAAGAACCCATTAACACAGCAGCAAAGAGCTAGGTAAGAATGTTTTGCCTTAGCTTCAGCTTAAATTCAAACTTTTCATTCCTTTCAAATAGAAAGTAGTGTCCAGTCCAAAGCTTAACCTTAGCCTCCCTGCTGCCAGAATGTCTTTGGAATCATGCAAAATACAACTCTACTCTGGGCTGCAGCCTTCATGGCTGTGCATTCTCAGTAACTTTGCAGATATTAGGTGAGTGTTGGTATGCTTGAATTTAGGGAGGTTCTACAGAGGTATCTGGGCGGGCTGCATCAGTAGGCCACGACCAATTGTATGAGACTTAACAAAGTCAAGTGTGGAGTCCTGTACTTGGGTCGCAATAACCCAGTGCAACACTACAGGTTCAGGGAAGACTGGCTGGAGAGCTGACTGTCAGAAAAGGACCTGGGGGTAATAGTCAACATATATCTGAGTATGAGCCAGCAGTGTACCCAGGTGGCCAAGAAGGTAAATAGTATCCTGGCCAGTATTGGAAAAGTGTTGGTCAGCAGGAGTAGGAAAATGTCACTCTGTACTGGTGAGGCTGCACCTTGAGTACTGTGTCCAGTTTTGGGCCGCTCACTGCAAGAAGGACTTTGAGGTACTGGAGCACATCCAGAGAAGGTCAGTGAAGCTGGTGCAGGGTGTAGAGCACAAATCCTGTGAGGAGTGGCTTGGGGAACTGGGTTGTTTAACCTGGAGAAAAGGAGACTCAGGAAACCTTGTGACTCTACAACTGCCTTTCAAGGAAGTCGTAGCAAAGTGAGGATCTGACTGTTATCCTAAGTAACAAGCAACAAGACAAGAGGAAACGGCCTCATGTTGTATCAGGGGAGGCTTAGATTTCATATGAGGATGAAACTCTTTATAGAAAGGTTTGTTACAGTACTAGCACAGGCTTCCCAGGGCAGTGGTGGAGTCACCATCCCTAGAGGTAATTAGAAGATGTATATATATGTGGTCCTTGGGGACAGAGATTAGTGATGAAGTGCAATGCTGGGTTAATGGTTGGATGTGATGAACTTAAAGGTCTCTTCCATTCAAACTTGTTCTGCAATTCTGTGAATGAAAGGGCAAACTGCCAGAGGACACAGCACCCACTGCCTGGACTTTGTAGTGTTCGCTATAATGCGTCCACACAATGAGCTGGCTCTGGGAGTTGGCTGAAAAGGAATCTTCTTTTTTTTCCCTCAGGTTAGCTTTCAGCCAGCTCTATCCTCTAATCTGTCTCACCGTTCATAGTAGAGCTCTATAAATAGGAAAGAAAGGTGGAAAGAAACAGGAATAGTGAGTAGGTACAGAGGAGACAAGCCTGAGTTTTTCATCTGCAGACCCCAGCTGACTACTAGTGTAGTAACCCAGCATTATTCCTGCTTTCTAGTTCAAGAAACAGGTGTGGTGGTTCCATAACAGCTTTAAGAGGATGTATGTGCAGGCTGCCTCAGCACAAATCAGACAGACATAAAGAGTCAGTAGGAAGGAATTTTTTATCTTGTCCTCCACTTCCTTACTTCCAGTTACACTGATTCAGTTAACCCTCTTATTGAGGGCTCAGCAAGCCCTCTTATTGGTTGGTGGTGATCAGGCATTTGCAGCTCATGGGGATCATGCCCAGTCTGGCAGCTGATGTCCCTCTGTCATTGAGGTCTGAGGATTGTCACACACAGTTTGCAAAAATGAGGAACGGACTGGTAGTCCAGCTTGTTCAGGGCTTCACAGCACTACCGGCACAGGGAGATTGCAGAGGCAGGTTTGGGGAGAAACCTGGGACATAGAGGATCGAAGATAGCTGGGGAAGACCAAGTCTGAGCTGCGGAGGAATAACTGCAGTGGAAAAGCCCCAGGGCAAGGCTGTAGGATGGTACTACAGAGGCGTGCTGGAGGGGATGGTCTTGACAAGCTTCCCTCCCGAGAGCCTAGAGTAGCTCTGTGTAGCCCTGGACGGCATCGTACTCTCCATCCAGCCATGCTGCACATGCCGTCTGTCTCTAGAGGATGCGATCAGATGTCCCCCAGCCGCAGACCGGCCCCAATGCAGCCCCCAGGGCTTCGTCATCCGGGACCTTTCTCCCCACCCCACCCTCTGCAGTCCCACAGCCGGTGCTGCCGCCGAGACTGAGCGCAGGCCGGGAGACACCAGCTCCCCCTCCAGCACCTCAGACTGGGGGTGACATCATGGTGGGAGGAGGGGCGGAGAGGAGAAGGGGACCCCGCACCTCCCTTTCCTCCCCCCCGCTCTGCAGCGCGGAGGCAGGGACAGCTAGCCCCGACGGGGCGGTCCGGGGGCGGTGAGAGGAGGGGTCTGTGGTGCTATCCCCACCCCCTGGCGGGTGTCTCTTCCGTCTGCTTGTGTGTGTGCGTGCGTGAGCGTGTGTGTGTCCCCCCGCCCCCACATCCCTCCCGCTCCGGGAGGACGGTCCTGGCTGCCACCCCCCGCCGCCACACGGGGCAGGAGGAGACCGAGGTGGGTGGAGTGAAGTTCCTCGGCGATTAATGGGGCGGGGGGACACGAGGAGAGCGGGTAAATCCAGCCTGTGATGCCTATAAATGGCATTTCTCTTCCAAGGTGCATATTAAAAAAAAAAAAAAA
>VZRI01013419.1:68192-107921 GCA_013397515.1 Upupa epops
AAAACCAAAACAGATCATTTTCCTCAAGGGAAAAAAAGAAAGAGAGAGAGGGAAACGAGCGAGGAAGGAGGGAAGGAGTAAAAGAAAGATATGTGTCTAAATGCACGGAGGAGTGAAGAAAAGCTGCTAACAGATCTCTGAGAGTTTACCGGTATTTGCTGTTGGGAGGCATCTTTTTTAATTCACTGCCTTTAATTTTTTTCCTTTTGTTTGTTTTCGATGTTACACATATCAGTAAAATATCTAACTATCCAACCGTAGAGATCACAAAAAGGGGGCTTAAATGTAAAACCTACAGAAAAAAACCAAAACCAAACAACAGCAAAATTATTTGAAAAATAAAAAAAAGAATAAAAAGAGACTTCATTTTAAAAGCGAAGAAAATGTAATTTAAAGAAAAGTTTATTATAAAGTCAATTAAGAAAAAAATTTGCTACAAAGTATAGACAGAAGTATAAAATAAAAATTATTGTTTGAAATGAAGCTGTCGTCCTTTTTATAAAGTATGACTATTCTGGAATATATTTACTATATTCACATAGCTATATGTTTAATCATATAAAGTATGAATATCCTAGCATATCCTGGAAACGACAGGGTTTTTAAGGTAAGGAAGGAAGGCTAAATCTCAAATTGAACCCTTGGAGAACACAGCAATTTCAGTTCAAAAGAGGACGGGAGGGCTTAACTGGTTAGTCGCAGCCTTTTTTTTTGTTTGATTGCTTGTTTGGTTTTTTTTCTTTTACCTTTCCATTTCTTTCTTTAAAACATGCTATAAATCCCACCCTCCTCTTCCTTCCGAAAGCACAGCAGAAGGACCACCGTTTCCCAGTCGCCCGCTGGCAGTGGGGCCGGGCGGTGCAGAGCCCCGTCGGAGTGAGGGCAGCAACCACCATTAAGGAGGAGTCTGCAGAGTCGGAGTTCAGGGGAGTCCTTTCATAATTAATAGGGCAGCTCAGTCCAAAGAGCAGAGGAAAGGGGGGACGGGATATTGATTTCGCGGCAGAAGGAGCTCTAACCTCGGCTATTTATAGGCTCCCGATCCCTTTATAAAGAAATACACATCCAAAAGTAAACAAGTCCTTTACTTGTAAGGCGAGAGCCCAGCTGGCGCCCGCGGTGAGTGGGGAACAGGGAGGTATGTGTTGCGAATTGTTTTGAGGTGATTCGTTCCGTGGGGAGCCGTTGCCTTTGCTCTGCTTTGCTAGTGTGTAGGACGGCAAGGTCTCAGTCTCTCTCTCAATCCTTCGCACGCTCTTTCTGCTCCCCTTCCTTCCCGAGGTCCGCAATGCAATGTGTAAGCAAGAGTAAATGTAGCAGTTCATAAATCAAACAGTAGGTCGCCAGCCATTCTACATTTCCCAAACGGATTGAATCCCAGCAACGAATGCGCTCAGAAACTGGAGCCAGGCGCCTTTACCACTGGAAGCAATGTTGATTTTTTAATTATAAAATACATTATGTGTGTGTTGGGGAGTGGAGGGAGAGCTTTGCCGAGCTCGGCTTCTCCTAGACAGACACAGGTCTGCTTGCATTTCATTTTCGTTTGCCCTCCCTCTAGACTCAATCCCCACCACCACCAAAGGAAAAAGAAAACCCTGAAGAGTAGAATTTTGTCTAAATGGCTTGGATTATTTTCCGTCCCCACAGAGGACCTGTGCAGAGGATTTCTTTCGCCACAAAGGGTTTTTCTGCGCATATCTGTATTCATGAGGTCAGGAGCTGCTCTTAAGTTTTCCTGTAGCACGAAATGCCAGCTGCCGAGGAGAGAGGGGAGCTGCGAGGGGCTCCGTAGACTATTGTCTCTACCGGCTGAATCTCGGGGACCTTCGGTTGGCAAAAGGAGCCGGCTCGCTGCCGGCATCCCTGGGCTCAGCTCCGGTCCCCTCTTTCCCTGCTGCTGGATGGTGCCAGCCCGTCGGGCGATGGTGGAACGGAAGAATGTCGGCTTTTCCTAACCCCTCGAAAGAAAGCCGAACCTCCTAATAACAGGGAAATTTACAGCTCATTAGTGGACTCGACTTATCTTTGCGTGAGGCTGAAGTACTAATGGTTAATCTCTGTGTAATTAGCGCATCCTCCAATTAGCCCTCCGTTGAGGTGAATGATGATAAAACGGTGACAAACCACTGAAAAACAGACGGGCGGGTCGGAAGGCTGCTGCAGGGCACAGTACCCTAATCTCTTTCCCCCACACCCAGTCCACCGCCCCATGGGCACCTACAGGCGAGCCTTCTCATTTGGGTTCACAACTCTCGGTAACCCATCCATCTTCGGGACTCAGGCCGGACATCCCAAGTGAGCCGCCATGCGAAGAGAGATTTACTGTTCAAAAACCTGCATCTCACCCCCCAGGATTCACCGCAGAGGCAGCAGCAACGGCAGCAAAACCGGCTGAGGAGGCTCTGCCCTCCGGCAGCTCTTTATTTTTCTCGGAGAACACGGACAATTAACGCCCACCCCCTGTGCCCCTGGATGCGCAAGGCGCCGGCTATCCTTCGTTTTGCTCTTTTCATGGGATATTTCTAAGCTTGAGTGCAGTGGTCGATTTTTGCTTTAATCCGGGAAAGATTGCTTTGTCTTGGCTTTTTTTGGCAGCTGAGGAAATACGAACAAACACCAGCTCTCCCCCGAAGTTTCAGAAAGGGACTGAGTGGTTTGTCTCATGTTGCCTTGCACCCGTAGGGTGTGTAAGGGCTAGCAGGAGGGGGTCAGGATGGTTCCACTGTCCTGGGCAGCAGCTGCTGCAGGAAAACTTGCAGAGATTCAAGCCTCTGATCACCTTTTAACTCTTGGACAAACGTAAGAGAGTGAATTGCAGAGAGGCTACAGAAAAACGTTTAAACGTTGACAGTAATCACAGTAGAATTGTCGTTTGCTGAAACAAACAAAAAATCCCCAAACATAAACACAGATCACCGAGGAAAAAGACACTGCTGGAACAAAACAAGCTAGTGCCTTTCTAGCTGGCTGGATTAATTGTGAAGTTGCAGTCATTGCAGCTCTGCCTGCCCTAATTCCTGTCCCCAGCTCCGACTGATGGCAACCACAGTCCCTGGAGGACTGCAGAAAGCTGTCTCCTTCCTTCTCTGGAGGAACATGCACTTGGCAACTGGCTGCTCTATCCCAACCTCCACCTTCAGCTGCCTGGCTCAGGCCTTCAGGGACAGCTGCCCCTCACTCTCTGCTTGGACTGCTGCTTTACAGAGCCAGATTAAGGCAGCAGTGGGCTGAGGTTGTAGCAGCCAAATGTTTTCTTTTAAGGGACATTGTTTTACCAGGTCCCTTTCCTATCTGTGTAAAGCCTGTGTCAGGGAGATACTACTGTGCTAGGAGCAAAAGTTTAAGCCAGAACACACAAATTGAGAAAGAGCTGTCTGAATAGCAAACAGGCTGGTGGGAGGGATGGGAAGGTGCAGTCCCTATTTCTCACAGGACTTTTTGGCAGCTATGCCTGTGTTTCAGAACAAGTAGCAAGGCACTGCTGGTCCCTGGATGATTAGCACTGTCTATGTGACTCTCAGTTCCCTTTATCTCCAGGGTCCTGCTTAAATCTGTGCAGTTGCTTTCTTGCGGGGTGAATCCACTAGGCCCTGCAAAGAGCTGACAACCCAATGAGACGGTGGCTAGTTCAAGCTTTGTATTCATCAGAGGTGATTCATTAATAATTAGTGCCATTAGGTGTGCCATATCAGTGCCTGAGGGCCCCAATTAAAGGAAAGTGAGCATGTTAAATCTAGAGAGCCAGCTTTTCCCTGTTTCATCTGCCTGATGAAGAGGTGGTACCTCTAGCTTGGGCAGCAGGAACAGCTCTGGCTGTCTAGGTGTCCAGTCTTGCTGCTTATCTCCTCCAGCTTTTTGCTCTTCACCTTAGTTGAGATCCTTCTTATGGGCTGCTATAGAGCAAGATTTGTGCAGCAGGTGCCTAGCAGGTACTGTGGGAGGTGGTAGCAATTATTTCTGAGCAACTTCATTCTTCATCACAGGGCAAGGGAGTGGGCTGGAAATTTTCATTTTGGGGAGAAGGGCAAAATGATAGGGGACTGCAGAGGAGTTTGTACAAAGGTCAGAGGCAAGTTTAGTTGTCCTGAGCTAAGGGTTTGCTAATGGATGGGCAGGCTCTGCTAACTTAGGCTTTGTCTTTCAAGTGATACTACAGAAATTAGCTTAAATTAGTCAGACTGCCAAAAATCCAGTCTGTCTCCTCCCCTCCAGCCATTTAGTTTTTTACTGTTTGTTTATTTCTTAAGATGCTATAAATGAAAGATGACCACAGCCTGCTGAAGATTAAGGTGAAACTGATTGTTGGGTCACCTGTAGGCTTGTACTCACCAGCGGATAATCCATGCCTGCAGATCTTAAAGGTCTCCTCATTAAGAGAAACAGCAGTGCTGCAGGGGACAAAAACTAGTTGTGACCTTCTTTACGTAGTTCTTCTCTGGGAAAAAGTATCCCCTGAAATCAGTGTGTTCTGCCTCAGTAAGGACTTTGAATGCTGACAGAAATGTTATCCAAATACAAACTGCAGGTTCATGCCAATATGAAGTGCTTGTGTGTGCATTGTACTTCACACATCCAGTGGTTTCACCTACGATATATATTTATTAAGAACTAAAAAGCTAACTCAATCTCTTAAGAATCAAAGATCAAATCTTCAGGGTATTGTTTTGCTGTGAGGCAGCAGACATAGCAATGGATGGGCATTGCATCCTTTAGTGCCACTTTAATACCACCAATTTTAATAGCACTTTGGAACCTACTGGATATTCAAAGTGATGCTCCCTAAGTCAGGGGAAAAAAAACCCCAAACAACCCATCTAACAAAACTGGAAAAAAAAATCGAATCAAAGGAAGGAATAAAGAAAACACAAGGGGAAAAAGTAATCATTGATGCTGATGGGAATTGTTTTAATTGCAATTAAAGCTCCTATTTTGTGGCAGATGCTATCAGTAAGTTTATTTCAGGACAGGCTAAGTACGTGGTTTAGTTCTGCCAAATGCACCTCTTCAAGAGTCAAATTGTGTGTCTAGTATAGTATTCTTTTGTCAGAAATTCTAATATTAGTGTCTTAATTTACCAAAGAAATTATTGAACTTGATAGTTTGGCAATATATTTTATTTGATTGGGTAGTGCAAGAGGTCTTTTCTGTTCCTATGCTCCTTTGGGGCACTTTCAGGAGTCCTCTGGCGTTTGCAAAGGAATGATTCCTGTAAAGTCACTGCTCTATTTCATTTCCATATTCCAATAAATCTCTAGTTCATGTTGTCAGATGAAAAATCCAGAACATATTTTTGTTAGCATGGAGTACTGGTCACATGAGTGTCTCAATGTCTCATTTAATGATCCGATATGTCAGAAAATAGTCCTAAGCTTTGCACTGTATTGAGGCTTAATAGGTACCCTTGTCCCTTTTACTACATCTGTGATGCAAGACTTGGTTTGGTTTTCTTCTGATGACATTCATTTGATCTCCATCATCCTTAGTTCTGCTTCTATTAATTGAGAGTAGAAACTTGAGACCTTTGGTGGATGAAAGAGGTTACATGAGGGCATAGACATCATTAACTAGAACAATCTTGTTTTAATACAGTTGTTTAGGTTGGATAAGACTTCTAAGCTCATCAAGCCCAACCATTATCCCAACTGCCCCAAGCACACAACTACACCATGTCCTTGAGCTCCAGAGGTACACAACTTCTAAACACATCCAGGGATGGTAATTCAATGCCCTGCCTGGGCAGCCTGTTCTAAGCCTGATGACCCTTACAATGAATAAGTTATTCCTGATGTCTAACCTAAACTTCATCTGGTGCAACTTGAGGTTGTTTCCTCTTGTCCTATCTCTTGTTACTTGTGAAAATAGACCAACTCTCACCTGTCTACAACCTCATTTCAGATAGCTGTAGATAGCAACAAGGTCTCCCCTCACCTTCCTTTTCTACAGGCTAACCACCTCCCTCAGCTGCTCCTCACGGCATTTGTTCTCCAGTCCCTTCACCAGCCTTGTTCCCCTTCTTTGGACCCACTCCAGCACTCAATGTCTCTTCAGTACTGAGGTCTATTTTATCTTTTAGCTTTCATCAGAAGGAAAATATCTAGGTTGAAATGACTACAACAAATAAGAGGTAGAGGATGCACCCCTCTGGCTTCATGGATCTGCTGTTTAACATGAAACATTTAGCCCTGGGTGCAAAAGAGCTGTGTTTCATGTCTTCCTCTGAAGAAGCCTCATGTTATAGAATGTTGTATCATACCTACCCAATGCAGATGCTGTGCTGCAGGCATTTCAGACTCTGAATTTCAGCCTGCACCCTTGGCTGGGCTGTTGAGGACAAACTGAAATACTTGTCCTTCCTGCAGAGATCCCAGACCATTTCCGGCCAAGTTTCTGCTGATGAGCTCCCTGTTCTTCTGCCCATCAAAGGTTTGTTTCATTCCCTTTGCTACTTTTTCTTTATATGCCAGTGATTTGTGTTCTCTCCGCCTATATGAATTATCAACACTTTAAAGGCTTAGGAGAAGAAAAACCCATCAGTATTTCACTGAACACGCAAAGTTGCCCAACTCCCCAGTCTCCATTTTGATGGCAGTTGTTGGTAGTTTAGGATTTGGGGTTTTTGTACACTGAGTTATTTCAGCTTTTCTTTAAAACCCACTGTGCAAATAACTAGTTTTTCTCCACTGGTATTGCTGACAGGGAGCTGTAAGGAGTTTGTTCAGGCTCACTGGTCAGGTAGCCCTGGGGTGGCTGACTTTTAGGAAAAGTCACAGCAGGAATAGGTGAGAGCCAGCCTACACACCAGGCACAGCCTTGGATGGCCTTTAATTTATCATGCTCATGTTAAATGAATTGCCATCAGTGATTGTTATATTGTTATAGAGACAAAAGAAAAGAAGAATGAGCTGGGTGCTTAGTTGTATTGCTGCACTTGGAAATCGTGGCCTCTTGTAGGGTGGCTTTACTGACTGGAGCAGGGCTCTGCCAGCTCACAGCAACTCAGGCTCTGTTCCATCTGTGTTAGTTTGCAATCTGAAGTTCTGATCCTTCCTTTGTGTGAACTGCATCACAGAATCATAGAATCATCAAGATTGGAAAAGACCTTCAAAGGCACCAAGTCCAACCTGACAACCCCCAACCACTAAACCATCTCCTGAAACACCATGCCTGCCTATTTGTTGAACCCCTCCTGGGATGGTGCCTCCACCCTCTCCCTGGGCAGCCTGTTCCAAGGCCTCCCCAGTCTCTTCTTTCTGTGATAAAGCTTTTCCTAATGTCCAGTGTGAACCTCTCCTGGCACAACATGACCCCATTTCTTCATATCATATCGCTAGTCACTAGGGAGAAGAGGCCAACAGCTGCTTCACTACAATCTCCCTTCAGGTCTCTCCTCAACCTCCTTTTCTCCAGGCTGAACAGCCTCAGCTTCTCCTCATCAGACCCGTTTGCTAGACCCCTAATCAGCACAGTTGCCCCTCTAGCACCAAAATGTCCTTCCTGTACTGCAGTGTCCAGAACAGCACTGCAGTTTTGCATCATGCAGAGGGGTACTGGAATCACAGGGAAGTTGAGTGAGGTTCTGCATGAGTACTAACATGAGAAAGAGCAGCAATTAGCTCTTAATGCCTGTGGTTTCTGAACTCTCTCCCTACTACTCTCTAGAAGAAGGAGAGCTTTTGCTCATATTCATATCAATCAAGTCATCTTGTGAGCTGCTGAATCTGTGAAATTCTATCTCCTGTGGTGCTCTGTGCTAATGACTGTCTCCTGTGGGGTCTCCAGCATCTAGCAATAGTTGCATTTCTGCAATGGATGCACTCCCAATATTTTTCTACTCTGCCTGCCTTCTTCCACAGCACTTCTCGGCAGCTCAGGCCTTTGAGGCTCCCAATCCCTGTCAGGTTCTATAAAAGTCAGCTCTCAGGCTAAAAACTTTATTTAGGAGGGACTGACTGGCATTTGCACAGACAGTGTGATGTTGTAAGTTTCCTTTCCTTGGGAAACCAGGCTACAAACCTAGCAATGGGGGAAAAAATTGCCACCCTACTAACAAAAAGGACATAAAAGCTAGGAGGGAAGAGGGAAGGTGGGAGAGGAAAGCAGAGCTGTTTTGAAGGGAAGAAAATCCCTACCTTGTGGCAGCACACTGAGAGGGCCAGCCTTGGAGATGCACGCTGGAGAAAGCAGTAACCTATACATGGCAAGAGCTCTTATGAAAACTAGTAGTGGAGAAATCACCTGAAATCATCTCACCACTGGGCACCCTTAATGGATATTTATACAGTAAGGACTGTCTGCAGTGGTACCTGTTACTTGAGGAAGACATAGACACAATTAGCATGCAACCCACGTGCCTGCAGTATCTGAAGTGATATGGGTCCTATCTCAAAGGGAATGATCCTTTACCCCTCTCTCCTTCAGACCAAAGGTTTTCCATGGTGCTGCTGCAGGGTTTGTTACTCTGTGTCCCACACTTGTGTTTTAGAAAAGC
Organism: Upupa epops; assembly: GCA_013397515.1. Lineage (NCBI taxonomy): Eukaryota > Metazoa > Chordata > Aves > Bucerotiformes > Upupidae > Upupa > Upupa epops. The sequence continues at coordinate 76,684 of VZRI01013419.1, forward strand.
TGCTGTGTCTCTTAATGGCTGCAGATGTATGCATGGTTTTACTGGGCATTTATGAGCACTTCCCCTCTGTGCACTAAAATCTTTCCTGTCTTTGTATCATATGGAATAAAATCCTTTAAGTGAGTTTTAATGATTCTAGTACTACTTCTTTACAAATCAGAGAGCTGTCATCCTGTTTTCATAGGACATGACACATTTGAGGCTGTATTGTAGTGCATACTCATACAAATTTACATTTAATTTCAGTAATTAGAGTGTCACTAATTGCATATTTGCACCTGATGAAATTACTGGCATTCAGCTCTTGAGTTCTGCTTTGTTCTTTCTATATTGAGATGTTCCCTACTCTGTAATCTTCCCCACCTACAGTAGATCGTGAAACTTGGAAATAAAAGCTCAGACCCTCCCATAAGTTGCTGCGTTCCAAACACACAGGATAGTCTGAGACTCTGGAGGTTGCCTGAGTGCAGACAGATAGGCACTCAGTAATAGACAGCAGCCTCACACTCTATTACTGTGTGATTTTTATGAGGCTTAGAGGCCTGTGTTAACCAAATGTCTTAACCAGTACTTGAGTGCTGGTACTTGCTGATTGCTAAAGGCCTTCTGCTCACAATTTTCAGAGGCTTATTTTGCTTGTAACCTTGCACTTAGCATATACTGAGGCTGCTGTGGCAACCTTTGGTCTGGTATCTCAATGCTCTTTTCTTCACAAGAAAATTATGGTTATGTCATACTCCCTGAGAAAGTGCTTCTTGTGCCTCTTTACCATCATAAAATCATAGAATGTATTTGGTTGGGAAAGACCTCTAAATGTCTCCCTACAACAAGCAGGGACACCTCTAACCAGAACAGGTTGCCCAGAGCTCCATCCAGCCTGACTGTGAATGGCTCCTGTCATTTAACAGGTCCCTTTCAGGGATTGGAAGGTCACTATAAGGTCCCCCAGGAGTCTTCTTGATGCTGTTGAGTTATAATTTGTAGTCTGCACTCAAGTTCCCACACCTTGTCCACTTGGTGCCTTCTAGACTGATGAATCGCAGAATCACAGAATGGTAAGAGTTGGAAGACACCTCCCGAGAACATCTAGTTCAGCCTTGCCAGATCAGGATCATCATCAGATCCCTCAGGAACACGTCCAGGCAGATTTTGAATGTCTCTGGAGAAGGAGATTACACAGCCTCTTGGGACAGTCTGTTGCAGTGATCTGTGAGTCTCAGATTAAAGAATTACTTCTTCATATTAAGATTGAAAAATTACTCCATGCTAAAACAACTATAACAGATAATGAGTAAATAATAATAATTTTAATAACTATCACCTAATTATGTATGTGTACAAGGCTTAGCATCCAATTAGCATGCAAAATTTGTACCTAATTAAGTGTAATCCAGTCAGTGCCAGCATTATCATCAAACAAAGACCACTGAAAGGAACCTTTAATGAAGGGTATAATTTTGCTGGGGGAAATTCTAGGAGGTCATGCTAGGTATGCTAGAATCACCTGCTGCCTTGAAGTAGACAACTATGAGAAGACATTTACCTGAAGATGATTGACTACTCTTTTGGCCACTGGGTAAGATTTTCTGATTAACCTTGAACTTGATGCATGTGATCAACTACAAAAGTGGTGACTAAAGTGTGAGTTTTGTGCCTGTCAATCTGCCTCAACTTTCGCTGTGTTAAAGCACCGAGTGAAAAAAATCATCTGAACCATGGAATTCCTATTCAATCCCAGCTGAATTTAATGTCTGATCCTCTTTTCAAAGATACCTAAGACATACTGTCCTCTGGGTTATAGTCCACACAGAAAGTTGTTTTAGTTTAATTGCATTAATAGAGAACTCTGTGTGGATGATATGACTTTACTGTTATTACCATCTGACAATATTATTGACTTCTATTATTTTACCTTGAAAACTGTTCCTTACTGCCTTGAACATACATTTAGTTTAATCTGAAGGGAATGACTATTTCTGAGAATATTGTCGTGCTTCTCTCTGCTGCTAGCAATATGTGGTGCAGCAAGGTTTCATGTCCTCTGAAAGAGCCATGGCTACAGCCAGGATGGAGTGTCCATGTGGCAATGAGCCCTGAATTCACTCAGTCTCACTGGTCTGGCTCATCTGCAAGAACAAAATGCTGACTGAATGAATAATTTAACCACTGGTGTAAGAGAACATAATCTATAGACTGGGTGCCTAGCGGGTGGTGAGGTGCTATGAAGCTGTGCAGATATTGTATGGTTTTGTATAAACCTTTACTTTCTGGGTTCTTTGAAATGAAGAACAAGAGGTCTGCAGAGATGCTTTATTGGAAGAAAAAACTAAAATAAGAGAAAAGATAATTTGCAGTGAGGTGTCTGGAGAACTCCACCCTAACAGCAAGGTGAGTAACCTACAAGAAAACATACAGCCCTTAAAACAAGCATATCTGAAGAAAAACCTCCTTGCACCAAGAAACTCACTGCCCAAATGCTCCAAGCAGTGCATGTGCAACAGTCATCCAGGCAGCCATCAGAAATGGAGCTCATGGCTAATGACTTGAAAATCACCTGTGAGGGTGATTCCATACCTCCTCAACCTCTGTCAGTGCTGCACTTTCTTCACTGGCACTTTCTCCTAGGCCTTTCCTGGATGTCCTAGTTTTAGAGAGGATTATGAATAGATTGGTTGATCACTTGTCACAAATGACACAAACCAGCTATTTATATCATGACTCCTTGTGGGTCTTTCCAGCTCTGTGTAATGGCTTTCTGGCATTCCAGTGTGATAAAAGACTCAATCTTTAAAACTATTTGCATTTCACAGGTTATACTTCCGTGCCATCAGCAGTAGTATTGGGTCACCAGCCACTACCACCATGGAATTTATGGCAAATATTTGCTGACCAGTATAAAACCAGAAGTCACCAGTTTTTATGAACTATTACTGAGGCAAAGGCTTCTAAACAAGTATATGAAGTTGCTCTTGCACTGGAAAGTCAGTTATGTTACTTTGAGATCAGATTGACAGGAGAAATCCCAAGACGGGAAGCTGTGCTGGACACTGTACACAGCCTGTCAAATACATAAACCAAGTAACTCAAAACTGTTTAGACTTGCCATCATTATGCTTCAGAGTCAACCCAACCTTAGATACTGCTATGCAGGGAGCGGGTGTTACAAGGAAGATGGTGACAGATCTTGTTGATGTTTGAGCTGTTTAGGAGTAACTAAACCTGTTTAGGAGTACCGCTCCTTGGGGCACCTTGTGCTAGATGGGCTCAATAAGGGAAAAACATTTTCCACTCTCTGGGCTCATTCCCAGGCTGACAGCCAGTCAGGAAAAGCAGGGAGCACAGACATACCAGCTGCTTGCTGCTGCTGGCTTAGAGCAGACAGAGAGTAGCAGAAATACCTGTCCTGCTGGGCAGTGTGACCTGTGCCAGGATTGACTGTGAAACGTTTCTCCACCAGTAAGTATTGAGACCTTCTCTGTGTTTACGCAATGCTAGCAAACACCCCAATCTCATAGGTGCGAAAGAGGGGCACTGGCTAAATAGCTGCTACAGTATCAGTTTCAGTACCAGCCCTACAACCACCGCCTCACCCACACTCCTGCTCCCTTTTTGCTTGGTGGTGTGCAGGCTGTAGAATGTCAGAGAAACATCTCTAATCCAAGCAGACAGGCTTTTGGTCTTCCTCAGAACATGGCTTGAGTAGAAGGAAAGTTTTCTCCGCCAGATTCACCATGTCCTCATCTGGCCACCATTTCCCTGTAGCTCCTCTTTAGCCTGACAACTTTCTCCAGCAGCTGTATAAACTGTATTCTCTTCACCAACCTTACCTGGCTAGCTGAGATCTCCACGTCATCCCTGTCCTAGGCACAGCGTCTCCTAACACCACATGGAGAGCCAATGGGCTCCCGCCAGAGGAAACTGAATGTAAGGCAGCAGAGCTTCAGTATTTTTGCTCTGCGACAGACAAACTTTTTTATCCTGGGAGACTTACAGAAGCTGCTTTGGGAGATAAAGGTGTCAGGAGAGAAAATCTTACCCCGAGTAGTTCCATTCAGTGTACAAGAAAGCTGTTTGGTGATATGCAGAGGTTTTCCACAAGTGTCTGTGTAAAGAGCGCTTGGCTTTAGCATGTTGAGTCAACACTTTACCAGAGGAGCTGGGGTCAAAATTAACCTGCAGACACTCTGCATTTCACACTGAGAAAGGTCCTTGTGGCTGTGCAGCCCTGAAACAGAGCCTTAAGTACGTATTTAAAGGCCAGAGAGCAGCAATGGCAACTAACCCAAGTAATTGTACCTCTTCCAACACATTCCCAAGATGAACCTGTAAGAGAATAGAGTGGGGAGAAAATTAACGATCATAAAAGTAGAGTTCCAGATCACATTCTATCATGGGAGAAATGTAGTTTCTGGAAGAAAGGAATACACTGACTGCAGCTGGGAGTACTGCATTTGCAGCAGATGATCATGTGGAGGAATGTGTGAGGAATACAGAACATATATTCCATGTGATGTTTTCTGGGTCAGTGAAACTGCAAACATAAAATGCAACCATCAGGAAGATGTGGGTCAGCTGTAGCTTTTCATTTCATGTTTTAACTGCCTTACAGTTGGGCTGATGGAAAAGTTATTTTTGAAATAAAAATGAAAATGTAGAAAAGAAAACTGCAAAATTAGTCTTAGGTTATTGTGGGGGTGTTTTTTTCCTGTATCCTACTATCTTTAACTGCCCTCCCTGAAATAAAAGCTTAACCGTATGCACTTGTATTCTCTGATGCTAGTTTTTATTCATAGACTGAGTTGGACTCCCTTAGGTAACACCTGCATCACCAGGCAAATTCTGACGTGGCATTTCAGCAGATGAAGTAGCTTGTTCTGAACCTTCCCTGAAATCAACTGAAGAAGCAATGTTAGATAATGCCAGTACCTAACCAAGTTTCTGACAAAAGTTTGGAAATTATTTCTCAAAAAGTTTATCTTCCTGTTCTCCAATCCCCCTGACCGTTCTGCCAGCCTGCCTCTGAAAGACTGGCCTCCTGTGCCCTCTCTTGCATGATCAGGTCTCCATGGCCAGGCTGAGCCCAGGACACTGATGCAATGGAGCAGTGTGTGAGCCACAGAGCAAAAGCAACACTCCAGGTTACCTTTGTTCAGGTACCTCCTGATAGCAGCCACTGTGCTGGATCACACCCAACAACACACAGAAAAGGGGGACTCTCCGCCCACACTGTATGTGTGCTGCCGCGTGAGAGCCAGCATGTGAGCAGTTACAGGTCCATTCCAACATAATGCAGGTCTGAGTGGGACAGGCCCTTCAAAGCACAGAGCCCAGCCTGACATTGCCCTCTGGAAACATCTGCTCTTCTCTAAGCATCATATCTGTAATCATCTCTGCAGATTCCTGTGATGGTTTAAGTGATGGCCTGAAAGTTCCCAAAGGCACTTTTTAATCATGGTAAGGGTAGGGTGGTTTTACACTCCTGCATATAAATTAGAGACTGGAGACCTAATTCCCTCACACCCTTCCTTACCAAAATAAATTATCAGTAATTTATTTTTTAAAGAGTTTTGGGTTAGGTTAAGAGCAGGAAAATACAGAAGAAAGCCAGATTCTTAGCTTTTTCTGTTGGGTTGGGGTTTTTCTCTTTCTTCCTCTCTGTTTTTGTATTTCTTTTCTTTCTAGGGTTAACTTGTGGAATGATGCTGAGGAATGCCTGGTGCTCTTGGCTCTAGGAAAGGGGGCAGGTGCAAGTCAGAAGAGTTGAATTGCTCTGCAGGTTGAGTATGAGGTTATGCAATGATAGACCTGCCCAGACAGTTGGTCAAGTAGCTCTACTGACCACGGGCAACTATACAACAAGGACAACATCACTGAATGAACTTTGCAAAAGTGAAAGACAAGAAGAGCTGTTTTCATAGCTTTGCTACCAGCAACTTAGTTGAGCAGCAGTTGTACCACCAGTCGTGGGCTTATGCAGACAAGTAATTTACCTTTATTTGCAGCTGGAACACTTTGCAAATGCCTCCTCATTTGCCTGACTGCCCAAAAGGCAAACTCACCAGTCTTTATTCTTAGCCATTATCTGATGGTTTTAATCTCATTTCTTTTTCTCCACAGCAATAGGCTGGAGAAATCATTGTTTGCTATTCCCAGGAGAACTGCAATGTTGCAGAGCAGAGATGCTTTGTGCAGATGGGAAAAAGCTGTGGTTTGGGTGGACTGTGGAAAGTCCAGTGCACCTGAGCTGGATGAAAATCACTGGTGTTTTGCAGGGGTTATTTCCTTTATCTGTTGTTTTGTTCACAAAAAAAGCCAGAGGCCCTCACAGCAGCTAGATGGATTGTTTTCCCCACTTGCTTTTTTGAGCCACGTAAGTCCATTGGTTTCTGGTAGTTGACTCGCACCTGGACTGCTTTCTGCTCTGTGCAGGGACTCTCCAAGGCAAATTTGATGTTTGTCCTTCTGCTGTTGTGGCTGGGAGTTTCTCCCCACTACCCAAATAGACCTTGTGCTGCAGCAGATTTCTCATCTGAGGATCTCTGTACTGCTGATTTAACCTGAAAATTTGAATGTAGATCTCTAGTCCTTGCACTCAGAGGAAGACTCAGTGTGCTAATAGATTCATCAGTTCACTAAAAATCAGGCAGCCAGTCAGTCTGCAAGGAGAGTGTGGAAGGGCCTGTATTGGAAAGGTCTTTTATTGATGCTGCAAATCCCAAACAAGGGTGTGTGTAAGGACTCCCACTGTGAGAGCTGAGGAGCAGACCATAGGTTTAGTATTCAGGGTCAAGGTACAGCACATTGACCTTGTCTCGTCTCCCTCTGTGTGAATTACCCAGGAATGCACTTGCTATTTGCAATGGGGAGGTCAAACAGTTCTAAGTAAAATTTGTGCTTCTCAGCTTTGCTGTTTTTAATGCCCAGAAAGAAGAAACAGAGAGTATTTGGAATAATAAAGCAGCATGACTACAAACACCATATAAAGTTCTGGTAAAAAGTAATAGTAAGACACAGTGAAGTTCTAACTCCACTTTGCTTTCTTAATCTAAAATGTAATGAAACAAATGAGTGTGCAGTGAGCCTGATTCTCTTCCACTGCTCACTCTTGTAGGTCAACAAGTCAATGGAAGTAGCCACAGTAAAACAGGGCATGGTGGGCTGTAGGCTAATAGGGACAGAGGTGACAACACCAGCACCACACATTGCCACATCCCTCTATCCATTCCCACCCCCACTGTTTGTGCTGAGGTGAGTATGCAGAACCTGTGGACCAGTGACATCCAGCTTTGCAGGTGCAGCGTCACTGCCATGAATTACATTGCAGCACTGTTCCAACAAATAGTTTTTCAGCAGAGCCAAGGAGGTGGACATGCATAGAACAGGGTAGAAATGGGTCTGGTACCGTCACTGGGAACAATGTCTCACCAAGCACCGCTTTAACCATGGGGACTTTACTCACAGATGAGCCCACAGCTCCATTCCCCTCTCTGATGGGATGTGCAATCTTACTCCTTTTCCAAACAGTACTCCTTGCCACATATGCCACAGCAATGTAGGCAGGACTTCTGGGTCACCTATGGCCACAGACTTTGAACTGCACTGTTAGTGTCAGCAGTTCAGAGAGGGCACCACAAGCAAGAAATATTTCTCTAGTGATGCTAGGAACAGCTCACAAATATTTTTCTTAAAACGTCCTGCATCCACACATAAGATCTTTAATCTAGCAGATGTAAGCTTTCTGCCACATGTTAAATTTTAGTTTGGCTGTGCTTAGCTAGTTGGTGAAAAGTAAATTAATTCATGTTATTTAATGGTGTGATGATGAAATATGAGTTACTCTTTGCTTGACTCTGTGTCCTAGATAGTAACGCATTAATTTTATAATAGGATCCACTTTCCTTATGTTCAAAATCAGTCAGGAGAGAGATAAATGAGGCTAATAATAAACAAACCTTGCAAAGGCCTTTGGGAGCCCACAGAAATGAGGTTCAGATGGCTGCGCAGTGGTGGAGATTCCCCACAGCTCATGCAGAGGGACGACTGCCAAGTGTTAGCAGTCACACAGCGACAGCTCCCAGAGGGCATTTCTCCACAATGGCAGAACAATCTCAGCCAAAGGAAAGGTATGCTACATGCAGGTTGGAAAGACCCACACCTTCATGCTGTTTGACATTAATATGTTATTTCACAAGAAAAGTTACTCTACACTTGCTTGGTTTTTATACTCACTCTCCCCATGGTACTGCAGTGGGTCAGACCTTTATTAGCCATGAGATTGCTACTACTGCTACAACTACCAGATGAAATAAAGGAAGCAGAATAGCAGTCTCCTTGGTTTTAAGGTAATTAGTGATGGAGAAGATTTATGGCTCCTGCACTTATCAGCTGTTTAATTTATTGGGCAAATAGCCCCGTGACAAAAACAAATATGAGGTGAGTGAAAGGATTTCAGCAAAAGATCAGGCTGGAAAATACCTTTCAAATAGTGACTGGAAAGTCTTGCATGGAGTTGAAAGACTCCATCTTGCAAACGTCTCCTTTAACACTGGTTTCTGTAGTAGTGGGTGGCATCCTGCATTTCTAAAGACCCCGAGTCTGTTCAGGCAACCAGAGGTTACAGGGGGCTCTGGGTCAGGTTTTTAGTGCCTACAAAAGGTTAACTCTTCATAAGTGATCATACAGCTTAAAGTGGAAAACCATGGATCCCAAATCATTGTAGATGTACAGAAAACAGCAAATAGTGCATGATTTTAGAAAAACAAAAGTGTTTCTCAGTCTTGATGACAGCAGACATAGTTCTCTGATTGTCCTTAATGGACGAAAACATCTCGCAAATGTTTCTTTTTTGACTGAAGCTGTTTCAGCCATCTCTACTCAAAAATGCCTTTTTCTGTGATGACTGCAACTGAAGGATGAGGTGTGCCAGCCTGGTCTCTGTGCCAGGCTAGTTCCTTGAGCATCATGCTGCTGTTTATTGCTTTGGCTAAGCACAGGTGCTACAGAAACTGCATCGTTCATTTTTCCACACTTCCTTAGTGTTTCTTGGACCATGAGTGCCAGGAGATGTGAATGGTGCACACGGTGCACGTCTGGTCTTATGTAGTTAGGATTCTCCATCCTATTTGAGTCTGCTGAAATCACTGCCTTTTCCTAGAGTGCTAGGATTAAAGTAGCTTAATGAGTTTGCACACAGCAGCCAAACTTCTTTCCATAGCATTTAAAGTAATGTCGTTTATCTCACAGCTGCTGTGGACTGAAACACAGGATCAGCTCCCCATTGATCACCTTGTGCCTGCTAATAGGCATTAAGTTGCTGCTGTCAGGTGCTGTGTCTGAGCCCTGTGAAAGCAGCCCAGCTGAAGCCAGAGTGATGCCCATCTCATCCAACATTATCTTGTCAAAAGTGACTAAACTGAACAGCTCTGTGGAAAACACCAACACACAAACACCTCAAGTATGACACAGACTGCCTTACCTATTCAGTTTCAATCCTGCAATTTATGAATATCTTTTCAATCTTTCTCTTCCAATGTTTAGGATTAAATTTTCTCAGTCTAGATATTCTTTTCCATCCTAGAAATATCTCTCTCATCAATATCTCCAAAAAAGGGGGGATGTTTACATGACACCCTGAGAAATGCGTGCCATTTGTCTCTGGCCACTGGCTAAGCTGCTGTTTGAGAACTGCTGGCTTTCCACAGGTTTGCCAGGGGTTTACTGAAGTCTCAAGCTAGAACTTAGCCCCAAATTCTTAAAAAGTGAACATCAACAGATACAGATGAAAACTTTGTCAGCCCAGGTCACGCTGAAATCCTGAGGTTTTCCTATCTGTCTTGTCTAAGTACATTTATTGACCCTTTTGATTCTCTTGACCTAGGGAGTTTATCATGACTAGTCTTATCTGTCATGACCTGTGTGGGAAATTGATGTCCTGAATGGATTTGTGATGACACAGATCTCATCAGTGGAATTTTTCCCAGAGTTGCACTCCCTATAGCAAACCAAATCCTGAATAACAACCAGCTTTCCACATCTGTAAGTATTTGCTCTGGGGCTAAAATATTTCACACTTGGTGCAAGCGCAGATGTAGTTAAAAAAGAATAGGCAACATTCCCACAAATACCTATGGCAGTGGTCATTTAGTGCCAGCTCTGAGGATGAAAGCCTCTCTTCTGCTGAGGAGTAGCACAGCACCCACATGCCTCTTGACCTTGGAGTATTGAAGGAGTGGGAGAATGAGGAGATTAATTTTCTGATAACACTGAGAAATATACTTCTAGGAGAGTTGCAGTAACACATATTTTCACCTGATATCCATGAATGTTTTCCAAAATTGGATTTTGAGTTGACTATCACAAGGAATCAGAGAGGACACCTCACTTTTGGTGCTGAACCCAACGCAAATGTAGCATTCAGCTAGTGTTGGTCCACACAGTTTGAAGTACAAATATAGTGAAATGCTTGCAAAACAATAACAGCAAAAATACTCCTGGGTGAAATGGGGAAGATTCATTTTCAATAAACACTTTGTATGTTAAATGATTCATTAAAAATTCATTTACACTATTCAATCACAAAGTGTTTCTTTTTTGCGAGTCAAGAGAAGAGAGGGGGAATAGTTCTTACTGGAATTGTGACGAGAAGAGTTTTGAATGATGATGGCACTGAAAAATGTTACCTGTTTCTGTAAGGTAAAAATTAGTCTCACCTCTTCCCCCTGCTCTTTCGTAATCTAAACCCATTTGCTTTTAAAAGTTCAGGCCTGCCATAGAGTTAATGCTCACTGAGATGGCATGTTTGAAAATAATTTGGTTTAGGAGTAAGAATGTCATCAGTGCTGGAATCACTGACTAGAAAATCAACCCTTTTCAATTGTTAGCTTTTATTAGCTACACTGATAACCAACTTATATTTTCCATGTGTTTCCATTGGTGCCCCTGACCTGTTGCTGTTCCAGTTGGAGGGCGTTGCTTCTAAAATGGGAAAACCAGGAAACTACAGGCGTGGACCTGTGAGCCTGACATGTTTATCTTTCAAAAAAAGGTCTTGTGCTCAAGCTGAGTTATAAGGAAACAGAGGTTTAGTGTGGAAAGGGCCAGGTGATCTCCAGGTGTCAGGCCCAATTTCATCACTTCCAGACCAAAGGCAGAGCCCAAGTCTCTGCTGGGCCACTGACCAGAGATTTACAGAGACATCCTGTAGCTGAAGGAGCCAACTCTGTCCCCAGTTGAGGGGAAGGAATGAAATCTCCACTTTCGCTTTATGCTTTTGATTCTTCTAAGTAAAATCAATGGGACTGAGAATCTGAGATGGGGAAACTGTTGTAGTTTGAGGCCTTTTCCTGCTGCCTGCGCAGGTTTCCTGAGAGAGGAGACGAGTAGGCATATACTGTATGGCACAGGGCATGAACCAGAGCAAATATTGATAAAAAAGTGTTCCTAGGTGTTACAGCCCTCTGACCAGCCCTCTGTTTTTTCAGTATTGCCATACTTGACTCAATTCTTCCAAGTCAGTGCTTTGCTCTCTCTGACTGTATTTCTTTCTGTTTCTACACTGCTTTTTGTAATGTTGTCAGAAAAATCAGTCAAGCTTTAGGGTTGTTGGGAAAGCAGGGTAATACAGGCACAGATGCATCTGCTGCCACCATCTCTGTGAGGCCCCAGCAGCTTTTACAGCTCACAAAATGATCACACGTCTGCCTGTTGGCAAAGGTTCTCCATTCATAATTTTCAGTATTTCAAATGAGAAATGCATCCAAGCAAACACGATATCCTTCAGCATATAGGCACACAACAATCAAAGATCAGTGACTTAGAGGTAGACAGGAAAGCAAACCTTTCTGGAGATGCTGCTGTGCAGAACCACATGATAAACTCAGTTGAAATGACAATACACATGTTTCTAGGAAAGAGTCCAGGCACTGGTACAATTGCTATAGCCAAAGCCATTGTCTGAACAGCTATTCATAAATGTAGAACCCCAGCTATGTGAATTGTTGCCCCAGGAAATGAAAGAGTCATTGCAGACATTTGATCTGCTGCTCATTCCCTCGGCATCATTGAGTGCAGTTAAAAATGTCCCACTTCATCCTGGAGGTAGTGGATGAAAGAAAACTTGTGTCTGTTATTTCCACATTAGCTGTTTATGAGTTGCTCTTCTGAGTGAACATGTGTGTATAAATGTATATACAGGTCATTGTATGGGGGGTGTCTACACACAGAGACATATCGAGGATGCATTATGATCTTGAAACAAGTTTATTATAAAAATAAGCAGCAATTAACAGGGGAGCCAGAAGGAAGGACAGGACTCTGTATCAAACTGAGTGATGCCAAATAAATGTTGAGAATGCCATGCTGACTTGGTTTCTCAGTCACTGAGCTAGACTTTCAAGTATCTAGCTGTCTAAATATGCACAGATGACATAGATTAACAAGTGCCTTGTAGTCCCTAACAGCTTTGACATGGCAAGCCTGGACCTGACAAAAACCTGCTCAGGAGACTTGCTGAGGAAAGCATAAGTCTTGTAGTCAATCAGCAATGGATTACAAAGGGTACTGCACACTTTCTGTCTACATCTATCAAATGTCGGTGCCTCAGTGCTTGAGTTCTTCCTGCCAGACAGCTAGTCTGCATTGACAAGAGGAAATGGCCACAAGTTGCACCAGGGGAAGTTCAGATTGGGAATTAGTTAAAAATTGTTCAGTGAAAGAGTAGTTAAACTTTGGAACAAGCTGCCCAGGGAGGTGGTTGAGTCACCATCCCTGGAGGTGTTGGTTGAAGACTGAACTTGATGATCTTTCCAAGCATAATGATTCTATGATTCCGTGAGTGGTGATTTTGTGACCAGCAATATTTCATAGTTTGACAGGTCTGATTCTGGCTACCCTAGCATCTCTGATGGCAACCTGATCTCTAGCCAGATGGGTCAGAAGGAGAGCTGTATCAGAGAAAAAGTCAAACACAGCCCTGGTCCCTGCAGTGGATGTTTGTAGGTCACTGCTCTGGCCCATGCACTGGAATTATTCTGCTGCTTCTTACACATGTTACAGAGATAGGGTAGAGGGGCAGAATGATTCCACCCCTTGTTTTTCTGTGAGTTTAGTATTCCTGTTACTCACTGAGTTCCCATACAGAGAATTATGATCTCCTACAAATAATGCAAGGTTTTTTTTGCCTCAAAACCCATCAGGATACACTCTGTGTCTGAGACAACTGACCTCCTCCCATGGCACCTGAGGGCAGTCTCTCTGACCACCTTCCTACCCAAGCAGCCACAATATTTGCAGTAGGTAAAAGCCATGGTAAAGGGGTGCTAATATGTGTAGATGGCTACATGAGTTGTGGCACAGTTTAATCAGAGAGATAAGTACAGCAGAGGTCACTTTCCCATCTGTAAGATGAATATTAGTTTCCAAATTCCTGTAAAGTAAAACGTTAAAGCCATTTGCTATGTTTGGAAAACTGCTGAATCACAGAACGGGGGAAAGGGTATTTTGTGTTCATAGGGCTGTCTCCTAAACAAAAAACAGCTCCAGTGTTACCTATGCTAAGCAAGAGTGGATGAGTTCAGTAGGTATTTGTGGAGTCTTCATGGTGGGTAGCTCCTGGGCTTTGGTGGAATGAAGGAAATGAGATTCCTCAGTTTTGCACTTCCATCCTTCCGACTCCAGCCCAGCACCTGAGCCTCTCCTGTCCCTACCCAGCGTGGAGGTGCATCTCACACCTGAGACATTCTACCATTGTGGACACATTACAGTAATCTGATAAAATCAAGCATTTTACAAAATAACTTTGGGCTTGGGACTTGTTGCCATCCAAATACTTTGTGTGTCTTGCTCTGATGTGCTAGAGTTGCTCTTCAGGGGCCTAGTTTTTCAGAAGATGCAGAGCAGAGAGTGCAAAGACCTTGTCCCAGAGTAGTTTAGCTCAGTTTCTATAATAAGCTGTCTGGAAAAAAGCCTCTCAGATGCTCAGATAAAATCACCATGTTGTGGAAGCCCTGATAACGTCAGTCATTTCATGAGGAGCAGCACCTCCATGTATGTATAAACCCTTGCACACACACCAGCCACTCTGCACAGTGTCATGTGTGCACACAGTGTGCATAGAGCTACTGGATATATCTTCACATTCATGTGCTATAGACAGCTACAGCACCCTCATGTAATCTCATGGCTAAATGAGCACCTTTTAACACGCAAGTGTGGATGTGGATAGTGTGTGTGTGTCTTCCTCCCCTGGGCATTTGTGTGCCTCTCTTTGCACGCATGCATAACCTGCATCTGCATAAAAAGTCTAGAAGCTGGAATCAGCAGCATCCTGATCTTGCTGAAGGAAGAGCTGATGTGTGTAATAGCTCCAACAGGACCAGGAGCAAGCAGCTCATCCCATCAGTACACTGCAGTTTCCTAGGTAACTGAACTAGAAATAAGGTGATGCCTGGAACCAGGTTTTTTTTCAGACTGATTTGCTGAAGGTGCATGCATGGGAAAAAACAACCCTGTAGGATCCTGCTCGCTGTAACAGCCATCAATATACTATTTACTTATTTTGGTAATCAAAGAGTTTGTTGTCTTTTAATGATCAAGAATAGTATTTTCCTGTTGTAGCCATCTGTGCAGGCAGGGATGTGCAGAAAATATTACTGCAGGTTATGCATTATTTACACAAGGCCACAGCTATGTGCTTTGCAGACAAATGAAGAGAAGACAGACCCCTGCCCTGAGGAGACTGCACAATGAGTACAGGTTTCACCTTGCCTGTTTTTGTTACTTCACTTTGCCCATGTTAACAGCCTAAGTACAGCAGCCAGGCTGATGTAGGTTAAGTTTCTTCCTCTGTCCTAGACTTCTCAGATGATGGTAGGCCACATGGCTAGGTCAAGCTCTGTAAAGAGTATTTGTGTGCTTGCCTAGATTGTCTGGACCAATCTGAGATCACTGGGAGGAAAAGCAGTATCTGTAGGGAAATGAAACACCGTCTCTCTGGGTAGAACTCTGCCCAAGTAACCTAAATGAGATGGGGCAATGTGCCCGGGATACAGAGTAATTTGCCGCTACCATTGAATTATGTCCGTCATGCTCTTGACTTGTGCCAGGTAATTTAACCGAGCCATTCCTGTGTACTGTCTGAGTATGGCATGGGACAGGTAATGTAGGAAGTGATACAGAGTGTGCCACTTGGGTATGTCCTCTTGCACAGTCCCCAGCAGAAATTCTTTTCATGCTAGTCCTCATAATCACTCTTAGCATCACCCCATAAAAAACCTCACTAGTAGGAGCTGCTTTTTGCCCCTTTTTTTCACTAGGTGAGACAATGGCAGCTGGGCTCAGCAGGACCATGGGAGCAATCAACATGGCTAGTCTTATTGCAATCTAAGAGGGACCGAGTTGTGCATGAGAGATGGTATCTCATTACCTGCTTTTAGACTGAGGAAGATGGAACAGCGGCTTCCACAAACCTGTTGCTCAGAGTGGGCACAAGATAACCACTGACCATGGCTTACATGCCAGTTTCCAGCCAGACCCACCTATTCACTAGGAATCTGATGCTAAAATATTCTGGCTCTGTGAGAAAAGCACTGATACCTTGCCTCTTAGCAAACCAGACCAAAGATTTTGCCTACCCAGGTTCAAACACTGCTTTTCATAACCCTTCTGAGGAATGGAAACCCTCTACATCATGGGTGTGGATGCAGAAGGTGTCAGACACAGCACACACTTTCTTCAGTTGATGGTCTTCCATAGCAGCTGCATCAGACAAAACAGCAGTAGCCTAGAGCCACATCTGCGGGACAACATACTGTGTCATCAAGCTGGAAACCACCTCCTGCTGATGCCCAGTAGGATGCCTTTTCCTGGCTGGACACTGCGGAGAGTTTACCCTTTCCCTGGTCTCTTGCTTTTATTTTCTCCAAAAGGTAACATTCCCAGTGATAACTGATGTATCCTATCAGCTGCAGACCCTGCTGATGCATCTTTGTGCATGTGAATGTCTCAACCTCCTTTGCTGCAACAGCTAGGACATCTGGCTTTTGCTAGTGTGTGATGTTTAAGGCCATCCAAAGGAGACATACTTTTTCTTTCAGGTGACAACCTGTGGATACCAGTAAGGAGCAGACCAGCACAGCACTCCTCAGTGTGGTCAGACAGCAATATGTGCTCCTCTGAAAACATGCTCTTCTTGCTGGTCGAGCACTGACAGCAGCATCAGGCACTACATCCCCCCTTGTCTGTACAGTAGAGCATTGTGCAAAAGCACTGTGTCCCTGCTCAGTAAAAGACATCCTGACTCCAACTCAGCTTTACCCTGAGGCTAGCCAAGTGGTGTGGGGGAATGAGGATACTCCACAGAGCAGTTTTGACGGACTAATGTGTTCAACAGCCTTGAATGCCCCCACTCCTCTCTAACCTACCTACTGATTCTGTGCTACTTGTACTTGTGATTGGTCTGATGTGGCCACTTGTGTCTCTGCTCCCAAAGGAGGCAGCTGCCCCCTTCCCCATGGACCTGGAGAAATAGCAAAAGCATCAAATACATAATCTTTTACAGGGTACAAAAGCAGATGCAACACCCACTTAAAGTGAAACGGCTGAACAGGGGTTGAATCCTGCAGAGCCCAGTTTCAGAGCCTAAGAATGTCATGGCATTGCATGGGAAGGGAGGGGACTACAGGATGTACAAGGCCCATGTTGCCTGCCTTGTGGGCATAGATAATACCACAGCTTGTGCTCACTGACTTGTGGACCTATTCAGGGCTGACCCTATGAGCCATCACAGCCCACACAGTGCTTCTGATCTGAGGAGCACCAGATAGCTCTGGGGATGTTTGTTACTGTTATTAGTACAGACGTGTTGTCTGAGCCCATCTGTATGACTTCTCTTACCTCATTGGGTGTCACAAGGACAACTATTTAAAAGATTGAGCCAAATGGGGCATCTGGGTGATGGAAATGGTAAGAGCACTGGTCAGAATAGCAGAGGATAATGATGCATCAGTGCCTGACTTTCCATCAGGCTTTGCTCAGTCTGATGTTTCTAATACTCAAGACAGATTTGTGTCTAGGGTGAAGGCTCCCAAGGAAGCTGGTAGCAGCACCAGGAGTCCGTTGTGCTGTTGCCACCTCTGTTTTCAGAGGGACACATGCAGGGTTTCATCAGTCTGAATATTCCACTTTGGTTTGGCTGTGCTCTGTATTTAGCCCCAGCCTTCTTTCAGTGTACCCGACAGTGGTTTGATGTGCAGAGCAGCGCTGCAGCTTGGGCTGTGGCAGTGCCCTCCAAAGCTACTCAACACCCCAGGGTGTAAGAAGTCTTTAAAAGACAGAGCACTGTCTGAGTTTATCCTGTGGCAAAGCAGGCGTGAGCAGCTTCCTGCTCTGCAGTACCCATTAACAGAGATGCTCTGTGATTTCTAAGGATGAATCCGTGTTCCAATGGCTCCTTCCAAACTAAATTAGCCTTGAGATGTATGATTGCACAACCACAGCAATTAGCAGATGGCTCAGGATCAACTCTGGGGCTTGATGTGACTGTGGTCAAATGTGGAGGACAAGTTCAGTTTCCAGTTTGGTACTGCGCTATCTTAACACAAGTTGGGGTTTGGTTTTGCTTTTAACTGATGTCTAAACCAAAGAAGGTTTATTTAGCAAAAACTAGCAAATTTCTGTTTAGCAAAATATGCAGGAGCATTATCAGCAGAAATATTGCCTGCAGTGTAGAGAGGCTACATTTCATTTCAACCAAACACTGCTAGGGCTTCCTGGGATGTGACAAACCATCTGATTGCTCTCCAAGTGCTGCTGTAGCCTGTGCAAAATCAACACATTAAGTTTTCACTATAGGCAAGCAATTAGGCATACAACTATTCAAATGAAATAAAAAACAAATCTGGAGAGAATGCTGCAGAAAATTTGTTCATCATTTTACCTCAGGAAGTTTCATTACTACTGTGTTCAGCACCATCCTTGGGATAATGCGTCTGGAGAGGGGCTCCACAGGGCAAGGCTGAAACCTTATAGGAATCATTCAGCAGTGAGCCTGCAAAAAATTGTTTATAGGCTGATGAGCTCTTGTTCAGGTGGAATATTCTGTGCATCCACCCAGCACACCTTGGATCTGCATCCTGCAGCATGTTGTAGGGTCCTCATCCCTTTCCCATCTCCCTTAGGGGGACAGACCGAAACTTTCTGCCCAGTCAGATCACCTGAGTTTTTCTGGTACAGAAGGAGAGCACAAAGAATGCAGTCAGATGATGTCTGCACCTCCACATGAGATCAGGATGCAGCCCAGGCACTTGTTCAGAATCAAGAGTTAGAGATCCTGCTTCACCAATGGATTTAGGGTCCAGTGGGGTTAGTTAGCACCATAAATAAAAGACCTATGCAGCGCCTTGAGTAATGCTCAGAGTTCCATGCCTAGGGAGCTGAGTTAGGACATCAGTGCGTCCTTCTAGCCAGCATAAAAGCATGGAGTAAGTCAAATTGTCAAGAAGTAAGCCAAGACAAGTTAGTGTACATTTTATAGAGAAGGAACAATTTACCAAGGTTGGTGGTGGATTCTCTCATTACATTCTCCCTCTAAGATCCAGTTAGGCTGTTTCTCCTGAAAAGCTATTGCTCTGAAGTAGGAATTACTTAGCAAATTCCCATGATCTACGCTATGAGAGAAGCCTGATTGCTTCTCAGAAAAGAGATCCTGACTTAACAAGTGGATGGATACATACTTTTCCCTTCTCTCTTTACCAGCCTCATATTTCACTTCTGTTACTTTTCAACTCATTTGTCATGTTTTAAACCCAACTGACTACCAAGCATGACAGCATCCTGTCCCCCAGAGTAGGAGAAAGGACCACAAAAGGCTTGATTGAAGGTTGGTTTAAAGGACAGAAAGGGCTCACTCATCAATTGTGGTCATGGGCAAAAGACTGACTCATCTTGGGGAAATCAAAATCAGTTTAATTTAAACAACAAAACTCATTACTAATTCACCAGTAATAGAACAGTGTGAGGCAGTTCTTAAATACACTTTACCCTCATTCCTCTTTTCTTCACAGGCCCTGTTCCACTACCTCCTTCCTACTCAGGCACAAGGTGGGGAAATGAGACAGTGATTGTAGTCAATGCCAGTCTGCTCACTGTTGATTCCTTGGTTCTGTGACTGCATTTCCTTCCCCTCACAGTAGCCTTTTACATTCTTGAAGGTAATTATTACACATCCCTCCCATTTCAGTTAGTTCAATCTTTCTTTGGAAAGCATATCTCATTGCAGCCTTCTGTACCTTCTACAGTCAGCCTGCTCTTCTCAAAGTGCAGTGTCCCACATAGGACACAGCCCTCCAGCTGGATGGGAATGATAACAGTAAGACTCAGAGCTAACAGATCACATAGATAATCAGGTGAACAGATAGATCTGAAAGAGAGCAAAGACCAACAAGCAGACAACAGTAACCTTAGCTACCGAGGGCCAGCAGACAGTAAAAAAATCTTCAATTCTAGACATTATAGCTGAAGTAACTTCAGAAATCTTCCAGAACTTTAAATTATACTGGTTTGGGAAAGAATGTGATTGACTTGGCTTCCCCGCTCCCCTTTCATATAAAGTTTTTAACTGTTCAATTATTATTTCTTTTTTTAGGCAAGGGATTGAGCAGCCTTGGTTCCTATCCATTTCGCGCCATCCACTTCCTTGAAACCCCCAGTGGGAGCCAGCAGCCTTGCCACCTCACCCAAGGCCCAGTTCCCAGTGTGCTACAGTGATGACTGGCTTTTCAGAAGGCAGACGATGCTGGGCTGGTGAGCCCTCCTGCACTGCACCTGTGAGCTTGGCAGAGGGTGGACTCTTCCCAGTACTCCAGAAGCCAGGACAGCAGCCAAGAACCAGCAGCAAGAGCAGCCAAAGCAATCAACTTCAGTGTGCTGTGCTCTAAAAAGTAAGAGCACGTGTCAGGCAGGAAGGGTCACAAGGGGCTACCCTGGGCTAGCTTGTTTATGGCTTAATTTCTCACCCCTGCCTCTTCCTCCCACATCTCTTTTGCTGAGTGCAGGTACATAGCCCACTCCAAAATACAGTAGAGTGTAAGGGAACAATAAAATTGGAAGCATTACACATATGTACCCCTTCCATCACAAAGAAGACAACCCTGCAACTCCTCTGTCAGACTACTACATGCTGATGGTTTCCATCCCTGCAGAGCAGGCACCAGACTGGGAAAAAGAGGGGAGAATTTGTGTTTTTCCTTGGCTCATAGCTTTGTTCTGAACACCTAAGGAGGTTGTTTCAAGCTGCCTGATGCTTTCTGCCTGCTGCATTACTAAAGGAAACTGGTGAATAGCACAGAAAATTATTAGGCAGACAGCTTCAAAATGAAGTTGTGCACTGGGAGAGAGCCAGGAGGATGCTGCTGGCAGAAGATGGCAGTGACTCCCAGACCCCACAATGTATTTACATGTGACTCAGCCTGTGCCATTTCAGTATAGTCCAAAATCCTACTGCCCTATTTAAAGCACAGAAGGTTTTCAAGCCTTCTAGCCTACTTGGGCAATCCCCTTCAAATCAAAGAGTCCATTCCCTGAGTGAAGCTGCAGCAAAGCCACAGTTTTGCATTTGTTTTTTCTATCTTCTTGATTGGAAACCTTTAGTATTAAGTTCAAAATTAGGAAGGGAGAAAATCATACCCAAAGTCTGACAGGTATCTTCTGATATCAGCTATCTGATATATCTCTGATATTCTTCTCTGTGTGTTTATTCTGAATATAAACACCTGGGTGTAGCACCGATGTGCACTCATCTGATAGAAGAACATAAAGTTTAAACACAGTGTGGATACAGGAATCAAGAAAACATGTGCCCATGTTTTCAGTGAAGCACTCAGAATTCAAACCCTGTCTTCCCATCCCAAGTATAAAATTAAGAGTTCAAGAGTTTATTTTCCCCCTCCCCAATCTTGCAGGCCTGTTGGTGAGTAGAAAACATCTACTAGTCTTTCATTAGAAGGGCTCTTAGCTTCTCATCTGCTTGTTTGGTGACTGTGATGGCCCTTCAGGTTGACTGGGAGTTGACAGTACTCACTGTTGTAGATCTAAGGTGCTGCTGGAGACCTCTTGAAGTTTGTCCTGTGGAGGGGACCAGCCGTCATATCAAACAAATTCTTTGATGTGTAACGACGTCTGGACATTTACTTTCTGTTTCAAGCTTCCACTCCACACAGTAGACTACAGGGACCAACTCTGGTGTCCTGGATGGATTCAGGGTCCCATATGACAAGGGCTATCACTCCAGTCTGTGTACTGCAGAAGACAGGACAATCTCCTTGGATTCTCCTCTAGGTGAGGTCATTTCTGCAGAGGTGATGCCATGAGATTTCAGCTTCCCTGAGAGTACTGGTGACTCTGCAGCTATTTTTTTGCCACTAAGCTTGTCGAAGCTTATTGAGGTCTAAACTCTGAGAGGTTGTGACAAATGTTAAGTCTGCCCTCCTTGCTTTCCTTCTATTTTTACAAATTGCATGTCAGGTACTTTTAAATTAGGATATCTCCAGAACAGGAACAATGGATTTCAATTTCTGATGTATGTAATGAGAAATTATAAATTAATGGTCCTCTACACCAAAGATCTATGCTAAATCCATTCCTTAAGAACTGCATAGTCAAAATAATTGACTTGCCTTACAGCCATGATAAACACTTTTTAATCTAGGAATGTTAGGATGTTCTAAAATTTTTAAAAAGCAACAAAATCACATGGCAAAAAGGTTTGATGTGGCCTCAGCAGACCTGGCTACGCCAAATTTAATTCAGGAAGTCTATTTGTGTCAACAACTTAGCATTGAAGGTAAAATAAATGTCATTCATATTTTTAAAATTCTATTGTATTGAGGTGCACAATTATCGGGTTTATTCTATTGCAAAATAATTCAGCCAAGAAATCAATTTGAGAACCAACAGAGTACAACTGAGTTTAGCAATGCTATTCCAGTACCGACTGCATACAGCTATGGACTTACATAAATGGCTTATTTCTCTTTCAGACACAGACACACAAATCCACATCTCTGTAGCTATTTCCTGAGAATCATTAGCTGAATGATACTGTAAAACTGCTAAAATTCATGGCAGTGTTTTCTTACAGAGCTCCTGAAGGCAGCTTCAGGAACTAGACAAAGTTTGAAAACAACCAACCAGCACTCCTAATCTGAGCTCTTTGCTTCTTTATGCCTTATTCCTATGTTTTAGTTTTTCCTATTTTCCAGTAAAATCTGGTTGAAACCAGAAGAAGAAAATGGTACCAAGAACTGTTGGAAGTAAGCCTTCAGCACCACACTGCTGTGGCAAGTATGAAAAACATCCCCAGTGCTGCCAACTACACCAGGATGCCTGCTAACCTTTGGTCAGAGAAGCCTGAACGAGGAGGATGGGCAAGATGTGCTCATGCATATTTTATCTAGGAGGCCTTGATAAACCCACCAAAAAAGTGAATTGCAGCCTGGAAAGATAATTGCTATCACTGGGAAATAGTCACATCGCCTGAACTGAAACACCCAGTCGGTAATTAAGGTAGTAGCTGCTTAATGTGTCTGCACTGGCAAGTAGGGTCACTCCTGTGTATGTGTGTTAGCTCCCTTTGGGATTGAACATGCAAAAAGATGCTCAGACACCTCGAGAGGATGGTATCTCCCAGGTTCTGCAAAGAGAGGGCACCTGGAAAGCAAACTATCTCCAAAGGAGACACCCCCTCAACTCTTATCTTGGCAGACTTTGTTCCCTAAACCTTCGTGCTTAGGGACAGGGAATGACATACTCTTCATGTTACAAAAAAGCCCTTCTCTGAAGGCTGGGAGAAAAGCCAGGTCATTAACATGAGTATTTTGAACAGAGATTATCACCTGAATTTGTGTGTGCCTGTATACATGTGTGAGTGGATGTTTTTTGTGTTTCAGCTGCTGTGCAGGGAGGCTGTGGCCAGTCCAGAGCTTGCTAGGATTGTGTGGGCAGGATTAGCCCCCTCTTATAGCTCTTTGCCCCAGGATGTCTGTGTGATGTCTTCCACAAAGACTGCACCTAGCAACGATTCCAAAAGGCCAGTTAGCCACAGAGTACATCAGGACCCACAGCTTTAGGAAGCAGAATGCTTGTAGGTGTCACATTCGCTTTCACTGTCATTATTAACTATTGGGGTACAAGGAGGGCTGGTGAGAACAATTTGGGTTTGTGGTGAATTTGGGTTTATGGCATATTCTAATGCTCAGGTTCCTGCTGGATTCTACAAAACCATTGGCATTAAGCAGAAAGCTGGTATCAGGGACCAATTGTTTCTTTTTGTTTTAATTGTGATCCTCTTGTCACAATTAAGGATATAGTTGGGATTGATTGGAATTAGAGAGAGAACAGTGGCACTTTCTACAGGCCAGTCCATTCCAGAAGGTACAGGATGCTTAGGAAAAGGACTGGTGGTGCTGTGAGTAAGGCCATAGGTTGTCTTTTCCTACAGGGAACAATCCTTGGCTGTGCGCAGGCACAGGGGATGTGCAGTGCGCAGCTTCAGTAGGGTCACTTTAATGAGGCATACATTGATGTAAGGACAGATGGCATTAGTAGAGGTAAAATTATGTGTTCATTTAGGGAAGAGAGTCACCTCCTGTCTGTGAATAACATTAAGGCTTGTGTTGGGATTACAGTTGCATCCTGGAGAATATGAAATATCAGGAGCATAACTACTTATAATAAGCAAGGCCTCCAGACATAGTGAGGGGATTTTTGTTGAGAAAAGAAAATTCTCTTCAATGTCTTCTACAACACAGATTGGTTTCTTCACTTCTAACTATGGTCGTGTTTGAAAACCTTCATAAGCCCAGCACATTGCTGAATGTTACAGCATTTATACAGCGACAAATAAGAAAAGGGTTTGCAGGGTTCCTCTTTTGTAAGTCCTTTTAATGCAGGGACTGGTTCCCTGGCATGAGTCAGGGGTGAGGATAAAGTCTGCAGGTGCCAGCCGCAAGTGCCCCGTATCACCACACTCTCCACTCCTGGGGGGCAGAAGGCAGCTCTAAGCTGCTGTTTTCTGCAGTGATCCATACTCTTTCACAGTAGGAAAAAGCCCAGTGCCTAAAGCACTAATGGACAAGCAGGTGACATGATGAGCTGAGGAAAAGAAACACCCCAGTATTGTATGACTAGGCAAGGGCAGGGGGCACTAGGCTCCACTCTCTTCTTCTGCAGGGACAGATCACTTGGGGTAGCAATAATGTCAGACAATTTACGGGTTTTAAGAGCCTTTGTGTGTTGCATGGCCCACAGTCACAGTAAGAGTAGAGACCAATGCTCTCTTTTAGTGCGGGCATTGCTGTCTAGGGTACAATTAAGTTAAAGATTTGAGCTAGGATTATCTTTTATCTCTCCCCAGCTTGTTTCTGCTGCTTTCTGCAGAGCCTGTGTGGCAGTTCATTCCTCCTGGAGTAAATCAATCATCTCCCTCCCAGAGGAAATCTGAGCACAAGTGATGGGGGAACAATGCAGACACTGCAGCCACAGATGCCATCGTATTCTGCTCTTCCCTCCCAGGACAAGTCCCAGCAGTGTCCTAGCAAGCTTTGCAGCCTCCCTTCTGGTCTCAGGAGAGAGATCAAATACCCAGCACAGGCACCAACCATGGAGTCTGTGACACGAGCATCCCTGGCACTTAAAGCACTTCAGATTAAAAACTACACATGTGCATCATAGTGATGATCTCTACATCCCAGTCACAATGCTTGCAGAGTAGATAAGAGAATAATTTGGTCAAGGAGTGTCCTGACCACTCCATGCTGGGGGTTCAAACCATGTCACACCAGGTAGTGACATTTGTCTCCATTGCACCTTTCAGAGGCAGCGTTAAGAAAGGAATTTGAACTGTTTTGGGAGTAAAAGCTCTAGAGAATGTCCTTTCTGCACTGACCACAGAGCCTGCAGTCACAGTATCACAGATTGGCAGGGATTAGAAGGGATCTCTAGAGACCATCTAGTCCAAATCCCATGCCAGAGCAGGGTCACCTAGGACAGGTCACACAGGGTTGCGTCCAGGCTGGTTTTGAAAGTCTCTAGAGGATGTTCCACAGCCTCTCGGGGCAGCCTGTTCCAGTGGTCTATCACCCTCACAGTAAAGGAGTTTCACCCTCATGTTGGGGTGAAACTTGCTATGTTTTAGCTTATCTCCATTATTCTTTGTCCTATTGCTGGGCAAATTCAATGTTCAGTCAAGAGTTACAGGCGTTTTTCTTACTGCAACACTTCTTTCACACAGTTCCTGATTTTATTTGCTGGCCCATGATTAGTTTTGCTGCAGGGTGCTGCAAAACCATGGGGAAGTGTAATGGCAGGATAACCTGTTCCAGTAGTAAAGAAGGAAACAGTACTACTCCCCCACTCCCTTCCCCATCCCCCAAAAAAAGTGTTTTCAAATTATGATTGTAATATTGTAATAGTTTTCATGTTAGAACAACACAAAATATTTCTGTGCTCTGAAAAAAAATCTTAATTTTTACTGTGATTTCTGTTCCTAGTTTTCTGCAGTCTGTCACACATGGGACAAACAGCAGCTCACACACTGCTTGCTTTGTAACACTGCATGACCCAGAACTACCAGCATCAGGCATTTGTATGGTTTTCCTTAGATGAGCAGTATCTGTTAATCCATTAGGAACAATCACACATGAGAGACATCACCTTGGGGTGAAATTCCAGGGATGGGTCAGAGTATAGAATCTGTTAGGACCAAGAAATGGGGTTTCTTATTGAAGTGTTGTGATGTGGGCACTGATGATGCACCACTGGCATTTATGTTCTGTTCTTCCAGGCCAGAAGCTATCCTCTCTATCACTCCTAGGCAGCTGTTTTCATCTGCATAGCAAAGGATGGCTAAGTTAGGGTCTATTCAGTTGCAAGCCAGTTCAGTCATCTGTGGTGTTGGTGACACTGGTGAAGCTGTCTTTGAAGACTATGGTACTATTTGTGATACGGTGTGAGATCTGTAAATGCAAATATTCTTGATTATGAGCACAAGTTTAAAATGAGAATTAATTTTTACCGAAAAGTAGAAATCCCCTGCTCTGGCAGTGTGCTGGGAGGAGAAGCAGAAGGAGGAACTTGGCACTGAAGTCTTTGGGCTGAGCAAACCTTATGGGGTGGGTGGTTGGCTGTTTTCTAAGAAAGGGGGGAAAAATAAGAAATTGTTAACATGAACAAGTGCAGCTCAAGGGAAGATGAGAACATGAGCAAGGCAACATTGAAAGCCGGGGCACAGCTTGTCACTGGTGCCAGGTAATAGGACTAATAGACAGAACTTAGTGCCCAGCTTCTCCAGATCACAGTGGCAAATGTTCCTAACTTGATGACCTTTGGCCTTCCTGTAAGGTTAAAGCTGATCAAACCTGGTGGGGTTTCAGAAATGAAAGGCAGGATGATGCATGTTGAGGTGTGTAAAGGGTGTGCCAACGTGGTGCCTCGAGCCATGACTTAGTTGTGACCTGACAGTGCTGGGTCAATGGTTGGATTTGATCTTCAAGATCTCTTCCAAACAAAGTGATTCTGTGAAAAAGACAGGAGTGAAACATCAGTAGTTCATTCCTGCTTAAATCAGCTATCTGATCACCCAGCAGTACCTTCAGACAAAGACACCACATTTGCTAAGCCTCACGTTTACCAGCCTTTCAGTAAGAAGTAGCTCCAGCCCTTCAGAGCTTAGACAGCTCTCTTGAATGCTGCCATGCAACAATCCAGCAACAGGTGCAGCTGAAGCAAGAACTCTCTATCTCTTCACTTCCACAGGCAAACATTGCTCAGATATGAAGAGAGGTTACACGTCTCACATTCAATTACATCCAAAATCTTTCAAACAGGACAGACCAGAGCCAGGCTGGGGGGAACTTTCTGGTAACAAACACAAGGAGCAAAGATATATTTTAGTTTCTCTTTTAAACTGTGATTACCAGAAAGTGGAAGTGGTTTTAAATACCCTGTTTCCAGTGTCCTAAGGTTTTTAATGGAAAGTGAAAATTATGAAGGTCATGTATTAATATTTCATTGACCACCAGTCAAAACAGGTTGGCTAGGGACTGTTTTATGCTTTCCCACCTGCGCAGAATTGCCACTGCTTTCCATTAAAGACCTGATTCCCATTAGCTTCTTCTGATTGATGGGGGGAAGGGGAACATATTGTGTGTGCAGTGCTGGAATACAGAATGAGATTTTTGCAACCTTTCATTTAAAAAAGAAATCCTTGGGGGTCTGTGAATGTCAGGCTGTACTAGTGATCTCTCAGAGCCATTCAGACCTAATGGTACAATGACACCACAGCTAACCTCTCCTCACCAACCTCCTCTGTGTCAAGGATTGACATTGCTGATTTCAAAAAGCAGTGATTGCTTCTCCCTTGGTTTACTCTGATGCGGAAAAGACTGGTTAGAAACTATTGTTTACTTCTTTGATTGAAGGCATAAGGATTCTGGATATGTATTCTTTCTATAAGGCATATATTAGGATGTTGCCTATCTGTGGCTCACTATAGAAAATATTCTACTTGGAGTGAACTGCCTGCCAGGAAAGACTGATGGTTTGCTTCAGTAAAGGAAATTAAACTTAAATAAGATTTGAATCTGAAGCTCTGGCCATAGCATGCACAGAGATGTGTTTGTGTTTCTAAGAGACTCCTGAAGAAACTTAATTTAATTTTAAGTCCAAAAGAAAACATTTTGTATTCATGCTTACTTTTTTCTGATTCTGACTGAGATCAGAACAAACAGCATCCATAAAATGTCAGCTGGAGATTTCTGTCTTAAAGGCAAATTAAACAAAGCCCCACCCTAGCTCTCTGCAAAGCAATTGTGTTTGTGAGGCTGTTGGGTTGGTTTGGAATATATGAGAGCTGCAACTAATCACACTAAAATTAGACTGCCTGATACTCACCCATTGCAACCTCAGACACACGCTGAGCCCTTGAAATCATAAGGTTAGGCACTCATCCAGCTACCAGTGTTCACAAAAGCCAAGCACCTATGTCACAAGTCTTTCTTGACCTGAGTTGCAGGAGCATGCCCACAGTTGTTCCACTCAGCCCTTTCACAGCATTCTCCAGGTCTTTCCCTGTTCCAGCAGTCTTTGCTCATGTCCTTACAATCTTTCAGTACACCTCTATCCTTTTTCAGGAATTTCTGAGCTTGCTATGACTTTAATCCCTCTGACCAGCTTGCCTACATACACTAACACCTTTTCCTCCTGTGAACATCACTAAGCAGAGATACAGGAATAAAGTCTGCTTTCTGCTTAAGCATTTATTGGTTGGAAACAGGGTTGGAATTTATTTGCCTATCCCACTTCGCTGGATCCTTCTAAGGAAATCACTGTATTCAGTTGACTGTGAGCTAACCTCAGAAACCAAGTAACATTGGTTTCACATTCTGAAGAGGTGGGTGCTGGTCTCTTCTCACAGATCATTAGTGATAGAACAAGAGGGAAGGGCCTCAAGCTGTACCAGAGAAGGGTTAGGCAGGCTGGACATTAGGAACCTTTTTTTCACTGAAAGAGTGGTCAGGGATGGGAACAGGCTGCCCAGAGAGGGGGTAGAGTTCACCATCCCTGGAGGTGTTTAAAGATAATTTAGATGTTGTGAGATGTTATATTATGATTCATGTCAAGGTAAAAACAATATCCCTCCTTGTCNCGTGGGTGTTGGTGGAATGACTAACTTGCCACGCACCCGGTGCTGCTTGCTCATTCCTTATTACCGCAACCAATAAATCTTCTGTATTTTATCAAAGATTTGGGTGGTCTGTCAGATCATTTCTAACAATGTGGTGCTTAGAGATCTGGTCTAGCGGTGAGCTTGGTATAATAGGGGTATTGGTGGGACTTGATGATGTCAAGGGTCTTTTCCAACCTGAATGATTCCATGATTACCTTCTAGGCCCCACCCACAGCATAAAGTGACAGGCAATGGCAAGTGACAAAGAGGAAACTGCCTTTCTTGGCTCCAGAGAAGACTGTGCCACAGGTGACGGACATGCGAAGAACAACACTTTCATAAGGGTGCCCCACCATTACCATGTATCATGTTATGAATCTGCACAGAGGAGTGGTCCCTACCATGTCCACACATCAAACAAACTGTGCTTGAAGCTAGCAGTGCAGGCAGAGGACATTTTCCCATAACACTGTCCCACAGTTTTCTGCAAAATGTGTACAGGCAGTAACGCTTGTGCAACAATACAGAGAGCATTGGCACAGGGCTTTGGACAACAAGTGGAAAACATCTCTCACTTGAAACTCAAAATATGAGCTAGACCAGAAAAATAAGTTAGAAAAGTACTTGTATTTGCCCCAGAAAACATTCACATCAGAACTGATTGTATTATTATTTTTAAAAATAGATCAATAATTGATGGAAGGGGAAAGGAGGGGACAGCTTCTCAAACATCTCTAATGCTAGAACATGAGGGAGGTAGCAGTGAATTAATCCATAAAACCTTTAGGGAAATAGAAATGAGGAAAAATCTGTAAAAGCTTCATTTTTATTGTTTTTTCTAACCTTATTTCCAGTAGTCTTCCCTTTACCTGATCTGTTCACAGAGATTTATTCTGTTCTTCCCTGAGATGTTTTTCCCCACGTTCATTTGCATCATATATTTTTATTAAATCAATTACCATGTAATTTACATCATATTGCTTAATTAAGGGTAAATTGTTTTGCTGAGGAGCCTGGTGGAGGATGAATGGAATCAATCAGCTTTAATATAAGACTAGCCTCTTCATAGAGCCATTAATTTCCAAGTTTTCCTTGGGAAACAATAAAAGGAATGCTATTATACTGTCTAGAAAATATGACACCACGGTACATCTTAAATGTTTATGACAAGTCCACTGCACTAAGCTGCCACGTTTTTTTTTTATAACCCAGGTTAAAAAAGAATGAAAGGGCCTATTTTAACAAGGGCTGGGATGCTAATAGGAGGCAATTCATTGTCTGCAGGAGATCAAGGGAAAAATGAGGCAGAAGCGAAAGTTTCCAGGCCATCATTTCTGCTGGGAGCATCAGGATTTCAAACACTTGTAGGAGTTAGAAGAGTGTATTGGTGAAATAAAAAGCTATTTTACTCATTTCTCTCCACTAAGGTGTCAGCTCTGCCACACTTACCATTCCTCAGCATTTCACAAGGACTGAGGATCATTTGTTTCTGTGGCAGTGGGCAAACGCTAGGCACTTGCAGATAAATGCAGAGTGCTGCAGTCCTAATGTGCTTGTTATCTGCACTCTGGTGTACCCTCATGATAATTGCTTCCACAAGAGGCATCATGCCTAATATTGATTTACAACGTGATGGAATAGCAGCTCTAAACCTGTTTTGGGCAGGGACCTCCTACAATCTTCATGTATTACTCCCCTGTTCCTGCTGAAATTCCTATCTCCTCATCTTCACTACCATGTACCCTATAACAAAAACCTTGACAAAACCATTGCTTCTTATGCTTAGAAACACTGAAGCTGGGAAAGGATGATCCTCTGTTGTCTGTTTCCTGTCTCCACTCCAAAAACTTAAGAGACAAAATTACTGAAACAAGTAGTTTCGTTCCACACTCCTATGTGTGAATTTTCTCATTGCTGTTGGAAATTCAACTCGTGATAAATAGCATTCTACTGTAAACCTCTACTATTCTCAAAGCAAAGTACAGTGAAACCACATGTGGCTAAGGGTAACCATGGTGCAAATGGTTTGGGCAGGTATTTCAATCCATAGGGGGGTCTATGAGGAAATTGGGGAAGGGCTTTTTACAAGTTTGTAGTGATAGAACCAGAAGAAAAGTCTTTAAGCTAAAAGATGGGAGATTTAGGTGGGCTGTTAGGAAGAAATTCCTCCCTGTGAGGGTGCTGCGGCACTGGAACAGGCTGCCCAGGGATGTTGTGGCTGCTCCATCCCTGGAAATGTTCAAGACCAGGTCGGATGGGGTTCTGGGCAGCCTGGTCTGGTGAGAGGTATCCCTGCCCATGGCAAGGGAATTGGAACTAGATGCTCTCTTAGGTCCCTTCCAACTCAAACTATTCTGTGTTTGTATTATCTGTGATAATAGGGACCGCACTGGGGTTGAACCTGGTGCTGAGGCACTGCCTTGGGAGCGGCTTTTCTCATCTTCCTTCACACCAGTTTTGTCTTGGTAGTTTCACTTACCCTGTAAAACCTTTCCCATCTTGTTCTTTTGCTTCCACCCTC
>VZRI01013419.1:112828-167905 GCA_013397515.1 Upupa epops
CCCTCAGCTCTGCACTGGTGAGAGTGCATCTGGAGTATTGTGTCCAGTTCTGGGCCTCTCAGTTCAAGAAGGACACAGAGCTTTTGGAGGGTGTCCAGCATAGAGCAACAAAGATGATGAAGAAAGTAGAATGAGGAAAGGCTGAGGGAGCTGGGTCTCTTTAGTGTAGAGAAGAGGAGGCTGAGGGGTGACCTCATTAGTGTCTATCAATATGTGAGGGGTGGGTGTCAGGAGGATGGAGCCAGGCTCTTGTCAAGGTCATCTGGTGATAGGACAAGGGGAAATGGGTAAAGCTGGAGCATAGAAGTTCCATATCAATATCTGAAAGAACCTCTTCCCAGAGAGGGTAATGGAGCATTGGAACAAGCTGCCCAGGGGGTGTGTGGAGTCTCCTTCTCTGGAGACATTCAACACCTGCCTGGATATATTCCTGTGCGAAGTGGTCTAGGTGATCTTCCTGTGGCAGGGCGATTGGACTAGATGATCGTTCACCTAATGAATGAATGATTCCGATCCCTAATGATTCTATGATTCTACAATTTGATCCTACACCACCCAGTTGTGGCAAATCCACATGTATTTCTAATAATTACTAGAGATTAGCTCAATAAGTGTCACACTGACCACAAGCTATGATGTATTGTCAGGTAGATGTACCTCACCTATTGCCCTTGGGATGGAAAAGAGAACTGTGCCTAAACAGAAAACTACATTTCTGTGGGAGATTCTGCAGTTTCCAGTGCTCCCCCTGTACTATGTTTGACTACCCCTGCTCCCAGGCATGGCAGTCACATGCTGTTCTAGTACTGCTAGCAAAACTCAGCTGGGAGGCTTCTTCCTATCTGAGATAAACTTGGTGGAAGTTAGCTCTGGATTGGAATTTTCCTAAGTGCATAAATTGCAGCAGTCTGACTGGTGTTCAGTAAGAGCAGCAGCCCTTCAAGGGCTTGTTCAGAGCCCACCCTCTGCTCTCATGTTGCTTCCAGCCCCCTTTCATTGACTCCAAAGATTCTGCAATCACACTGAGACCACACCACTGGAAAATAAATCTTGTCAGAGGCATGGGTGCGCATTTTCAATCTCTTACCTCATTAGCAGTTGCACCATCATCCAATTAATGCAAGGTAATTGACAGCAAAGTAGCAATAGGCCAAGAGGGAAGAAGGACACTGCAGCCAGCAGCTTGGTCAGATTAAACACGCCGGAGAATGGAAGACCCACATTCACTCAGAAGTTTCTGAACATCCTGGTAATTCTTTTTAAAATATGTAACTGTTAACTCTTCTTTTTCTCAGGTGAAATGCTGACTCAGAACAGCACGTACGCACTTGCCCTGAAACCACACAGAAAGTCCTCACAGATCCAAACTAGGAGTTTGTGTTTTGAGAAACCTGAGGCAGAGCCAAGCTGTCACTAACATCAATTAATCTTTTCAAGGTCACCTTTTACACCACTGTAATTAACTTCTATTGAGTGTTGATGGTCATCTTCCAAATGGAACTGTGTTCATTAGGACACTTATTAAACACCTCTGCTGCACCGCTACTGAATCTGTGAAACAAGAAAGACCCTGACCCCAAGCTCCAAATGAGGTTGGCAGTTGCCTCTGCTGGCAGGTGGGTGCCTGCCTGACTTCTCCAAACCTTTCCCAATGACCTGTGCCTGGGTTAAGGCATGGCAACACATCTTCAAAGAGGACTGCTTCTCAGCTGTAGCCATAAAACCTGCAGGGGATGATTTTATTGGGTTTTTTTTAAGCAGAAGGTTCATGCTGCACTGGGAAGAATGAGATTTAAAATTCAGTTCTGTTATCAGAGCAGCACCAATCATTAAAATCAGTAGCATGGATTTACTTGAACTGAGCAGTCACTGAACAAGACAGAAGTGACAGGTAGGTGGGAACAAGCAGGTTTCACTGTAGCATCTCCCAGGGCTGCTGGATTCTAGGCCTCTCCATGAGCTGTATGACAGCGTGCCATGAGCATGCAGCCTCTCACACTGAATCCACAGAGTGAGAGGTCAAAAGGAGATTTGTTTTGGTAGGTTACTTAAAGATTGGAAGGTACTGGTGACCATATCAGCCCCATGTAGGCAAGCTTACCTTCACAGGCATTCAAAATCATCTGCCTTGCCCCTCTGCTCTGGTGATGCTCCACTTGGAGTACTGTGTCCAGCACTGGAGTCCTCAGAACAAGGACATGGACTGGGTGGAGCAGGCTCAGAGAAGGCCACAAAAATGATCAGGAGGAAAGGCTGAGAGTGTTTGAGTTGTCCAGCCTACAGGAGACCAGGGTCTGGGGGGACCTTAAAGAGCGCCATAAGGAAGACAGGAACAAATGCTTTAACTGGGCCTGTTGCAATAGGATAAGGGGCAATGGTTTTAAACTGGGAAAAGGCAGATGTAGACAAGATATAAGGAAGGCATTTTTCACAGAGATGAAACTTTAGAACAGACGGTAGGGGCCTCATCCCAGGAACTCAGTGTCAGATTGCACAGGCCTCTGAGCAACACCATTGAGTTGATGTCCTTGCTCATTGCAGAAGTAGAACCAGATGACCTTTAAAGGTTCTTTCCAACCCAAACAAATCTATGATCTAAATTTCCAATAGCTAGTTTGCACTTTTCACCACAGAAGTCACATAAAACAGATTGACCCTGAGCAGCAGGCAGAAAAGATGTTGAAGGAATTTATCCCCGAAGTTCCTTGCACAGTGAGCCAGCGACCACCAGCCCAGTTTATCTGACTAGCTATGGTACATTTGATATTCTTTATATGAAAAAGATCTTGCTTACATTTTTTATCTTCTCTAGATGAAGGGGTTGTTTCTCCTTTAAAGTAATTATTTGCAGAAGCTGGTAGGTCTGAAGCTTACAGACTGCTTTATGATATCACTAACAGCTTCACACTATCTTACATTGAATGAAAGGAAAGTTACACATCCAGGCTGCACAGCAGTACAGAGTAACTAGAATCACCAGTTTGGGAAATCCTGCTTACAGGAACAAAGATATCTTTATTTCATATCTGAGAACATCCTACTGGACTCAGTTCCTAAACCTGCCCTGATTGAAGTCAGTGGGAGTTTTTCTGTGTCATGTAAAGGGCCTTTAATTACTCTTCCATTCCATTGGACTTCCCTGTAAGTAGGTTAATTATTTCCTGAGTAGTGTCTGCTTCAAATTATTATTAATTATTTAGCAATTAATTATGAGGAATTGCCTCTCAGGGATGTATGTGAACTATAACAGGCATCAATAAAGACAGTCGCTGCCCCAAGGAATTTCCAATCTCTTCTGTCTATTTGTATGGCCAAAAAGTTGTGGCTTCATTTACACAGTCACTTGGGCAAAATAAATGGAAAAATAAGCAATCCAAGCCCGAGAGAGCAGACATTTACAGGATGGGTAACACATGTGCTTTTACCATCTGGATGATATGTCCACACCCCATAGACATGGAGCAACTGCAAATAACTGAACCTCAGATGGTTGTTCTCTGAGAAATACCCACCTGGCACTTGTTCCCAAAGTCTGTGTCCACAAATTGCCCTAAAGGGGCAAGCCAGCCCCTAAAGCCAGCCCCTGTGGAAGTGACCCTGGGCACTGGAAACCAGACCTCTCCAGACTAAGATGGATAGGCGCTAGTAAGGAAAATTGCTGTCCATCCTACATCCCAGTTACATGCTGCATGTGAGCTCTGACTGCTGAAAGGCTGTTAAATATACATGTCATTCTGAGGAGATAGAACAGAAATAGCTTCCAACCGTTCCTCCGCTCCTGCCAGTTTGTGCTGCAGTCACACAGGGAGCTTCTTAGCAGGGCTCTGCTCACAGTTTAGTCCTGCCTCTCTGTGAACACTGACACACACACACACACAGGGTCAGCAGCATTCCTGCTACAGGGCTCTGCCCTGAGTTGCACAGACTGGCTATTCCAGAGTCTGTTCTTCTGCCTCTGAAAGGGATAGGGAGGGTACTTCAGGTGTATCAGAGCAAGACAATATGCAGCAGACTGTCAGACTTGACATCAGCCATGGATTTCACTGTTCAAATCCTTCAGATTCAATCTGTGCAGCAACAGGCTAGGAATGGAGCAGCTGGCAGTGCTCTCCAGTACTTCCCAAGCCCAGGTACACACCAGTTACATACGCTCACTGGTCTGCCCTGTTTTCTCTTCTGTGCTGCAGACAAGCAACTGCAGACAAGAGTCACAGCTCAGAGGCTGGTGTGTGCTACACAGGAATCTGCTCTGCTGCGCAGCTGGGGATTCACCACATCAAAGTCACATCACCATGAGACCAGTGTCCTTTCAGAGGGTCCAGCAGTGCTACTCCCAGGTTCAGTGCCCCTGTGAAGCAGAGACCTCAAGAAGTGTGCACAGCAGCAAATGTGCTGCGCAAATGCAAGATTGCCCAGCCATCTTCACCAGCCAGTCTGATTATATTTCTCAGACTGCAACAAAATTCATAACTTGTCATCTGCACCAGGAACACTGGTCAAGTACTCCAGCCGTGCGCTTCCTTTTTATGGCTGAGGAACAGTCTCAGTACAAATTGATTTCTCTCAGAAATCACACAAGTCTTGCATGAGGCCAAGAGTGATGCATTCGGAACCACCTCTGTAAAGTGGCACAGCAATGGCTGCACCTTGGAGAATGCTGCTTGTGACTGACTGCTGTGACAGCCAGCCTGACTGAACTCCAGTCCCCACCACTCTATGGGCCTGGCCATCCAGCCACTTTTTTATCCAGTGCAGCCTGTGCTTATCCCAGCCTTGTGCCCTAAGTTTTTGAGGATGCTGTGGGAAACAGTGTCAAAGGCTTTACTAAAGTCCAGGTAGACAACATCTGTAGCCCTTCTCTCAATCACTAGGCAGATCACCTTGTCATGGAAGGAGTGCAGGTTAGTCAGGTAGGACTTGCCTTTCATAAACACCTGCTGAGTGGACCTGATCCCTTGGCTGTGCTGTATGTGCTGTGTGATGGCATTTAAGATGATCTGCTCCATAAGCTTCTTCAGGAATGAGGTCAGACTGACAGGCCCATTGACTCTCCTTCCAGTCCTTCTTGTAGATGGGTGTCACATTTGTTAATCTCCAGTCAACTGGGACCTAGCCAGGACTGTTCGTAAATGATGGAGAGTGTCTTGGTCATCAGGCCTTGGAACAGGCTGCCAAGGGAAGCAGTTGAATCACCATGCCTGGACACGTTTGTAAGTGGTGTAAATCTGGAGTTCAGGGACG
This sequence comes from Upupa epops, assembly GCA_013397515.1. NCBI lineage: Eukaryota > Metazoa > Chordata > Aves > Bucerotiformes > Upupidae > Upupa > Upupa epops. The sequence continues at coordinate 118,070 of VZRI01013419.1, forward strand.
TGGCTTAGCAGTGGGCTTGGGACAGCTGGGTTAGAGGTTGTATTTGATGATTCCATGATCAGCAGTGCAGCTGGCCTGAATTTTCCCCAGAACCCCCTTTGGGATAAAAACACTTTCTAACAAGCCAGAGGACTGCTTGGGCACAGTGTGGGGAGTAGAGCACAAACATGAAGAAAAGTCATCAGAGCAACAATGGCCAGGCCAGATAACCTGCTGATAACTATTCTACAGGAGACATTTACCTGGAAGTGGGGCTTAAGGGGCCTGGAGCCTCTTCTGAGAAGAAGCAATTAAAAACAATGGCCAAGTGAAAGCTCGTCAAGAAACCAAGATCGCCTATCAAGCTTGTTTATGCTATGTTGTTACCCTCCACTGTAGCTTCTTCTTGACTGCAGTCCCTCACACAGGTAACACAACACAAATATCAGTCCTTCTGGGGACAGACGGAGTGAGAAGGAGTGAAATGGAGTGGAAAGTGGTATGGAGAGAAATGAGAATGACACCCAAAGACAGTAAAGGGAATCTCAATGGCTTTTCCACTTCTCCCCTCCAGGCCCCAGCTTTGCGATGGTAAGAAAATATTGCCTTGGTGTATTCCCCGTGTGTCTGTACTTTTTTCATACTGGTTTTGCCTGTTTGTATCCCTTTAAGGTTTATAGTGCTTTCTGCAAGTAATTTGTCCCCAGCAGTCTCCAAGAATCTGTATATAAATGCACATGTGTGTCTAAGTAACACTAGTCATACTCTGACTTTTTCTCGCGAGCACTGACGGGACCTCCAGCATAAAGGCTGTCTGTGAGTGTCTATAGGTGTCAGACTGAGAGCAGATAGATTGATATTGCTGTTTGTGAAGCCGGCCGCTCCCTAGAAGACGACCAGACGAGCAGCACGAAGGCTGATTTGTGACTGTCCAGTGCTGGACCTGTAGTTAATAGTATTATTAGTGTAATCTGATGGCTGCTTGTTTAGGTTGGTGACATACCAGCTGCCCCTAGCCCCCTTTAATCTCTGGAGGACTGGCTAAAGTGAAGGAGGTTTATTGCTTACCAAATTTGTTCCTCAGCCCCTTCCCCCCCATGCCCCCACCTTTCATGCAACACACAGGCATCACAGATATTTTGCTAAAGATGCTTTAGATTGTTCACAAGGATTCTGCAGTATGTGTTGCTGTGCATGTCTTTTAGTTATCAGGCTGAGCTGGGAGGGAGGAAATCAAGATCTGTTCTGCTTCATTCTTTTTCAGTAAGTTTACTACCACTGAAATCTGGAGGATTATTTCATCGAATAGTAGAATGGTTTGAATTGGAAGAGACCTTATGTGTTTAGACAGGATAAGACAAGAACAAGTACTCGGTGTGTGAGATGGTGCACTAATGATGAAGACTGTATCCTACCGCCTCCCCTGTTTTGGCAAGCTAAGAAGCACAGTTTTACTGCTAATTTCTAGATTTCTTTCTTAAGGAAACCACTACAACGCTGCCTGATAGTAACTCTGTGTTTCTGTCACAACCAGTCCACTTCACAGTAACTTTTTAAGCCACTGTCCTGTTGACAGATTGGGAAAGATTTTTAAAAATCTGAAGTTCCTAGATAATTAACAGAAAAAAGTCACTGAGTGGTGAAAATCAGCACCATTAATCACCACTGAGAGGAACGCAGCCAATGCAGCCCTCAGTAGACAGCAGAGTTCGATCTCTAGATGGGAAACTACATCTCCATGTTTCTGCTTTTTATGGCCATACTTTTTATCACTCAAAAAAGTGCATTTCACCGCCTGCAGAACAAATGAGAAAGAGCCTCCAAGGACTTGATTAATATTGCCCACTGACCGAATGATGACATAAGTAAGTAGAAGCAAGACTGTATCAGGGAATAAGCACGGGCAAGGGTTATTATGCTGCACAGAATGCACAAAGTGATTTTCCTTGAAAAGCGCTCTAATGTCTGAAGTGGAGTATTGGAGCACCTCTAACAAGAAAGTAATTTGACAGAGCAGGGGTGATTGGAAAAGTTAATTTAACCAGGGAAGTGCAGGAAAATAGGGGTAAGATAACTAACTACTATTGAAAGCCTAGAATGACCTGTGATAAACAGAATGTTGCTGAGACATATCATAGAATTATAGAATGGTAGGGGTTGGAAGGGACCTCTGGAGATCATCTACTCCAACGCCCCTGCTAGAGTGGGATCACCTAGAGGGTTTTGAAAGTCTTCAGAGCAGGAAACTCCACAACCCCTCTGGGCAGCCTGGGATGAGGCTCTGTTAACCTGACTGTAAAGAAGATAATTATGTATAAATGGAACCTCTCATGTTCCGGCTTGTGCCTATTGCCCTTTGTCCTATCACTGAGCACTACAGAGAAGAGCTTGGTCCCATCATCCTGACAGTCACCCTTGAGACATTTACAAGCAATTGTGAGATCTCCCTTCAGTCTCCTCATTTCCTCAAGACATTTGTAAAAGGACAACAACAAGCCTGATGTATTCTAATGCTTTGTGTGTCATGGTGATTCGATAGCTCATAGATGACTACGTCACCAGTATTTAAAAAAGCTGCAGCAGCTCAACTCTCTCAAAAAAACCCAGACCTCACAAAACGAACACTTTATCATAATATTCATGGACAGGTACCAAAAAAATCAATAGTTAAGGATCTCCATCTATCACAGCTTGCAGAAAGCCCTCTGCTAACACTGGGTCAAGGGAAGCTGCTTTAACGGTGGGGAATCCTACATCAGCTCATATTCTCCTGACACTACTCACTGGTATTAAAACAGATTTTCAGCTGTCTGATGGATGCATCATTGGCAGCACAGAAAATAAATCAGTTCTTTTACAGGTAGTATTCATGAGTGGATGCACAATGGAGCTGGTGCCACAGTAAGGGTCCCCTATTAGCTGTCTCCTTTGCACCTATTGCATTGCAAGCCCTTTGGGGACCATTGAGATCCCACAAGGATTAAGGCACACTGGGTGGTTGGCCAGGCCCTGGTAACACACTCTGATATCACTAACACTCTGATATTGGTTTCTTCCCTTCCAGTCTGGGAAAGGAGTATGTCCCACAAGGCTTTGAGGCATTGAACTGTGTTGTAACATTGCCAATAGACATAAGTCAGCCTCAGCACAGGATCAGAGAAAAATGAGGGTGAATGAAGAACTTATTACATAAACTTTATAAATATTAACACTTAATAACAATTTAATAATAATAATAATAATGTTTTAATCACAAGAACTATATTTATCAAGCAATTACAGTAGCATAATAGGCACTGCTCAGTGGTTCTCAGTCTATGGCAAGTGCTGCCTGCTGTGAACAAGGGCCAGTGAAAAGAGCAGACTTCCTGTACTCCAGAAGGAATAGTACCTCAGTGTCCTGGGATTAATTTCCACAGTCAGAATGGCCAAACCCTGAATCAGCCAACGGGATATTCCATAGGATGCTGATGCCATGTCCGGTGTATATATGGGGAGGCCTGCCCATGGGGTGGGCAGTTTCTAAACAGCAGTGATGAGGAGTGCCTTGGGTATCACTTGCTTTATCAGTTCCCCTCTCTTTGTGTTGTTAAGTAAACTCTCCTTATCTTAGCCCACTTGGTTTTACCTTTCATTCTTCTGCCCCTGCCCCAACGGCAATAGAGAGGGGGTGAGCAAGTGGCCACATAGTCCTTGGTGGTTGCCTGGATTTAAAACAGGACACTTGGGCACGTCAAGCATCTCATATTCAGGGGCATAGTTTATGTCAGCAGACAGTAAGTACGAATGAAAGAGCAGCAAATGTGAAGATGGTGGCAGTACCTTTACCCTTTACCCAGCTGTGATGATGCAAGAAGGAAGGAGTGAAGTAGTTGCTTGTCTTCCCTCCACAGCATTCATGCTCCAGCAAGCCTCCATCTTACCTCCTTCCAATCTGGGAAGCTGAGGCACCCAGTCTATTAATTTGAGGAAGCTGTCTCATATCTCTGATAATCCTTATAATTTGTCTTTGCTGTGGTGGCCAGTCCTCAGTGTGTGGAGACAGAAAACATCCTCTGGGAAACAAAATGGGAGGAGAATGAGCTGGGACACACTCTGTTGCACAAGCACGTGGGGATCAGCTCAAAGATAGTGAGAGAACAAAGACCACAGCAAACAGCAAACAGCCAGGATGGACATAGTAGGGAAATCCTCATCTGTGCTTGAACAAAGTGAGTGAGCCTGATGGAAGAGAATGAAAAGTGCATTAGTACTCTCAAACATGTCACCACAAGTGCTCCATCGACAAGTGCTGTCATGTTCAGCTCAAACAGCTCAAAACAAAAAGCCAGGGCACACTTCTAAGGAAGTGCCTGATAGCCCTGCGAACATCCCTCTGTTTAATACATTACAATGAATCGTTAATAACAGGGCACTTGAAATTATGGCAATACCCACTTCACTGTGGAGTGCCCTGTGACAAGGAGGCAATCCATTGTCTCCCTGGCAATCTCACCTGTCTCCCCTCTTTGTTCCTCTATGGAGAGAGACATCTCACGCTGCAGGAGCTGCTGCTGAAAGACAATACCCGTTTCAGCAGTCACGTAAAGGCTACTGCTCAAGAAATGTCTCATTTGCCTATTAAAGAGCAGCAAGACTCTCACCTCACTTGGTTTTGCCCTTGCAATATAAAAGGTAATTTGAACATACAAAATATTTTGGTTTTCCTCTCAGAAAATCTAGACACTTCTATCTCAAGGCTTTCTCTGTGTAATAAACAGCCCTTTACAGAAAACTGCTTAACATCTCAGCACATTCTCTCGGTAAAGACTGTGTCAGCAGTGGAATGAGGCGGTAATTCACTAGGAGCACCAAAATCTGCTGTCCCCCAAGAGCAGTCCATCTGGTTAATCTCTCCCTGATAGACACAAATTAAGCAGGAACAGCTTTTAACGGGGCACAGAAAAATGGAGAAAGGATTGAAATCCAGAATTTAGGGCATTAAAGTCCCAACCATTTTTTAACCCTGCTGCACAGCAACTCACTGTATGGTGAACCATGACATCATCTCTTCCCTGCTTTTGAGTTCCAGTTGAGTTCCACTGGACACATCTTACCAGTTCTGTGCTGGACTATTAGGAGTGATCACACAGGCTGCTAATGAACCATAGCTGCTGGGACCAGTACTGCCTAGCTAACTACAAGCAGCTATTGGTGTGAGAAGGCTACAGCCCCCAGCTATGGTCACTGGTACACCCCTGTCTGCACCACAGCAGCCCAAAGGTTTGTGTTTTCCCAGCTGACCTACCCATAATTGTGGATGTCTAATTTAAGACTCCTCTAGCCACAGGACATTGAATAGGCCATCCTCACTCCTTGCTTTCACTCAAAAGCATCAGGCAAGTAAGGCTTTTGCTCCTTTGGCAGACCCTCATCCAGAGAATAAACTGGCTGTGAGCAGCTTTAGGGGCAACACCATCGGCCATAGGGATCTGCTTCTTTGCTGTTTTGCTGCTCAGTTTTAATTGTGCTTATAGAATGATTGAACCATAGAATCATTAAGGTTGGAAGAGATCTCCCAGGTCACCAAGTCCAACCATCAATCCAACCCCACCCTGCCCACTAAACCCTGTTCCCCAGGGCCACATCTACTCGTTTTTGAACCCCTCCAGGGATGGTGACTTCATCCCCTCCCTGGGCAGCCTGTTCCAACACCTGACCGTTGCGTCAAGGAAGATGTTTTTCCTGATGTCCAATCGAAACCTCCCTCAGCACAACTTGAGGCCATTTCTTCTTCTCCTGTCACTAGTGACTTGGGAGAAGAGACTGATCCCCACATCTCTACATATTCCTTTCGGGTAGCTGTAAAGAGCAATAAAATCTCCCTTCAGCCACCTTCTCTCCAGAGGAGAAATATCTCCATGCCTTCTGTCATCACAATTATTTTTAGGCTTGAAAACTCCACTGCAGCTTCTTTGTGCCCTGCAGCGGGAAGTGCATTAACTAATTCTAAGTGTGAATAGCTGAGAGTTGGCCTTTCCAGATGGGCTTAGAGTTAGAGTTGCCTGTAGCCAATCCTAAAGTTAACGCAAAGGATGACACCACAGGGCTTTGCAAGTGTCCCCGAGTTATGTGATGCTCCTTGCCAGTGATTCAGAGGATCATAAAGGACATTGCCTCCAAGTATCAAGATGATGACTTGTAGCCTATCTTGTTACCAGGCTATGCTCCAGATATTCGGGGGTCCCATCACTCATCCAGACAAATTGGCTCAGCCTGGCTGCTGACTCTTTCTTAGCAAAGCAGAGTGCTCCTGGCTGACTGCATGCTTTTCTGTCTGTGACACTCACCCAGACACACTGGCACACTTCCGCTGGTGGCTGTGGCAGTAGCAAGAGGGACAGGGGTGTGCTGATGGTCACTGAAACCTTATGTATCACAGCTTTCTGACATTTTCTGGCAGCGGGATACAGTTTTCTCTGATATCTCATCTCCAGCTGTCGCTTGTGGAGCTAAACCAAACTCTGTGAACCCCATGCCTTGACCCCATCCTCCCTCTGCACACAAAGACCAGGGCTGAAAGCAGGGCACAGAGAGCAGTACTCAGAGCTGCACAGGAAGAGTGTCACAGCTGCACTGCTGGTTTGGGAGAGGGAAGACACGAGCACAACCTTCCTCCTGCACACTGGCACCTCCTGGGCATTGGTCAGGAAGGATTTGCAGTGAAGTGGATGAAAACCAGAGGGGTAAACCTCCCCTGCATCCTGGTGAGAATAAATCCCTCCTTCCTCCCCCTCTCTTTCACAGCCAGGAATGATGTCAAGACTATGTGACCAAGGATTTCTAGAATTAAATGCTGAAGTATTTTAATTACAATTCAGGCTAATTCAGCATGACTGAACTAGGAATCCAGGCTAATTCTACACATGAAACAGTGTAGGGACAGAAAACAGCTGCTCTGGAAATTGTAATTTTCAGAGATCCCATTTACTGTTCACTGCCTGCAAATACTCCTGCCCTTGACTAGGTGTTCCCCATCCCGCTGCGACTCTCAGCAGTTCCTGCAGTGACCCAACAGAACAAAGACAGAAAGAATAACCAGCCAAAGCACAAACACTAAAATTCCCCAGTTAATGAAGGGCCTTCTCCATTCACACATTTAGCACAGACAGGGCTCTGGCCATGGGCTTGGGCAGAGCTGGCCACCAGCACATGCTGGACTGCAGAAAGCATGAAGTTTGAGGGAGAAATGCCACTAATGCAAAGGATGGCCTCCTGCTCCCTGTTCCCTCCCTTATGACATTCTCGCCTCCAAGGGAAGCCTCTGCTCAGTCTGACTGCTGCTATTCATTATTTATGGAGTCATGCAAACATGTCTAATGCAAGGATTTATTTTTTCCCCTGGCACCTTAGAGACTGTCAGAAAAGAAGCAATGAGAAACTAGCCTCGCTTCTGATTTCCCTCCCACCTGATTCCAGGAGGCACAGACACAGCCCTTCCCTTGGTGGGGCTCCTACACTGCTGTTTGGAGGTTGTCTTCTCAAGGTTGGCTTTCACTTCAACAGGTTAAAATGTCTGTGAACACCAGGCCAGCCTCTTCCTAAAGACTGTATTACAGAGATTTGACATGTATTTCAGACTGACTCTTAAGATTTGTGGCAAATCTTTGTAGCAGGGTAGCTTTTATCTCCATCCTCATTGAGGGTGGCTTTTCACATCGGTTGACTAGTGGGTTAATCCTCAGCTGGGACCCTGTTTGGCTTTCCACATCAAGAGGACCAACAGCATCGGGGTGAGGGGGGGGTTGGGGTGTGGGGTGTGGGTCAGAAGGGGGGTGGTCAGCAGATCAAGAGAGATTCTTCTCCCCCTCTACTCTGTGCTAGTGAGACCACATCTGAAATATTGTGTCCAGTTCTGGGCCCCTCAGTTCCAGAAGTACACAGAGCTGCTGGAGGGTGTCCAGTGAAGAGCAATGAAGTTGATTAAGGAAGTAGAGCACCTCTCTTCAGAGGAAAGGTTGAGGGAGCTGGGTCTCTTGAGCTTGGAGAAGAGGAGGTTGAGGGGTGACCTCATTAATGTCTATAAATATGTGAGAGGTGGGTGTCAGGAGGATGGAGCCAGGCTCTTCTCAAGGTCATCTGGTGATAGGACAAGGGGCAGTGGGTGCAAGCTGGAACAGAGGAAGTTCCATATAAATATTAGAAGGAACTTCTTCCCAGGGAGGGTAATGGAGCATTGGAACAGGCTGCCCAGGGGGTATGTGGAGTCTCCTTCTCTGGAGATGTTCAAGATCCGCCTGGATCTGTTCCTGTGTGACTTGGTCTAGGTGATCCTGGTGTGGCAGGGGGATTGGACTGGATGATTTTTCGAGGTCCCTTCTGATCGCTAATGATTCCGTGATTCTATGATCTCCTAACAATGCCTTCCAGCCCAAAGAAGACCAAGTAGCTAGCAGCTAGATTACCCCTGCAGTTACCCTGCTAACCCTAAATATGTGGCAATTAATGAAGCAAATACAAGCTCACACATCGTGCACTCTCTCATTTACCTGGAGCAACCAAAAAGCACTAAGTAGCTGAAAAGGGAACGCCCCCCAACTCACCTTCTTTCCAGCACGGGCCTGCAGGCATCACCAAATGTCTGAGGTGTAGGCTGTCCCTCTAGGTAGCAAAGGGAGTTATTTGTTCCATGGTTTCTTTTACATTACCATTAGCCCTGGGACTAAAGACTTTCTCACTCTGTCCTTTGTCCCAGATGGCCTGGCCCTGAATGCTAGAGCTGGGTTTCTCTGACTGCCAACCATTCTGTCTCTTACTGGCAGATCCTCCTGCAACATGATGGATGAGGAGCTCTCAACACAGGAAGAGCTTCAGAGGTTGTCCAGCCATCCCCAAATGCTGGGTCAAGATTGGCAGATGATCATGCACTATGTTTGAGGAATGTTATTACACTTCCTCTGCCCACAGCTACTTGTTGCCTTTTCTGCACTGCAGAAAGAGTGACCAGAACCTTTTCTTCTCCGTTGCGTTTTCCTGTTAAACCAGCATGACCCGCTCTTCATTCCCATACCAACCTGGCTTCCCCTTGCCCTTGTCATTTGGAAGTGAGTTGTAGTCTGAGCTATTTATTGAATGCCTCCAGCCTTGGAGCCAGAAAGAGGAAAGCTCACATCTATATTGGTCCTTTGGGGCAGCTCTCATCACAGTGCAAACAGAGCCCTTGCCTTCCCTGTTGGCTTCCTGCAGCCATTCCTGCTGGTGATGGGAGGCTGGACCATGTTACTCTACTGTTTATTGCTCACATGTTTCACACCATTCCCCCAGCACTGTGATTTGTGGTTGGATTTTTTTTTAAAAGGAAGTACAGGCTACTCAAGGGCACAGACAACACCAAGCTCATGCCAAGGCAGAAGATTTCATTCTTAGGATGGCAATAGGGTTACAGTAATAAAGGAAAAGATTTCTCCTCCATATCTATTCAGCAAGCTCTTCATGAACAAGCTCAGGCATTGACTCTAAGTCAACATCCATTACAGTGCACAGCCTGTTTTACTCCATGCATGTAATACACTTTCATACAGCCATGCATAAGCAATTTGGAATTTCCTGGTGTGTTCCACTGTGTGGTGACACAAATTCTGGTGCTACCATCATGTTTAATGTGCTCTTCACTCAGTCAGGTTTGTGCCCAGTCAGATGCACGAAGCTGAGACATCTACCTCTGGTTTTGTCGTGTAGGATTAGGAAATGTCTACAGAAATTATTGCACCGGGTTACTTGCAAGACAGTCCTCATCACCAATTCCCAACCATCTATTGTCTTAACTTTGCCTTCCCTCCTAAACAGGCTGAGTATTGGAAATTTCTTGGATGCCATGGAAGAAGGTCCTTAAGCTGGAAATGGGAGCTTTGGATTGTTTTGTTCTGTTAATGATTCCCTTAATCACCTTGAGGCAGTCATTAGGTGGATCTCTAGCACACTTGGCCCACCTAGAAAGAAGCCACAGCAAGACCATCTGTGCAGCCCTTCAATAAGGATAGGTGAAATGCACAACAAAGCCTAAAGGTAGGAAAATGTAAGAAATGTCTGACTGACCCAGAGCAATGCTCCATGCAGAGGGGTGCTCTTCCTCTCACAATAGCAGTGGAAAATGCTATCTAATGAGAACTGGTCAGCCTGGCCACCAGCTGTGGCCCTTTGTCCCCACATATCCCCAGTATCTATGCCTTTAGGCCAGCAGTGTTGGTTCAATACCTGCCTATGGTGTTTAGTATCTGTTTATGGATATATTGTCCACACACATGTGCCATGTGGAGAGTTGGCAAAGCTTCTTTTATAGGACATGTTGTCACAGACCTGAGATGTGTTTCAGATGATGCCCTGCCTCACCACGGTCTGTACTTTCCTCTGTACCTGGTAGAGCAGCAGGCAGGAGAAGCCCTTGGTTCTGCTGAGAATAAGTGGAATCTCAGAAATGGTCAGAGGTTTAATAAACCAAATAAGTAGTAATGAAAAATGATCTAAGCAAAGGTTGTACCATCTCTTGCCCCATCTGGAAGTGTAGTAGTGGATTTAGTGTGCCATTACTGACATTTTAATTAATCACTGCTTCTAAAAATGCTTCGCGGATGAAAGCCTAGCACAATAGAGATTATGATTAATAATCATACTTCTAGTAGCATTTCTCCTTTTACTATTACATTATCATGTATTAATATTATATAAGATTATTAATAATGTCAATAGTCAGTCCCTTAATAAGGGAAGGGTTGACCTTAGCTCTTTGCAGAATATATAGACTAGTGCTACTCATAAAGGCTTTACCTCTGTTTTAGCCAATAGTCACTTTATAATTTTATAATTGAAATTTCAATGTTATCACTGAAATTTACCGCATAGTCACAGGCTGGGAGACTCTCAATAACAACAGAAAAAGAAACACAATGCAGCAGTAAATAGCAGCGGACCCCTCCTCCCCCTCCCCAAATGGTGTGAAATACATAGGGGACCCTGTTGTCATAGTAACTGGCATTACAGCCTGCTTTCGATAATTAATGGAGGGCTTTGCTATTACAGTATTCTTGAAATTATCCCTCTCCCCGTGCTGCACTGCAGAATGCAGTATCATTTCCCCATTCATAAATATTTCATTACCACAGTCTGCTGTGTTTCATCATCAATGATAACACTCAGCCTAATCCACCCATTGCTGAATCCATGTAGCCCTGTTTGTAGAGCAACTTTCATTTCCTCCTTCCACTTCTGCAGTCTTCATTTTTCTTGTTCAGTGCTCTCCTGCTGCAAGACTGTCATCAGAGGCTGAGCACAGGGACCTTTATTTTTCTTACTCTGAAAAATAAATGCATGGTAGAAGCTCTGCACAAGTGAACAGCACACAGGCACAGGCATGTGCAGCATGTGTAGCTCAGATACCATTCATACCTATCTCTAGCTGGAGATAGTCAGATCAGCAATAGAGGGAAGTGCAATACACTACTGTAGAAAGGAGCGTGGAACCTGATTCAGCAAAATACAGGGGTGCATTTAGATGGATGGACTGTCACTCTGATGACAGCTGCAAGCAGCAGAAGTGATACTCTGGAGAACAGGCTGGAGCATAATGTGCTTTGTAAATAACACACTAGTGAGAATACCAGTGGGGAAACGGCTACAATGATGCAGGTAGCAAGGAGAGAACAGTCGGTTGGGTTTTTTTCTTAGTATCAGAGCTCTCAATTGCATTAACTCCAGTGTGCTTACAGCCATGGTTCCTACAGATACCCATACACAGAGCACTGGAGTTTCCTTGTGGAGCCTCATCTTCTGTTTTTAAAATATCTTTCTGTTTTATGTTGCTGTCCCTTTGAAGCGAGCAGGTAGGAAAAGACTGAGACCTTAAAGAGTCAGTGCTGGTTTCTGCAATACCAACTGCAGTGTCTCCCTCCTATCTCATTGGTAGACTTGCCTTAGCCTGCCTTTACTGAAGAGGACAAAGGGAAGGGAAATGCGTTGTGTGAGCTGTCAGCCAGAATGTGGCTTGTTTGGTGATGAGAAACACAGAGATGTAACACAGTTTTCCTCTGGGAGGGGTTAAATCCTAGAAAAGGAATCCTGGCCCTGATGAGCATTAGTGGGGAGCACTGGGTGCCTCTCAACAGGCTAAATGCAAATGTGCAAGGGAGATTTGTTATGTCTGTTCTGCATTTTTCTAGTCAAGAAATAGCTAGGTAAAAAATTGCAGAGCCCGTGCAATAAATAGCCTGTACTTGCCTGTGCCATGCAATCTGCAAGCCCTGCTAGGATGTCATTTATGTTGACACATTCAAAAAGAGAAGCTCTGAAAATCCTTCTCCTTCCAAGCATCGCAAAAAAAACCCCTACATCTTTCTTAGATATTTTCAATTCAGACTCAGTAGTTTTATGTAGCCAAAAGGGAACACTGGGAGTGGACTGAGGGAATCTCAGATATTATTTAGCCTTTTTCAAAATAAAGTCAAGCAAAATAAATGGAAATAAACTCTGCGAAAAGAAATTCCATTCCCTGCCAGGAACTGTAATGAATTTTTTCATACTGTAAGATCCTGACCATCAGTCAGGAATTAATAGACAAAAGAGGGGAAGCCACAACAGTGCAGGGGGTTTTTTCCCCCTCATTCAACAGGACAGGGCTCTGATGAGCGGGTGAAGTCTTTCACATGAGCCTGCTGGGATGGAGAGTCTTATAGAGCCAAACAAACATGACTCAAAGCCAAGAGGGTTCAGACTTGTAAATATCCAGCAGGGATATTTACAGTTTTGGTTAAATACAGGGCAAAGACCCAAATTGCTGTAGTCTTCATACTGAGAGCCCACCCCTGGAAAGGGAGAGTCTATGCACCCTAGAGAGGACCCAGGCTTTTGCTCATGTCATCCAGGCAGACTGTGCTAGTTTCACCTGTGCATGCAATGGCCCCATCTCCCCAGAGAGAGCAAAGCTGTTGCCAGCAGTGTGGAGGGACAGAGGGGTGGCAGAAGTCTGAACTCAGCTGGCAGTCACACACCTTCACCCTGCTGTGTCAAATTGCTGTGCAGCCCATACAGCCAACAGGCACAGACTTGCATCCTAAGCAAGAGAAACCAGCCAGCAGGCTATTTCCAACAATCCTCCTTGCAGGCTGAGGAGTGGGAACCCCTGCCCAGCTTGCAGAGCATTTCAGGAATGAAGTGCAAAGCAGAGCTGCAGGAAAGATCTCTGACAGCTCCAAATGCAAAGGGATAGGCTAAAAGCTTTTTCTGTGAGGAAAAGGAGCTCTGCCCCCCCATGCAATCACCTGCTGCATTACCTGCATCCCAATAGTTGTGCACAGCCTTCATCCATCCCAGAGCTGTCCACATGTAGCTCTTCAGCTCCACAGCTCACAGGGGTATTTTACTTGGTTTCATGCAGATTTAGAAAAGGAAAAAGCAGGTGGATGAGCTGTGTGCAATACACTCTCCTGCTCTGAGGATAGTCTGGCTGTGACATGTGAGGAGCAATGGCTCTTGACAATAATGGTTGGCATGTCCTTTCCCTACTATGTTGGACAGAAAGATGTGCTGAGTGTGTGGGTACTGGGGAGAAAGCCCACCAGGTACTGTCCTTTATTTTATCTATAAAAACAATGGCTCCCACCCTGCAACCATGGCTGTTTGTGCGATACTTCATTGGCAGGAAAGTTCCTGCTAGTTTTACCTCCAAATTATAAAATAAAGCAGCAGAGAGCAAGAAGTTCATGTCACTTAACATGGCACCCTCATACCAGCAAGCTCATCTCCCAAGCGACCTTCCAGCTTCCCTTGAGGTCTTTTTTATTACCAGCAGCTCAGTGCCAGCAGACTATTCTCTTCATTTTTCCAGGCAAGATTCCAGTCATGCAGATCCAGGCCACCAAGGAAAATGCCCATTAGGATGTGGCACTAGATGACCACTGCAACTCCTCTATCACTGCTGCTGCCTGAGTGCTGCCTGCACACATCCAGCAGCCTGCTGCAGATCATCCTGAAAACAGCAGAAACACCCAAGAATAGGACAGGTGTGTAAGAGGCCAACATGGCATCAAGGGCCAGGAAGGTCGCAGTGGAAGTCACAGGGTTGACACAGCCACAGCAAGATGCTGGGACATGGAGGCTGTGTAGAGACTCTCCAGTGGTGACTGTGCGGTGTGCTGAGCACAAGGGCTCCAGGCACGGGGTTTCCTGCTTCACCATGACGGTAACCTAACACTAGGAATGTTTATAGCACAAAAGGGCAGGAGTTAAAAGTCACCCAAGCAGCGCCCACCCAGAGAGGAGCAACTGAATTCCTGGACCCTTCAGCACCCACTAATTAGGCAGTGATTTGTCATGTTGAGCTGGTTCTAGGATGAAGTTTCCTTGGTTACTGATGCATGTTTCTACTGGCCCTTTTCAGACAAGGCAGTGCTGGTCCCAGACCTTACATGGTGCAGAAGCACCTAATTTCAGCTCTGCACAGCCAGGCGGACTCCCTCTCTGCCTGTTTGTAAGGCTCTGGCTAGGGATGATGGAAGTGTTAATGCTCACCACAGTACATGGTGCTGCTCCCCTTCCCTTGCCAAGCTCATTCAGAGAAACATGGGCAGCATGCATGGACTAGTTCCTGCTAGTCTTCTCCCCAAGGACTCCTTAACATTGCATCAGGTAACTGCAAAAGCCACTGTAAGCGTTTGGCACCAGGTCCCCATGGAGCACAGCAATGCCCACCACAGGCTATGGAGTAAAAGCCTGTCTCTGTATGAGAAATCTGAATAGTGAAGGCAGCCCTCCCTGCCCTCTGCTCAAGGGTCTGAGGGTGACGGTGCCTTGAAGGCTGGAGGAAAAGTCCATGCACTGGAAAAGGAGCTCAGCTGAGAGCTAAAGGAGCACCTGGACACTGCATGTATGAAATGATGCGTTGGAAGTTCTTTCAGAGGGACTTCAGAGATGCAGATTCCCAGCCACCCTGTTAACAACAAAGCCAAAGGAAAGCTGCCCTGCAGTTCTATCACCATTGTTCATTGTAGGTGAGCTGAGGGATTCAGGAGGAGGAAACCCCCAAGCTCAGCAGTGGATCCTGCAAGTCCAGACCTTGAAAACCAGAGATATTTCAAAGTGCAGCCTTGATGCTGTTAAGTTCTCCTTAACAGAATACATCACATTTCTCCTGCCTTGCTGTGCTGAGCTGCTCTGCTGCCATGGCAACCAGCTGAAGTTCAGGGACTATCTCCTGAGCAGCCCGGCTCACTGTACCACACTAGATACAGTAGATGGTCCCTGCACAACTGGGATGTGCCGTGATGTAAATGCAAACACTGTGTCATTAAATATCCACACTCACACTGAATGTTACCTCTGGAAGTCCCAAAACGTTTGGCAAAGGAAAACCAGCATTATTCCCATTTTACAGACTGGCAAACGTAGGGGATGTACTTCTTCATAAAAAACAGAGCACCCAACTCACTTTTCAGTCAATCACACAATTAACTGGTACTTAGATGTGTCTGACACACCAGGATCTGCCCTGTGACTGGATTTTGGAACTACATCCCTCCTTTTACTTAGTATAATATTAGCATTTAAGTAGGAAACAATGATCTCTGAATCACTCGTGCCATGGTTTTACTGCTAGATCACAGCTGAGGTCCCTTTCCATTCTTTTCTGCACTCCTAATACCAAGCAAGCGGACGGAAGGGATCTACAGCCACTTGTCAAAACAAAGCAGTACACGTGAACAT
This sequence comes from Upupa epops, assembly GCA_013397515.1. Classification (NCBI taxonomy): domain Eukaryota; kingdom Metazoa; phylum Chordata; class Aves; order Bucerotiformes; family Upupidae; genus Upupa; species Upupa epops. The sequence continues at coordinate 133,778 of VZRI01013419.1, forward strand.
CATATCAGGTAACAGTGGCTGATGAACAACCCACAGCTCAAGAGGCTTTCAGTTGTGTCACAAGCAAGTCCACACTCAGCTCTTTTCTTTCCTCCTTCAGCTGAAATTATAGAATCATAATCTTTGGGTTGGAAGGAATCTCAAAGATCATTTCATTTCAAACCCCCTGCTATAGGCAGGGACACCTCTCATCAGACCAGGTTGCCCAAAGCCCTACGCCATCGCAACCTCCCTGGACAACCTGTTCCAGTACCTCAGCTCCCTCACAGGGAAGAATTTCTTCCTGATTTCTAATCGTAAATCTTCCCTCTTTCAGCTTGCAGCCATTGTTCCTCATCCTATCACTACAAGCCCTTGTAAAATGTCCCCACCCAGCTTTCTCGTAGACCCCCTTCAGATACCAAAAGGCTGTAATAAAGACTTTGCTCATTCTATACCCACACCTCTACTCATTATTTCGTTCTATCACAATAGGGCTTCCTTGTCACCTTGTCCTCCAGGAATTCAGACTGTGGCAGTCAGGATTCACATTCAGCCTGCCACACCATTAGCCCTCGTTCCATCCCTGCGTGTCAAGCTAAAAATTCCTCTCTCTTGCTCAGAGGTGGGAGGATGCTCATGCTCATCAGAGCTGCTTCATGTCTCACAAACCACACATTTGTTAGTCATTCCTGAGCAGTTCCACACAGTTTTATATTTTAACTCATCTACCTAAACTTCCACCTCTTCTGATCAGCTCTGTCATCCCTCCAAACATTTTCCAGGTTTGTTAGTACCTCTCTGGTTATCAAGGCCCTGCTGTTTACTGCACCAATTATTTTGGGATTTGGGGCACCAGAAAAAGCTAGACTGCAGGTTGAGACCAATGCAAGTCCTGTTTGAACACAGCTTAGTTAAACCCAGTGCCTAGCCACGGGAGGTAGATGATGAAGGTACAACAGGAAACAATGAAGTTAATGAAAGGGCAGCAATGCATTAGGAGCTCCTACATGTGTGATCTTGTGTTGAAGTGCCTAGATGCCAAGCTGTACTCACCATAGTGAGACCAGAACAGAATGCCTTCCAGTGACTCAATGAAATCATTTCAGGGATGCTCGACCAGCCTTCCACAACAGGAAATGTGCTTCCACCCCTACCATACTAGTCTTGGCTCTCATAGCTCCCTATACACACGTGTCTGGGTTAAGTTGCCCTTGTGAAAGCACTGGCAGCACACACTAGTCTCTGAGCAGGGAAGAACCAGAGGAAGAAGCAGCACTATGGTTCTCCATACTGTCATGTCTGGGGTGATGACCCTGCAGGGCTATGCTTTATTACTGAGCATTTTTTTCCCTCCTTACAGCAGATCCAAGGTGCCCAAGCACTCTGGTTTGGAACGCTGACTCTTCCAGAAGACTAGGCATGGTAAAGCCCCAGACAGCAATTCTTTAACTCCTGATCTAGACTTAGTACACTCACCAGCCTGAGGCCCTTGCAGAAGACACATCCACAGAGGTTCTGCGAGCATCCTGCCAGTTCCTTGGCCTCACCCAGGTCCTGCTTTGAAAAGGAGAGAGGGGTTGGGAGGAATGGGAGAACCTCCTCATCTCACAGAATATGAAGGATTGAAAGGGACCCCGAAAGATCATCTAGTCCAACCCCTTTGCCAGAGCAGGTTCTCCTAGATTAGGTCACACAGGGCTGCATGCAGACAGGTTTTGAACATCGCTACAGAGAGGGTTTTGAATGTCTCCACAGCCTCTCTGGGCAGCCCGCTCCAGTGCTCTGTAAAAACGTTTCCTTATGTTTACATGGAACCTCCTGTGCTCTCATCCATCACCCCCTGTCCTCTCATTGGACACCACAGAACACAGCCTGGCTTCCTCATCCTGACACTCATGCTTTCCATAAGGAATAAGAAAGTGAGCCAACTCTAGATATGCGACCAAGCAGAAAGGAATCCAGAAAGCTGCAAAGCCATTGTCCAAAGAAGAATGAAAGAGCCTTCAGTGCTGAAGCTGTCCTCTGTTGGAGCCTCACATAACTGATGTTAGCACAGCACAAGCTTGCTCTCTGGTAAAGATCAAACCCGACTTTTTATTAATAAAAGTTTAAAGCAGCTAGGATATTTTTTACTTTTTTTAATCAGGGTAGGATATCTAAACTGTTAACATCTCTCTTCTAGGGTTGTCCTGTCTATTAAGTTACCTTTCTTCCTGCAAGGCAGGCGAAGACTTGCATTGTCCTCAGCAGCAGGTATTGCACAGGAGCTTAAAACAGATGCCACAAAGACTTTCAGGCTGAAAGGAAAATGTCTCAAGTGGGAAAGGGAGTTCTCTGCCCAAAATTCAATTGTTCTTTGAAGGGTGAGTGCTCAGAAGACTGTTTGCTCTCTGACAGCAGGAAGCATCAGAAAGTATTGAATTTTTCTTGAAAAAAAGTGATTTTCTGTGTATTGGCACAGAGCAGCAGGAGAGAAAATTCTCTAATCACAGAGTATGGGGAACAACAACTCTGCTTTTGTATTCATTAGCACAGAGCTCAGGCTCACATCACCCACTCCAAATGACTGAATAACACCATTTGGCAAGGTGGTCTCCTCAGCAGTGCTGGGCTTCCTGGTTCAACACCGACAGGTAATGCTGCGAGACCACAACAACAGGCAATCATTTCCTGATTAACCACAGTCACATTTTTCAGTTTCTAGCAAGTGGAAAGGAATGACAAGTGATGCAGACTACAGAGCAGAGTTCCACAGCAGCCTGTAAACACACAGAGAAACTGCTGCTGTTATTTATCCAAAATACATTTGGAATAACATTCTGGAATCCATACAGGGGACTGTGCTGGGCATCAGATTCTCACCAACATGCTGTGCCCTGTGCCTGAGCTTCAGACAGGATGCACTCGCTTGTGCTGACAACCTTCACTGGATCGCTGCTATTTCTCTGTCTCAAATTAGGAAGCAAGTGTGTGCACAACTGTGATGGATGTCCATCATCAGTGATCTTCACTGGATTTTGAAGCCCCTGGACTTCAAGGAGAGGGTTTCTGAGGCTGTTCTGTCCAATCCTATGAGAAACAGCAGCTGAACTGTGAGGAGAGACCCACATCTTAATGCGTGAACACAAGGACCATCAATGTGCTTTGCCTGGCTCCTTGGTCAGCCAGCATGAGACCTCTGTTCAAGCTTCTGGCAAGGCACTTGGCACTGAGCTGCACACTGTGGTACAAAGAGCTGTAGAAGTGAAGTTTAGGGTCGGGGAAGGAGCTTAAATAGTACTTAGGAGGCGGTAGAAGCAAGGAGGAGGGCCCAAGGAAGAAGGCTGATGTGAACTGTGAGCACAGGGCAGAAGTGTGAAAGCAATCAGGCTCCACCAGTGTTGTAGAGCTTGGAGTATCCAATGCCCATACAAGGGCTTCTTGATGGACACTTGGCAGATGTCTCCAGAGAGGTGTTTGGTGATCTCAGAGGGTCCCATACCTCCTGAAAGCACCCACCACTATGGTGAACACCCTACAAAAAGGGCCTTAGAGTGGGTACATGAGGTTAGATCTTTGATTTGAAATAAACCTGTGTTAATCCCTCCATGATCTGGATGACACAAGGCAACCCAGAGTCCTACACTTCCATTTCCATTGATTCATTCCATTTCTATACTAAGATCTGTCAGTACAGACCCTGCGAATGACACCACTGCATGAGTATTCAGCATGAGAATCAATAATCCCTTAATCACCAGTTACAACAGGAACTGGTGACCAAATGCCTGACCACGCATTCTGTTTACTAGTGCCTGTGCGGAGGCAGGAGCCAAACTTACATCTGTGCCTCCCCACAGGGTGGTGGGAGGAAGAGTAATTCAGCAGTTTGAGCCCAGGACATGAGAAGACAACTCTTCCCACCTTGCTGCCCAGCTATGATCTCTCACTAACCCTGCTCCCCACTCCCCAAATGACACCAGTGTCACCATGGTCACTGAGTGTTTCAAGTGGCTATAAACATTTGAACAGGTGCCTGGTGGGACTTTAAACCCACACAGGCATTGACAAAATCCCACAAGCTGTTATCTGCACCTCTCAAGGTCTAATAATTTTTTAAGCCTGACCCGTGATCTCCATGAGCTTCCCATCTGTCCACGGAGATGGTGATAACCACCCATGAGCACATGGTGATTCTACTGAAATGCAGCACACACCATAAGCTGCATCTAATTGCTGCTTGGCTGCAGCAAATACCAGCACAGTGCTCCTGGCTGTATCATCCTGTGACACCATGAAGCTGCAGACACTAAAAAGAGAACAATCTACTGCCCATTAAGTGGCAGCTGCTCTGGACGACTGTGGTGCTGCCCAGCAAATTACTGAGCAGGCAGAGGCGCAGTTCTCTGGACCATGAGTTAATCAGCTGCATCCAGAGGGTGAGCACAGAGAGACCCCACGGTAAATTGGTGTGGGAGCACAGGCTTAGGCTGTGGAGTGATAAATCTCCCCGCTTGCGTTCTCACACCATTTCCTTACCAAAGTTACATCCATTTGAATAGCAAGAGCTGTAAGGGGAGGTAAGCAGGGCTGAAATGAGAATGCTTTGTCACAGCAGAGGTGACTAGGCACAGGTTTCCAAGTATGAAACTAAACCAGACTCTGCTTAGTGAACAGGGGTATGAACAGATAACAGAGGCCATCTGACAAAAGCACACAAACTGCCAAACATGTGAGTGCATCAGATGTAGATGGTGATCAAATCCTACACAACAGATCCTGTAGAAGTCAGTGCCTTCACCCAGCACATGCCCATGCTCTGCTGAAGCGCTGTCACCTCCTTTGCCACACCTGGCTCAAAATTTGGATGTGATTGCAGTAATGCTTCACAGCAGGCACTAAGTGACAATGGATGGTTTCTTGTGTCCCCTACAAATTTATTCAAAGTCCCCACAAGATGACTTCAGTTTAGGTGGCCCTTCAGAGACAACACTCACGTATATTAAAGTCTGACTGGGATGTGTGTAATTAGTGAATGTGGCCTTGCCTATAGACACCACAGTTCAGGGTTTTGCAGAAAGAGTGCTCCCTTAGTGAATATACACAGCAGACAGCATCTGGAGAGCCCTGCGCTTTAAAAATGCGGCTATCCATTTCAGAGCTGAAGTACAAACCGCTTTCCTCTTCCAGATGGCAACAATTCTGATAGAGACAGTTCACTGATATCAACATCCAGGGCTCAAACAACCAGAACAACTGTTTTATATGTTCATATGGAATTTGATGGGACCTTCTCGTGCACAAAAACACTGCTGTGTGCTTGGGGTGGTGGTGGCAAGACACAGAGTGTTCTCTGACTTTGGAGAGCATCAACTAACCTTCACCAGTCAACCCGCAGTGAAGACAAGTTCTTTGGTTTTGCCTCAACACAAACTCAGTGAGATGGAGACAAATTGCATTTTGGGGCAAGACTCCTGGATTTGGTTTAGCTGGGATGGAGCTCGTCCTTCCCAGGACATCTCTCCTGGGGTTGTATGTGTGGTTGTAGCTGCAGGGCTGTTGATCACACCCCAGTGTTCTGGCTGCTGCTGAGCTGGGCTCAATGAGCACCAAGGCCGGAGTTTTTTCTTTCCTGACATTCTCCCCAGCTGAGGAGGGCTGGGGATAGGCCAGGCCAGGTAATCCAGACTGCCCAAAGGGATATTCCAGACCATATGGCATCAGCCTGTATATAAAAGGGAGGGGAATGAAGGAAGTGGGTTGGGGGAATCCACTGATGGTGGTTTGTCCTCCAGAGAAATTGCTATGTGTATCATGTTCTGCTTCCTAGGACAGGAGTTAAACACCTGATGATGGGAAGTAGAGAATAATCTTTATTATTTGCATTGGCTTCCACTCACAGCTTTTGCTTCTGCTCTGCTAAAATGTTGCTGTCTTTACCCATCAGCCTCTTGTTATATTTTTATTCCCCTGTCCATCCAAGAAGAGGGAGTGACAGAGTGGCTTTGGGGGTCACCCAGTCCCAGCCAAGACCAAACCACAACAAGTGCCCATGTTTACTTCAGTGTGTCACTAAAGAGTGGGACAGATAAACACATTCAGGCTGGAAGAGACCTTAAAGATCATCTAGTTCCAACCCCCCTGCCATGAGCAGGGACACCCCCCACTAGACCAGGTTGCTCAAGGCCCCATCCAACCTGGCCTTGAACACTTCAAGGGAGGGGGCAGCCACAACCTGTTCCAGTGTCTCAGCACCCTCATCAGGAAGAATTTCCTCATGACTTCCAGTCTAAACCTCTCCTCTTCCAGCTTGAAACCATTCCCCCTGGTCCTACCACTACATGGTCTTAGCAACAGCCCCTCTCCAGCTTTCCTGTGGCCCCCTTCAGGCACTGGAAGGCTGCTGTAAGATCTTGCCGCAGTCTCCTCTTCACCAGGCTGAACAGTCCCAACTCTCTCAGCCTGTCCCTGTAGGACAGGTGCTCCAGCCCTCCAATCATCCTCATGGCCCTCCTCTGGACATGTTCCAACAGTTGAATATCTTTCTTGTGTTGGGTGCTCCAGAACTGAACACAGTACTCCAGATGAGATCTCACGAGACCAGAATAGACCCTCCTACATAACAAACAAAAAGCCCACAACAAGCCAACCCCCCTGGAAAAGTATTCAAGAGTTGAGACCAATGTGCCAGCTCTGAGAAATTCAGTACAGCTGTCCAGAGTACAAAGGCAGTACTTCAGTACTGAAATGCTGAAATACAGTGCTGAAATACAGCCCCCAGCCTGCAGAAGGGACAGGAGTAGGACTGCAAATGGAAGGCAAATGAGTACCAATGGGGATCTGGATTCCTTGTTACAAAACTGCTTTCAGACTCATGCAGATCTTTCACTGTGCCCCGCAATAATGTGGCAGAGGTTGCTGGAGTCTCAAAGATAAAAAACACTGAACAATTTACTGCTTCTGTAGATCAAACACACTTCTATTGCTGCACCTGGTAAGGCTCAGTGCACTGTAAATTTGCTGCAAGCTTACTGGGAAGATCCCAAGACTACACCTTTAGTCTTCTAGGAATCACAGATAGCTTGAAAAACCAGTGGAGACTAGGAATAAAACCAGCACCCAGAGCAGTAAAGTAGAGTGTTCTGTTCAGCCACACAAAGCTCCAGCCAGTTCTCCTGGGGACGTGTAGCTTCCTCTGGTACAATCAAATTTATTTTTTTCTCCCCAGAAATAAACACAGGTAGCTGCTAAAACCAAGCAGCAGGGCCTTGCACTTGTCACTATCCTAGCTAGTCAGCATGGACATCAGTTACTCAAACTCTGCTCCCCTTGTCATTTCCATGTGGCATGGGATCACTCTGATGGTTAGGAATTCACCTTCTGTTACTAGGCTTGTAGAAGACTGAGGGATGTTAATAAGACAGAGATTAGCAGCAAGTCTACCTTGCAACTACACTGTTCTTGTTCTTGAAGCTGGTTCACCTACCGTTGTGCTAGCATGTCCTACTAAAAGTCAGATGACACCTGAGGGTAGCCCTTTGTTTGACAGAGCTGAGCAGTGACTGCACCAAGGACCTTCCTCAGTCAAGTTTTCTATAATCCCAGCAAGGACCAACCCAGCCCCTGAGATACTGCCAGCACCATGTGTCTCTGATCAGTGATGAGACTATATGGTTTGCATCTGCTGCTGCCTATAATGGATGTCCTCAGTAAAATTAGGGTCAGGCTTTGCAGGTAAAGACATTTTTTCCAAAGGACAGCAGCATAAAAATGCACCTCTCGTGCCTTTTGGTCCAGGTTCTGCTCTGCTCACTAGTGGTGAATCCTTGACAGAACAAGTGATCCTGAGAGCAGTCTAATCCTAGAATATATATGACAAAGGCTTACCTAATCTAAACCCATCCAAATATTCATATCATACTCAGAGCCAGCCCATCTGATTTTACAGACCTTAAAATCCTATATATATAACTGACTTATGCTTGCTCTGGAAGAAGCTGTTTGGATTTTTTCATCTTAATGGCTCACATTTTTTGTCCAAAAGTTGCTGCTGTGACAATACCTACCCCAGAAGATGGTCCCACAGCGTCAGGTCATCTTCAGGGAAAGCTCTGCTTTTGCCCGTTACCTTATTAGTCCAGGAGGCTCATCTTTTCGGTTTGAAAGAACATTACTCCAGCAAGAGCTAGCTCTTGCAGGGAGCCCCTCCTCAACACAATGTAGGACAGTTCACAACCAAACACATCAAACACAGCTGATGTTGGTGGCTGGAGACTGTCCAAGCCAAGCAGCTTCCTTGCAAAGCCAGATGTGGCTGCAGCTGCAGTAACAAAAGCTCATTGTCCAATTTTCTCCTCCTTGCTTTCCCCAGGTTTCTCTGGCTGCAAAACTGGGTAATGATAATGAGAGAAGACCTGAAGGAGTTGAGGAGAAGAAAAAGAGACATTTCATCAATCAATAAATTAAAAAGGGGAGACTTAAGTCTGCTCCACCCCTGAGAGAAGCTTGGGAGAACAAGTTCTTCCATAGAGAAAACAGGTGTCAGTAATCTCTCCATCTCATCAGTTAGCACCCACATGAACTGCTGCCCCATGTTGCAGCAATGCCCCTGTCTTGAGGCAGTTGTTGTGCTCAGTGAGAATCCAGCTAAGACAAAGGAGACACAGAAACATCAAATCCATGAGGCTGTGTTTACGGATCTTGGTAAATCATGATTAAAAATAGCCAGGTGGGTTTTCCTGGTGCCTAAATGGCATGTGTTGTATCTGCCTTGGGGAAAGTCTAGCATATTGTTTTCATAACCAAGTTATTTGGATAACACAACAATGATTTAGCTTTGGGTTTGTTTACACAGCTAAATATGGTGAGTAATGAAATTAAAATGAGCTCTCTGTTTCTGTCACATCTGCACTAGTAACTGGCTTCTTATGGCTGAGTGCAAGCCTGCCGCACAGATGTTTCTTGATAAGGAATAAATCAGTGTTAGATGCTGTTTACTGCAGTCCTTTTACTGTCTCCTTCCCTGAAGGAGGGAACGTTGCCTGCACAGCAACCAGATGTGACCTGTGAGACTGCATGAAATACCGTTGCAAGCAAAACCTGGTCCCACATTCTCTATCAGCATCTGCAATGGCTCACCAAGCATTTTCCAGACCATCTGAACATTTCTACATCTCCCAGAATAATACCCCTGCCAGAATTTACTTATAACCTGCAATGAATAAAATAAGCCTGTAAAGCGGCTGCTACCTGAAATAGTAGGAGATCCCGTGTTAGTTTGTTTTCCTGCCTTAAAGACTTGAGGGCATTGTAGGAAAGAGTTTCTTTTTGTTACCATCCTGCCCTGTGTGATATCAGCCCTTGGCTGGTGACAGGGGAACAGACTTACCTTGCACTGGTACCTACGTGAGAACTGAGACAAGGGAGGGAGCTTCTCACCCGTGGCACGTGGCACAGCTTGCAGTGCCTTGCCAAGCAGTTCTGCTAAGCTCCACAAGAGCAGAGGGATCCAACAGGAAGGACTCAGCCAGCACTTGAAGACAGCTATGCCTGGTCCCTAAGCCACACTGGCTCCTTATTGTAGCACATGAAAGCAATTCCCATGGGCTCTGAAGGTGAGGGCCAAACATGGCAACATGTCCTTTTGGAAGGTTTCTTGAAGCGAAACCTAACATTTCTTATTTAAAAGGAGAAAGGGATAGGTTTTTCTTCCCTGAGCTAATCTGTGTCTCTGATTCGCCCTGCTCGTTACCCAGACAGAAGATCCTGTTGACACAGAAAAAATGCCAAGTAGTTACAGTTTAATGGAACCTGGGGACCAATTAGCAGCACAGAAAAACACCAGGCAGAGTATTTCTTATTGTCACTGTAGGGAAATCTTACACTACTGCTGCTCCCACATTTCTTAAAATAAAGGGCCACTGCTTTGTCAATGATTTCTCAGCAGCGATGTTTATTATCTGATAGTTCTACCACTGCCCATTTCTCAATCATTTCCCATCTGCTAGGATTACTCTTGGCTTATATGGCCCAATTCCAAAGAGGAAAGAGGAACTGTACTTAGGACTTCAGACCAGTGAACCTAGAACCTGCCCTCCACCCCAAGTTCTTGAACTGCTGATTCTTCAATAGCTTGATGGATGTGATGCACCTCGTCTTGTGTTAAAGTCCTCTCTGGGTGGCGGTAAATGATACGGTAGCAGTGGCTGACCTTCTTTGTCCTACAAAATATAGACAAAAACAGGACTCATAAATACACGTCCCTACAAATGTAAATATATGAGACCAAATGTTTATCCTTTGGATTATTCTTTATTTGCTCTCTAATTTTGTTCCTGTTGCTTGAAAATCACCTTTGCACTGAAATCCATGGACCTGAGACGTGTGGCTGAGATGAATTTTAATCTTGACAGTGGGTTTTGTTGAAGTTCACCTTCTACCTCAACTTGTACTGTAGTGAGATAGCTTCTTACAAGAAAACTAGTCCAGGAGGAGGCTTATGCTAACACTGCTGACAAGACAGCTTTTGGTGCTAATGGGGCTCAAGGGAGAATGTGCACACATACCTTGCTCAGAGGAGTGGGGCTGGCACAGAAGGGCATAAGAAAAATGCTGTGCAAGCTCTGTGTGCTGGAGACCAGTCACAGGTTAATGTGGGGCATCCCCCAAGCCTTGTCATCCAGCCTCTAGCCTGGGGAAGGAGACCAAACAACACAGCTGGAAATAAGTTGTTTTCAATTCAGGGAATGACTTTGCTGGAAATTAGGGGAAAATGCATCTGACATCTCTATTGGTGTGAGAAGGACAGAGACACAGGATGATGATGTCCATCCTTTCCAAAGCCAAACACCTCAGGGCAGTGCTCCCCATGCTGCAGCAAAAGTGCAAGGGCAGCCCAGCAAATGGGAAGAAACATGGTGAGAAGTGACAACAGCCTCAGGTGGCAAAACTTCTTACCCCTTGCTATGACAAAAGTAAAAAAAGAATGGAGAAAAGAAATGGAGATGAGAGAATGATGGGGGGGAAGTTCCTTAAGCCTTAAGTTGACTGCAGTTAACTGCTAAAAACCAGCCAAGAGCTTTCCCTGAGAGCAGGCTGAGGGCTGTAGAAAAGTGATCTTTGGGAAAAGGGTGAGGAGTAACTGTGGAGAAGTCTGCTCAACTTGTGCAAAGTAGCTGAGAGGACAGAGCCAGGAGATGCAAGAAAGTGGAAGAGAGTTTTAAGAGAGGCATTTGAATAAGCAAGAGGGATAACGAAATCACAGCTCAGCAGAAACAATTTCAAACTCAGACTGGAGAACACCATTACAGCTGGTGGTGTTTCAGGTTTTCAGTGGTACCCCAGCAGTCCACCTGGTCAAAACCATGCGCAAAGTGTTCTGGCTGAAACTCTACTTAGAATATGTACAGTTGCAGGCCTGAAGCTGAAGCCTTCTATATACCGCCATTACAACCCATGAGAGAAAGTAGCAGTATGTGGTACAATGCCACTTCAATAAAAGACACATTGCAAGTTTCAAACCCTTAAGCATTATTTGCAGACTAGGATTAGCTAACTTTTCAAGTAAGAAGGGTTCTTCCTCACCCCAATACTTATGCTCCTGCCCTCAAATAAAATACTAAGCCGTTGTAATTAGTTACTGCCATCATCTGTGACCAGAAGCAATTATTGTCAGCAAATACAAGTTAGCTGATACAGTATCTTAATTTTTTGGGTTTTTTTTTGTTCTGCAGAGTCACAGAATGTTTGCCTACCTAAGAGATGGCTCTGCTAATGCAGAATCATAGAATATTAGGGATCGGAAGGGACCTCGAAAGATTATAAACTTTCTGCTGCACATCACACTGCAGCCTAATGATACAGAAGCAGCAGCTGTGGAACAGAAGATTTGAAGCAAAAACCCAAAACAGCAGCTTCACCAGGTAAAGCATTAAAATGAGAAGCTCAGAAGTGAATACTCTTGAGTTTTATTTACCTAACCTGCACTGCCAAGCAAGTCTATGCAGTCTGCAGTCATGCAGGCTCCTCTCTCACTAGGCTTCAGCTGATCTCAGTGACACAAGTCTCTTCTGCACCAGCCTACTGATTTCAGGTAATAAAACACAGTGAAGCACTGCTCAAAAAGCATAGGGAGACAGAGATGCGTTCTGACATGGCAGGAGGAAACAAGAACATGGTCCATAAACAAACACTGTAGTGAAACAGTGACCAATTCTCTTTCACATCTTTCTTGTGCCTTGTGATTTTCACGAGCTGGGATGTGCCTGCTGCCAGGACTCAGAATCATAGAATCATTAACCTTGGAAGAGACCCTCTAGATCATCCAATCCAACCATCAACCTAACCCCATCCTGCCCACTAAACCCTGTTCCCTAGTGCCACATCTAAACGTCTTTTGAATCCCTCCAGGGATGGCGACTGCACCACCTTCCTGGGCAGTTCCTATCTTTCAATATTTCAGTCTGATGTCTGAGCACTGCAAGAAATTAAGGGGCCTTAGTCTGCCACTATCCTAATAAAACAATCATGAAAGCAACCTGACACTGGGCCCAGGGAGAGAACAAAAGGATTTGCCAGGCAACAAAAATGAAGACTCACATGTCAGAATCACAGAAATGCTGAGGTTGGAAAAGAACTTCAAGTTCAGCAAGTCCAACCATTACCCCAGCACTACATCTACATGACTCTTAAATTCTGCCTGGAAGGGGGACTCCACCAGAGCACTGGGCAACCCATTCCAATGCCTGATAACCCTTTCATAAACAATTCAATCTACATCTCTCTTGGCAGAATTTAATGCCATTTCCTCTTATCCTATCATTCGTCACCTGATTGAACAGGCTGATCCCCACCTCTCTACAATCTCCTTTAAGGTGGTGGTAGACAGCAAAATATCCACCTTACATAAATGTTCACACAGTACTCAGTGACCACTGCAGCTTCAAAGAGATCATATCTTGCTCTGAGAATGCATGGAGTGGGATGACCTAACGGAAGAGAATGGCTTGTTTTGTTTGCAAACAAGATCCTGAAAGGGATGATGTTGGGGAGAAATGAAACTACTGTCCCAGGTTATGAGCACAGCCTTGGTTTTGCTTTGTTGTTCCAACAGTTTCAAAATAGTTCATGTTGTAAGTGGGGAGGAATATTACACTGGAAGAAGAAAGAAGAGAGAAGAATGAGATGAAGTAACACAAGTAATTACCTTTTCCTTTTTGCTTCATGCTTTCAAACCACATCCACCACCACTCTCATAGTAGGCATAACTGCTAAATGTCATGCTCTAAATTTTAAATTGACAAATAGCCCTCTTTGCTAGGAACCACATCATGGGAAATGGCAAATGGTTCTCGCTCTATACCTTCCTGTCAATAGCAAATAATTCACTTACCATGGTGATACGCACATCGAATATAGCAGAAATTCTCTGAACAAAGGCTTTGCTCAAAGATGCCTCCTCACCAGTCTTTGCAAATGCTAATACTCCATTTATCTGGAAAGGGTGTTGTTCAGCACAGCATGTTTGAAAAAATGGACAGGGTTTTGTTTGAAGTGATTTTGATGCTAGTGAAAGGCATTAGATTACCTCCAGAAAAATGATTTGTTTTAGACGGTCATTCCTGTTGCATGATATTTTCCAGCTGCCACCTGCTCATCTCCACAGACAGTTCAGGTCAGCACAAGCACACTGAGGCTGCCAACATTATTTGACCAGTGTGGACTGTTTTGGTAGTCACTTTAAAAGAGATGCATATTCACTGACAGGCAGTTGGACCCAAACATGTGCTCTCCACCACAAAACTGAGACAGCAATGGACTTTCTGCTCTTTTCTAATTGCATTTGGTAAAGTCTGTAGTTGAACAGCAAACCCTAAACCTGATAGGACCTTTTTTTTTAGCTCCCCCTCTCCTCCCTCTCCCCTGTCCCCTCTCCCCCTCCCGTCTCCTCTCCTTTCTCTCTCTTCTCTGTTTTTTCTTTTTAGCTTTCTCTTAATCTTTTCTCTTCCTTCCTTCCTCCCTCCCTTCCCCTCCTTCCTTCCTCTTCTATATTAATTCCATTTTCAGCATTTTTACTCATGTAGAATAAAACTTCACAACTGCATTAATAACCATCTAATTGAGAGAGACAAAGAGCAGACTACGGGATGCAGTGGCAAAGAGCATCAATGACATCTGATAGTTAACATAGTGCAGGTAGATGAAAGATAAAAGAAAGCTCTTAGAAACTTTTCCGCCTCTCAGGCACCAGGACACTGTTGAAGAGCCATCCAGTGGATCTCAACCATTGCCAAGTATCCAAAACCACTGGATTGGTTGGAGAGTTTTGATCACTATTTTCTTTTCCTACCTACATCGATCAACTAGATTTTTACATGCAGAACATACCCTGAACAGCCCTCCTCATAAGCATTACCTGACAGAGGGAGCTTCCTGGCATCTGGTAGATGTCACTGAATGGTCAGTGAAACAATTGAAGGGATCCCTTGTGTGCTGGCTCAGCACTGTGGCTCCTAATGACCGTTTTGAATTCTAACAGAATACCTTGGTTTGCTGATAAATGCCAGGGCAAAGCTCTTTTTCTGCCAGCTCCCAAGCAGAGGGAACACTTGTAAATAGACCAAGGTACACAAGAAATGAGAACATTTCCCTTGTCCACTGTTACAGTCACCTCAGAACCACTCAACCCATCTCAGAGCCAAGCACTTCCCGTTAAACAACTCTTAGGCCTCAAAGCATCAAAAGTAATAAAAACCATTATGTGCAGGCAACAGGTGTTTTCACTAGGGTGAAAAATAAAGAGAAAACTCTAATTTTCCATTACACAGAAAGAAAATCCAAAGTCCCCACAGGATCATAAGCTGACAGTGACCCAGACTTTTGCTGCTGCAGAAGGGCAGAAAAAACCCTGCAAAGCCTTGGGGTTTGGGACTGTGGTTTTCTCATTTTCATTTTTAATACAATGACTCATTGGTTTTTTGAAGAAAGCAATGATTGGTGGTTGTAATGAAGGTACGAAACCAGTTCTCAAGGGAATGGATTCCAGCATCAATTGCCCCTCAATCTCCCTCTCTTTGGGAAAATCATTTATCAAGGATGGGTAATAGATTTCCCGTCATATCCATTCTACAGGCATTTAAACTTGGATGTGACTAAAAGCTGTCTCTCTTGTAAGAGAAACTCATGCTCTCAGTTCACAACAGGCCTCCTCGATTTTTTAGGGTCTTACCACTCCATCTAGTAAGTCTGTTAAAAATCCTGCTCTAAATCCAGGAAGATTCAAGAGTAGGCTTGAGGCTGAATATCTTCTAGATGTGCCTTGCAATCAGCACAGTACCCCTGGAGCACTCATCATGCCAGGCAGATGCAACATCATGTACCTTTAACAGAACGAGTCTCTAAGCTTACCAGACTGAGACTTGCAGGGATAAAGTCAAGCTGTGCAGTGGGCATCATACAAGGATCAGAACTTGTGCAAGCCTGTGAAGCTCAGAGTAGGGCATGAAGACCTACTTTTTCTTCAGGGCTATCATTTTGGCAGGTATGAAGACTGCCCAGGTAGAATCAAGATAGGAAAAAGCAAACTTTCCAATACAAACACACACATACAAATTCCACTGCAATAGCAAACAAGAGGAGGCTGTTTGGTGAAATATGTGAGACACCTAATTTAACGTGCTAAACATAGAAAAGTAACTGGATGCTGAGTAAGAAAAAGCCACAGTGCCAGCACCACACAAGAGAGATACCTGTTCTGTGTAAAGCACCGGGTCCCACTTCACTTCATTTTCCCTAGGACTGACTGAAAAGGTTCTGTGCCAGATGCTTTTCACAGTCTAATAGGTAAAACAAAATGCAAGGAGAGGTAATCCCTTTTGTTACTTGTTTAAAAATTAATCACTAGAGGCTTAAAGATTCTCCAGCCCAGCAAACAAAAGAATAAAATAACTCAATTTGGCTCCTGTGTCTCATGGGGACTGTTATCTAAGAGCCTTGGCTTTCTCTTTCCCTGAGCAGCTCAGAGCCCACAGCATCTCCCACGAGAGGCTAAGGCAAAAAATTCTTGTGATGAATCACCTCTCTCTGCAAATGAAACTTGGTTACATACTGAAGAGGAATTGGAGCATACTGAAGAGGGCAGAAGCATCAAATACCTGCAAGTCCTGGCAGTGTTGGGCTGAAGTGCTTTGGCTGCTTTCCAGAAAATTCTTACAGAAAATTTACATTTTCTTTGAGTAAAACTACCAGAACTCAGCATGTGATAGGACACTGCTGGCTCTCCCACCTTTTCTGTATTTGTCTTGACCCCCTAAAATGTCTAGTAATTTAGTGTTAGTATGTGGCAGCTCTAGCAGCAACGGATTTTGTGGTCTGCCTGAACTTTGTGACTTAGATATCTCATTCACAATCCCTTCTGCCCTTCCAGGTCAAGTGACTAGTACTGGAGCAGGTCAGGGGCACAACCTGTTTGCAAAGAGTAATCCTGGAAGGCACACTGTGTTTTCAGAGCTGTCATGCTTCCTGTGTGAAGATAGATTCATCTCCCCCTGAGCCACAGTGTACAAAGAAGGATGGAAGAGGCTCTGGTCCTTCTTCACTCAAACAGCAACAGTGATTCCACCATTAATGTTAATGGTATCGCTCAGAAGTTTTCAACCACTGGAAACTGAAAGATCACTTGGAAACCTTTAAGAGTGACAACTCAATTCAATAACTCAGACAGATCCAATACCAGAGGTAAATTTGGACTCTTTCAAATGTTATCTATTTATAGTAAAAAAGTTAAGTGTGGTACCTTTTCAGTTCTTCTGAGCAAAAGATCAAAGGAAAGCAGTATAAATATTTAGCAGTATTCTCATCCAACTAGATGTTCATACTAAAGGCTACAAATGTAAAACTAAAATTAACATTGCTGTCAAATTAAAACATATTCCATAATCCACTAAAAAGGGAATTTGAATGAGAATTTAAACCAATTAATTCTCCTAAGAAACGAAGATGGATGGCAGGGACAGCTGTTTCAGATGTATCTCATCTGAGTACTAACAGAAAACAGGGTCTACAAAGTTAGATGACAGACAACAGCTTGGGAAGGGCTGAAAGCTGTTTCAGGTACTCGCACAGATCTCACCACTGAGACTAGCCCAGAAGCTGGGTGGTGACACTTCCTCTACACTTACTGACAGCTAAGGTTTACAACATTGGGACCAAATGTGCTGCTTGATAAGTAACAAACTAATCCTAAACCAGGAGAAAACAGGATGGGAAGCCAAAGTAGGATGCAGGAAGAAATGAGGTAGCCTGAAACCAGAATACAGTAGGGACTTGAAAATTGAACGTAGAGGTTAAAAGAAATCACTTGCCTTTTTTTTTGTTATGTGTTGAAAAACAACATGCTGAAAGCTTCTGCAACCCCTTGGGAAGCCTGAAGTGCTAGAAGGCGACTTAGTGCTTAAAACCATTGGACCTGTGTGTGTGCAAATGTACCTCTGTGCTTCTCGGCGTGGCTGCTTACAGTATTGGTTAAATGTGAAGAAAATTCTGCAGCCAATTGCAAAATTAAGTGCTGTCTGCTATCTCCATGCTGTCCATAAGTCTTTTTTCCTCTTAGAATTGTGAGTGGCAGAATTGTCAGAGTTGTAAGGGACCTCTAGAGATCATCTAGTCCAACAGCCCACCCCTTGCTAAAGTACAATTGTCTACAGCATATGTTACGAGCCTTAATCTGGCTAACTGGATTTGTTCTGGAGATGCAGAAATTCTTCACTTTCCCTCATCAAGGGGTGTTTGATTTCACACGGACAGGCACAAGAAATCTCTCCTCACTGCTTTTCTGACAGTTGCTGCCTTGGCAAGACAGCTTTGGAAAAGTCCCCAAAGTAGGGATAAGTCCTGGCCATAAGACTAAACTCCTGTTAACACGTAGCAGGAAGACTGTCTGGCTGTTAAACATTAATCCCCAAAGACCTATTTACACAGGTAATATGTTTGGACCATGACAACGGAAAAATAACCTGTCTTGTAGGTGAGGCTTGCCTGGTTACTGTGAATAAAAGGACAGGGGAAAATGTCACAGCACCATTGAAATTGCCAGATGATGACAACACATACCCATCGGGTACACCAGGCACAACCTGTCCAGCTGTCAAATAAAGTATTAGTCACTAACTGCCATATTTGATAGGTTACCCCCTTAATATAATGAGTATTCTTCATGAAAGAACAGATGAGAAGAACAAATGTGAATGTGACAGGAGGTACACATACAGAACACCTAGGCAATATGAAATAAGCATCACACAATGAAACACCATGTGGGAGTCAAGGCACAGAATGGTACACATAATTCTGTAAGTACAATGAAATCATTGCTCTGCCACTCAAGAAAGAAAAGAAAACCATTGAGACATTCAATCAGGAAGATCAAAACACCATTTTTGCTAAGACTTTACTAAAAAAGGCCAACTGATCCTCTCACTAGCAGGAATTAATACCAGCAAAGAAAGGATAAGATTTCAGCCAGGAATGGGAAATAGGGAGCACCAGAGTAAATTAAACTTTCTCAAATTGTCCAAGGCATGAATATTGCCTGAAGATACTTTAGAAACAAGCAGAGCAAATCTCAGAGCTGTTACCAGTTCTCTTTGAGAGTTCATGGAGGACAACTCAGCTACCAAATGTTTGGAAAAGGTCAGAGTGCTTATTTTTGAAAATAGAGAAAAACTGAGGAAGCCAGAGGAGCTATAGACCGTTTGCTTTTATTTTGAATTCCCAGAAAGGTTCTGGCACAGATAATCAAAGCACTTGCAAGCACAGAGTGGAAATCAAAACAGAAAAAACTGAGAAAATCTAGTCAAGCCAGCCTTGTTTCCCTCTATAAAAGGGTAAGAAATCAATAATCAATAAGTGAAGCAATAAATTGCAGAAGTAGAAAACACCATGGGGGACAGGGGTGTGTGTAGGGGTGCATATGGCAGATACCTTCACAGTCAGCTAACCCAGGTAAGAAAACATGTCTAAGATAAATATGCCATAAAACATGGATCCCCTGGCAGCTGCAAGCTGTTCCAGACCAAGCTGAAAAACCTAGAGAAAACACTTTAAAAAAAAGTGAAATAAACCCAAGAAAAATACTAAATCAAATTCATAAAACTAGGTAGTACAGAATTTGTCTTTGAGCATGTTCCACCTTCAAGGGAACTGCATGAAATTATGTGATCTAGTGGTAAATACGATTAGTGTTCAGAGGTGATTTTCCAAATGACTGCAGTAGCTACCAACACTTGTCTCTGGAAGCAGTTCTCCACAGTTCATAGCCAAATCTAAAGGATCATTCTTGTATGGTTCCCAGATGAAAGAGTATTTTCATTAATTGAATAGGTGATGCAACAGAAGTATTTGTTAACTGGTAAACTACACTAAGCGGTGTAAACCAGCAAGTACAGCTGAGGATTAGACCAACCTTAACTAACTGGAAAAGCTAAAGGATACCATTCAACTAGGACAATTGTAAGCTTCTGTATTTAGCCAAGAACAACTAGCTGTGTGCATGCAGGATGGTGAACAACTAGGCATAAAGCAGTGCTGCACAGAGCATCTCAGGATCACACAGAATCCAGAACTGAAGTTACATCTGTGATGCTGTTGTGCCGCTTTAAGCTAAGCAAGCACCACTCTGACAGGAACTGCTGGAATGCAGCCGGGGTAAGACAGTTTCCTGCCTTATTCGACACTGCTACTGAATACATGGAATGATCCTCTCCACACATTAAGAAAGAGAAAAAACTGGAGGCAGATCACTGGAAGCAATGAGAAGAAGCAGACATCTAGGTAACACAAATTATAAGGCAAGGTTGAGAGAACATGGGTTGCTCAGCCTAAAGAAGATAGAGCAGGAAAACACCCTTCAAAAACACGAACCGCTGCTGCATGTACTAATCTGTTCATCAATATTCACAAGTGGCAGGAGATGAAAGTAATGAGCTCATATTGCAGAAATATTCAGCTTGAAAACTCATTTGGAAAGGCGGTGCAGTCCCTGTTGCTGGAAATCTTTAAGGACTGATTATACAAGTGTCTGTCAGGAATGCTATAAGTAGAGATGATCCTGTTTTGGAGTAGGAGGATGAACTAGGTGGCAGTACTCTTCAACTCTTTAGCATAAAATAATTGAAGGGTCTTTAAAATGCATAAAGTTACTTGAGTAGAAAAGTAGCTCCAACTGAATACACGTTGTGTTCTTGTTTTTCCAAAGACAGGTATTTGTGCTTGAGCATCACTTTAAAGGGAAGTGGGGAAAAGCCCAGTTCAGGAAGCCAAGGAGGCAGGAAATACTAGCCATTGCTGCTGCGCTTGGCAGAAGAGCTCTGTGTCACTGCATTCCCAGGAAAAGCAAACAGGGAAGAATTTCTGAAGTGGAACAGAAGAGACCAACTGACTAAAGGGGGAAAAGAATCCCCTGAAAATCGCATAATCTCTACAGGCCAGCAATCCTTGCATTAGCCTAACAGACCAATACTGAAATACAGCAGCTATGGAACAAAGCGCTGCTGAGTTACCTTACACTGCCTAAAGCCAAGAAAACCCAAAGAAACCCCCCAGAAAAGCCCACTCTGTAACACAGCATCCCAGGAGAATGTCACTCAGCTGCTTGTGCCCTTAGCTTCAGGGCTGAGAGATGCCTTAAGAAAGCTCTAAGGAACAGCTACAGAAGATGCTGCAGCTCTTTGATAGGCTGACTTCATCTTTCCCCGTTATGCTTTTCTGGGTTTATATCAAGAGGTTAACCCTTTGCTTTCAGCTTTCCATGTTCACATTCAACTCCAGGCAATCTTAAAATAAGGATGAATCCTTTCTTCTAATAAAGCAATTGTTGCAAACAAGTTGAAAATCTGCACCCCAAGGCAATGTGGGGAAGGGAGACACAAAGGCTTGGATGGAGTCTGCTTGGCCCTGAGAAGAGCAACAGCACTAAACGACTATGGCCTTTTCACATAGAAACTGCACAGCTTTATGCCCTATACCAGGTACGGACTGGAAAATACAGTGGACATTACACGTGCAAGGACATACTGCAGATGAGTTAACCTCATATTAGAAATACATAGAAACATAACAAAAATGTCTTCTGATGGAGCATCAGTATAATGCTCTGAATAACCAAACACCTTTTCCTCCTATTCTTACATGTTCTCCTGGCCTCATTCTCACTCACCCACTGTTCTATATTCACTTACTGTACCTCTTTCTTTTGTATACAATAGCTGCGAGGAAGGACCTGCCTCTCATTTTATCTACTGACACAGACTTCCGCAGCAGAGAATGAGAGGCCACGACTCTGCTACAAGGTGGTATTAACCTTTATGCTCACGTAAGGATATGTGTGTATAAATGGATATATAGATCCCATTCATAGTGGGAAAGGTAAGCTGGTGCAAAGGTAAGAAGAGTTAGACCATTTCGGGAAATCTTGATATTTACTAAATCCTTTTCAAGGATTAAATGTTGATCTATGTTCTTTCATTCTTCAATGGAATATAAATTTGCTAAGGAACAAATAAACTATTTATGACTTATGCCTGTACAGTAATGAAGAATGGCTGAATGGGGGCATGCACTACTTTGAAAGTACCGCAGTGTGCTCTTCGCCAAACTGGAGGATCACTTATCTATGTTTAAGACATATACTCTCTCCTCTTGACATGACTGTCTCAGCCACAGCACGAAGACTCATACATGCCACAGTCCTACATACCCAACTTGTAGGTTATTTAGTGTAGGATGCATACAGCTGCACCCAGACAGCAACTATTAACCCAGAGAGCTAAGTGAAATGAACCCAAGTTATTATTACTGACTTCAGAGTTACAGAAGAGAAGACTGATATTTATTATACATAAGTGCAGCAATTTGGTGGCATGACCTTAAACACCATCATCTCTGCTAGCAGATCTCTTGATTTAAGCTACAGTAACAAACATGTAAGGAGATGCTCCTTCTGAGATTACTGATTACAACTGAACCTCAGCAAGTGTCACCAGGTCACACAATTAAGATCAGCAGTTTGTTGTTGTTGAACAGCTAGCAAGGATAGCTGGTGTTCTAATGCTATGTTTGAAATATACACAGCAACAAAGAATATGAAAATTATTAGGTCCCCACTGCTGAGAGGGTTGCAATGTTACTCGTGCTCCTTTCTGAGTCAGCTGCATCCACCCTGTCTCTCCACTCACATGCACAAGCCCTTCTCCCTGGCCACTGACACCACTGTGTTGCAGATGTGGCTGAACATACATTCAGTGAGAGGATGACTGAAATGGAAGAGGTAGCAGAATACACTGCAACCCTTACAGAGGAAGAGGAGTGAGACTATAATACCTCTATGACATTTTTCACTGTAGTCTCTAACTGACTGCTGAGCAGCATGAAGTATTTATTGGGTGAGAGCCATCTGCAAGGTCTCACTCCTGAAACTATCACACACTTTTTTTCATAGATTTATAGAATGTTTCAGGTTGGAAGGAAGGGACCTTAAAGATCATCTAGTTCCAACCCCGCTGCCATGAGCAGGGGCACCTCCCATTAGACCAGGTTGCTCAAAGCCCCATCCAATCTGCTTTTGAACACTTCCAGAGAGGGGGCAGCCACACCCTCCCTGGGCAATCTGTTCCAGTGTCTCAGCACCCTCATTGTAAAGAACTTCCTTCTGACTTTCCAGCTTGAAACCATTCCCCCTGGTCCTATCACTCCAAGCTCTTGGAAACAGCCCCTTCTCAGCTTTCCTGTAGCCCCCTTCAGGTACTGGAAGGCTACTATAAGATCTTGCCGCATTCTCCTCTTCACCAGGCTGAACAGTCCCAACTCTCTCAGCCTGTCCCCATAGGAGAGGTGCTCCAGCCCTCCAATCATCCTCATGGCCCTCCTCTGGACACATTCCAGCAGTTCAATATCTTTCCTGTGTTGGGGGCTCCAGAACTGGACACAGTACTCCAGATGGGGGTCTCATGAGAGCAGAACAGAGGTGGAGGATCACCTCCCTCGACCTACTGGTCATGCTCCTCTTGATGCAGCCCAGGATGCAGTTGGCTTTCTGGGACGCAAGTGAACATTATTGGCTCATGTGGAATTTTTCATCGACAAACCTCCCCAAGTCCTTCTCCTCAAGGCTGCTCTCAATCTGTTCACCACCCAGCCTGTGTTTGTTCCTGGGATTGCCTTGACCCAGGTGCTGGACCTTGCACGTGGTCATGTTGAATCTCATGAGGTTGGCACTGTCCCACCTCTCGAGCTTGTCCAGGTCCCTCTGGATGGCCTCCCTTCCCTCCAGTGTGTCCACCACACCACACAGCTTGGTGTCATCGGCCAATGTGCTGAGGGGGCACTCAATGCCACTGTCCATATCGCCAGCAAAGATGCTAAACAGCACTGGTCCCAGTACCGACCCTTGAGGGATGCCACTTGTTACTGCTCTCCTTTTGGACTTTGAGCCATTGACCACAACCGTCTGAATGCGACCATCCAGCCAATTCATTATCCAGTGAGTAGTCCGTTCATCAAGTCCATGTTGTTCCAGTTTGGTGACCACTATGTTGTGTGGTACAGTGTCAAATGCAAAGTCCAGGTAGATGATGTCAGTTGCTCTTCCCTCATCCACTTGTGCTGTAACGCCATTGTAAAAGGCCATCAAATTTGCATGGACAGGACTTAATGCCTGATGCTATTGTGATTTTACTTCAGTATTCATAGGAGAGAAGATTAAAATTATCTCACCCTTTGCTACGATAAACCCACGGTAGTAGCTAAAGCATCTGTCAAAGACTTACAGGACAGTCAAAGTATTTAGAAGCACTCCTAAGCTGGATGTGCAGCTTCTGACATTGCTAGCACATCTAAACTTACAGGGACAAGCTTAATCTCTCATGCCTCAACTATCTCAGTTCCGATTCTGTATATCCCAATATGTATCTCAAAAACCCCACGGGAAAGCAGTGAAAGAACTGGGATCAGGCTTGGCATTCACCTACAAAGACCATGCTTAGATCCATGCTGTGTTGGATCAATCTTCCGAGTTCTTTTTTTTTAAAGGTTGAGCCTGTATCTATTTTCTTTTCCCCAAGTAGTGGGTAAGCATTTCAGTAGCACACAGTTGAGTAAATACAACTCAGCAGCAGTGATGTTTGCACAAATCCTTCTCCAATCCTGGCTCAAGGTGCTTTTCCCTGCTTCTCAGATTTACCCTGTTGCACTAAACCAGCACATCTGCCCGAAAGCCTGCCTGCGTGTGTGATGAACCACACCGGCGAGCTGGTGTGGTTGAAAAGTGACCAGGCAGAAAAACAGAAGAGTTAGATTCCAAGTTTGGTTTACAGAATGATCACACCAGTCATTGTGCCAGCATAGTGCAGGGGTAAGATCAGCATCAAGTAGGACTTATGCTGCAAGGGGAAATGTATGGAAACAGGAACTACCATCACAAGCTAGTAATTCACTGAAAGCACTAGCGCTCCTCCTCCTTTTTTTCTCTAATGCTCATACAACAATGTGTTACAGAGTACAGTACAAAATGAGACTCAGACATAAGGGAGAGAAAATAAAACACATTTGGCTGTCCCCAAATGCTAGTAAGTCCAAGCTCCTGACCTATTCCTACTAAAGGCAATGGGATGCCAACTCTGTCAACTGAGGGTTCAGCTTAGGGAACACAAGGGACATGTTCCTGGGTAGCAATGTTTTTAAAACTGATTAGCAAGAGCAGCCACTTGGATCCTCTTCTTAGAAATGATGATACTCCAGTTTAGCTATGAAATGAATTGATGCGTTCATCTGAAGAGGTAAGAAAGTCAGCAATGAAGGCTGAATTTGCAACACTGCAGACTTTTGAGTAGTTAAGGCTGAGGTCAGTGGTCTGAGCAGGCTGTGCACATGCACAACATTCATACGGCCTCTGATCCAGCACAAATTTCATAGAACCATAGAATCACAGAATGTACTAGGTTGGAAGGGACCTCCAAAGGTCATCTAGGCCAACCCTTCTACAACAAGCAAGGACATCTCTAACTAGAATAAACTGTCCAGAGACCCCCATCCAGCCAGACCTTGAATGGCTCCAGGGTTAGATTCTATGATTCTATGGGATCTCCATCCCCTCTCAGAGCAGCCTGTTCCAGGAATCCACTACCCCCAGATTCAAGAAGTTCTTCCTCATGTCCAGCTTCAATCTATCCTTTTCTAGCTTCAAACCATGACCCCTTGTCCCAGTGAACAGTCTTTTCCAGCCTTCTGGCAGCCCCTTTCAGGGAGCTCTCGAAGGTCCCTCCGGAGTCTTCTCTTCAGGTTAAACAAACCCAACTCTCTCAACCTGTCTTTTATGCATGTACAGCTCTCTTTTGGCAAAACAATATAGATCCTGAGAAGAAAGACTTGTGCTTGCAAGCTTGCTCTTTCAGTATTTCATCCAATATAGCAGTAATGCTTACGAGGTTACTGCCATTAAATAGGAATCTGTTCAAGATCACTGTTTTTAACTACTCCTCCACATTGTGGGGCAGCAGCCTGAGCTTTCAGATAATAACAGCCAAGGCTGGGTAGAAGTAGCAGTTCAAGAGAGAGAAATACTAATGGTGAATCACTTCTTTTCTGGTAGAAGGCCTGGCTGCCTACAGCGAATAGTTACATCAAGGGTGTGAGATAATCTAAGTGGGACTGTTATGAAACTTAACTATGTGATACTTTGAGTAACGATGCTAACTGGATTCAGCAAGTTGTTGAGTCATTACCATATAAGACTGGGTTGCTCTGAATGGCATATGAAATCCATCTGGCCAGCGAATACTTTTCTTTCGGTTAGAGAAAAAGATGGAAATGAGCATACATGCACACAGACCTTCAAGAATAAAAAAGTAACAATAAAAAAGATAATACCTGCGATTACAGATGATCCACATTGGTCTTTTTTGGACATTTTTCTTTTAATTACAGATGTAATGTGTTTAAAAATTAGTAAGCATTAAATTAGCACAGATTTTTAATGGTTTGGGGAAAATTAGAGTATGTTCTCTGCTCTGACAGATTGGTTATGACAGCAACTCAAAGCAAAATGAGGACTGGGCAGAAAGATGCTACATAGAAATCACTGATCCTTCACCTCTTAGAATATTTTCAAATTCAAATGAAATGAGCTGAGTGCTTAACACAATAAAGAGAACTTATGACAAACCCAGCACTACAGGTGTAACTCACTCTGGAGTAACTATTCAAGCAAAGACCCAGGGCTGAGCTAGTCGGACAACTCTTACTACCTTTCAGCTGAAAAAAGTGTGATTAGTGGAGGAAATGTCACATTTACATTTAAAAATTGTTTCAAAGACAACATGTGTCTTTTGGCACAACCCAGCCATTTAAGAAGTTGCAAGAGAGAGGCAGAGACAGGAAAAACACTCCTTTTTATGATTTCTCACCCTTAGATTAAGCCACCACGCTTAGCTTGAATAGGCAGTACCGCAGCAGTCGGCACTTCCCAGGGAGCACTGCTGAGCTGCAATCTGCTGATCTTCAGGGATGTGGTGCCAGGGGATCCGGTAGATGAAGGCTCCCTGCATCATGTCTTGGGCAGTTGCCTACAGACCCATGTAGCATCAGCCTGTGGTTCACCAGAGAGTGACAGGACAAGGTGTTAGGGTGGAACTGCATCTTCTTCACTTCCTCTGCTGTGAAGGGGAAGAGGTTTGTCACTGCAACTATATGATAGGATGTGGGAAGGCAATGAAGGCAGTCAAACTGGATGGGGCGGAACACTGACTAAAAAATTTCTCTGCTGTCTTTCATCAAAGGTGACACTGACAGCACTGCATATCAAATGAGCAGCTCTTCTGAGGATGCCCTTGCACACTCACCACAAAGAACTAGAGCACTACTCCTAGCTGCAGTGCTGCCTTAAGCAATGCAACATGCACTTCAACACTACACACGGGCACTCTACTAATCTTGTGGGGTTTGTGGTTGTGTTTTTCTGGTTTTTTTTTTTGGTTGGGCTTTTTTTTGTGGGGGTTGTTAGTTGGTTTTTTTTAGGTGGCAACTACTCTCAGACTTCTTTTTCGAGCTTTTCAATACTTTTTTCCCTCTACTTCCTTTTTGACTTGGCATTTGCTGGCATTGAGCTGTGAAGCCTGTACATGGAGCCAACAGGTTACTTGTGAAACTCAAAGGAAAGGAGCTACAAAAACTACCCCAAATCTACTTTCAGCACAGAGGTAACAACTCCATGGTCACCCTCACTTGTAACCCCCTGAAAACACTACACAAACCAATTTGGTATAGAAAGGGCTTGGAGAGGATTCACAATTCCATCTCTCAGCTGCCTTTGTACTTGGCACCTCTCTTTCAGCTTTATAGCACCTTTGACAAGCCTTTCTTTTTTTAACTTTCTGACCCTTTCCTGCGTTACAAATCTCAAACAGAAGACCACAAAAAAATTGATCTAGATGAACCTGATCTATTCGTACTGAAATTCTGATGGCAAATGATTGTAAAGGATAAATGTGGATTATGGTATAAAGCAGTCTTCACATCACTAGGCTACAGACATCAGAGCTGAAGTGTTGTGTGACTGCATATGCTAGCACTGAAAGAATGAATGGGTAAGGGTGAAACTGTAGAGACTTGTCTCAATAAAAACTTTTTTTTGTTTGTTTGAATGAATCAAATGATCCAAACCTGTGCCTTGCTGAAAGTTCACACTCTCCAGTGTTCTAAACATCCCTACGCACACACAGTAACTATGCTGTTTGCCCTTTCTCTTCAGGACAAGCACAACTGCCTTCTTGCTTTCTCCAGTGAACAGAAACCAGGAAATCTGGCTTTTAGGAATTAGAAAGCAGCATGGAAAGCAGGCTCAAGGAATAAAAGCATCAACAAAAAAAACCCCTAGCTGGTCATCTGCTGCAAAACAACAAGAGCATCTTAAGAATTAGAGACAATGCTCAAATGAAATTGAAGTGTACTCCCATACTGTGATGCCTGAGATTCAAGTAATCACTGAACTCATCAGCTGAACTACTGAAAGTGTCGTGCCTGTGCTTCTAGTCCTGTCAGTAGCACCATGAAATAAATTAGCTTCAACTGCTCCAGTAAAAATTATCTAAAAATATTTAATCTTCTGTCTATGCAGACGATCAGAGAGGTGGGAACTCATTCAACTATAGAAATGGGATCGATTCCAATTACAAGTTCATACCTTATTTATAGCAGACTGGCCTGCCCAGACTAACTTGTTTATCTCTGACAAATGCTAGACACCTCTGACCATGGCACAACATAAGCAGAACTGAAGACAGTGAGGGACAAGGACTTGAGAAATGTTACTCAATGAATTGGTTAAACTCTTTGGATGTAAAGAGAAATATGGGAACCTCATTCAGCCTTCCTAAGAAGCTTGATTCAGTAGAAACTGTTTAAATAAAGGGCTTTGAAATCCTTGAAGAATGAAATATAAGCATGTGACATACCCCTATTTTGTGTGCAGGACCACCTCTGTGAATATGCATATCCTCTTGGAGAACTTCTCAACTTTTACATAAGAGAATGTGACTTCTCAGAGGTAATCTGACAGTTGGAGTAGCAACACAGGTGTCTTGGTTGAAAATTACCAAATTTTCTACTATTAGTTGTGGTGCTTTTATGCCAAAAAAAGCATTTTATTTTGAAGCTGGAGGTAGCTTTCCTAGCAGACCTCCTGTATCAGTGTCTGGACTCTACCAGTGATTGGTGGACAGTGTCTATAAAAGGGAAGGTACTTCCTTGACTTTCTTTGCCTTTCTTTGTCTTCTTCTTCGTCATCTCTGCCTTTCTCCTACTTCACCTCTGGTATGTCTAGAGAGACAGAGAGCTTCCCTGCAAGAGAGCTCCTCCCACACCCACCAAGGGTTGAGGGGGAGCAAGCAATGGCTCTCAACCCCCTGCCATTGAAGGCTGGAACACAAAAGAAGTCTAAGCATGGCTGTAGCTCTGCTGTGAGGGTAGCCACAGCTCTCTTTTGCATGGAAGCTTGAACACAGAGAGAGTGGACCCTTTTGGACTGTGGCCAGTGCCAGCTCATTCTAGCTTCTGGCAGGAGCTAAGGAAGACAAGCCGCTGGCTGTACCTGCAGACTCCCTTTGGTGGGGATGAACTGCAGTCCTCTCGTCTTTCACTGAGGGATCACAAGCAGAAAGCCAGCACCAGCTCATTCCAGTTCTTGGCACTGGTCTGAAAGAGAGGAAAACTCCTCCAAAGCTGCCTCTGCAGTTTAATCACCTTTGAAGATGCCAGACAGAGGGAGCTCTTAACCCTTTATCTCCCTTGGTGCCTGACCACAGGAGAGAAGAAAGAAAGGCTCTGCATTAAGGCCTGTAGAAAGCCCTTGTGTGAGACCTCAAAAAGTCTATACACCATAACAGGCATTGCCCCATGTGATCAGCACCATGTTGGCTTTGTCTCCACAGGGCTGGCAAAGATCCTGTATACTCTGCCATTGAGAGACTGAGAGAAGCCTCTACTAAGAGAGAGAAAGAGAGATCACAAGTACTGATTTCCTAAGCCTTTGGTAAAGAGAGAAAGAGTCTGGAATTTGGTTGTGTCCTCTACATTTGATGCTGCTGTAGCCTCGAAAAAGAGCCCCAAGCCGATGGGAGCTAGAAGTATGCCGGAGACATCACAGAGTACTGATGTCTGCATGAGGATCAGAAAAGGAACTTTTCCACAAGCACTAAATGTATATTTAATACTGTATTCCTTCTACCCCCTCCCCCTCCCTTTCTCTTCTGGAAAGTGGGGTGCAGGTGTTGGTGTGTGTGGTCGCTTTGTGGTTATGAGTGTTGGTATACACTCTCTTGTCCCAGAGCTCTCATCTAATGCCAAAACTCATGTTAGCTGTCTCCCATTTCTTTCAGACTGTGTGTAAAGGCATTGTGATACAGTTTCTGTTTTATCTTTTGAATTTTTTACTTACTTGAGGATTTTTCCTTTTCTTATTGGCGATGGGTTCAATAAACTGTTATCTTTTTAGCAAAGTTGCTTCAATGCCTGTTGAACTCTCGGTGAGAGCTGGTTGTTCTGCCAGAATTACAGGCACCAACCCAAACCAATTTAGACCCTCTCTCTAAACCATTACAATAGGATAAGACAAAACTCCTACTATGAACCCTTTGTGAGGGTAAAACTTTGTGCATAAATGCTTGAAAATACATTTATTGAAACTATGTCTTATTTTTTTATAGATCCTCTTCAGCAGATATTTCAGTATAGAACAAAGCAGTCTACTATGAAACATCTGAGCAGACTAAATGGGTGGCTTATTAGACCTTTGAGCAATGACCAGCAGTCGACCTGTCATTTTGAAGCTTAACAGGTAAAAAGTCTGATCCCTCTCATCCATCATGGGGAGGGAGCACAGTAGCAGGTCCAGACACAAACGTGATTAGACTAAACTGCTATCTTTGATGTGACAATGGCTGCAAAGTTTACATGACAATGGAAAGACAGTAACAAGCTATTTTTACATTAAAAGGACAATAGAAAGTAAAGGCCATCCATTTGACTTCTCTGCCAAGCACCCTCCAAAGCCATGGGTTATTCTCTTCCTACAGCAAATACCATAGTCTTTGCTATGGAAAGAACAGGCAGCAAGGTCTTCAACAGCAACAGCTGCTGAAGCAGCCTCTGCCCTGCTCATTGCCACAGCGGCATCAGCCCTGCTCTGTGGTTGTGTGGATGTTGATACCAGAGTGATCAAGGTACAATCTCCCTCCTTGTTTTTTTTGGAAGAACAGGTTCAGACCCTTATCTAGTCCACTGATGTGGATGCCACAACAGAGGGCATGAATGCAGGAGTGAAGACTGGGAATGGCTGATCAAAATTCAAGCTTTTACCACAGGCTCAGAACACAGTTCCAGGACCAAATACAGGGAACATGCCAGCAGATCTCCAGCCTGCCTTGGCGTCTCATAAGCAATTGCCATGACAAGATGGGATATCTACATTGGGGACCACCTATGACTAATGCTTGAAAGTCTTAACTTGGCCTTTCTTAAGTTTGTCTGAAAACATCCTTCCTCTAACTTACAAATCACTGTGATGTAAATGGTACTGCTTGCTTGCAACCCATATGAGGACTGAGAGAACACTGAAGTGGGGTTACCTGGCAATACATTCATTTTGGAAATATATATGTTTTAATGCTCCTCATCATTTCAGAGATTTATGGGAGAGTGAGTAGAGGCTTGTGGGAGTGTTTGTGTGCCTGGAGATGTAAGAGAGTCTCATTCATTCGTGTTTCCTTTCCGAAATGTGTCAGCCATCAAACAACCAGAAAATAGATCCATGACTAAACAAAGGATTGCAGTAAAGTGTGGGGATGCCCACACACAGCAAACCTGCCCAGCTTCCTGGGAAAATCTACAGCCCACACTTTGTTATATGCTGCTGTGTTAGACTGCTGCCTGTCCTCAAAGCAGCTCATGCACAGGCTTTCCAGAAGCGAGGCAAGTTCTTATTTATATCTTCCATTTGCATTTTTAAAAAGACATTGGTGATTTTCCAAATAATTCCTCAAAAGAACACAAAGAATCCATTTAAATATTAGAACTGAATCAAGGGGAAACAACTCTGCATCTTTGTTTAAGCTTCATACTGGTAGCTGCTTTATACTGAAAAGCAAAGTAACTGTAATGGAAATACAGTTCTAATTGATGTGTGGTGTTTAGTACATAAATCCTACAATACAATTATCTATCGCTATAATTAAGAGAACAGCACTCCAGCAGAGTTCAGAAAGGAAAAAAACTCAAGTATTTCCAATACTTTTATGTCAGCTGAAAATTGCCAATAATTTCTGTTGCAGAAACATTTTCTTTGCACTTTCAATGTTCTTCTGTGACAGGAGCAAAAATACTTTAACTGTGAAAATGATCCATTTTACAGGCGTCGAACTATTTTTAAACCCCACTCCTCAGTCTGTTCCTCTATGTCTAGATCATCAGTAATTTATTTGTGAAATTCCTCAAGGAAGAGAATCTGGAAAGAAAGGTAGGTGGGAAGCAAAAAAAGCTCTACAACATACACACACACATACTCCCTTGAAGGGAAGTCACTAGATGCCAAATTCTGCCACCTGATACAAAAAAAGTATCTCCTTACTATTAGCACAGTCCTGTTAAAGAAAAGGAGATACTTGGCACTGCCATGAGAAGCAGAACCATAATGTTATGTCTGAAGATCCACAACTGGGAGGGAGCAGCAGACCTAGCCAAGTGTCACATCCATCTACCACTGACATAAATCACTGTAAGGTCACAGAGGAAAATCAGGCAAGGTGTGAGCAGAAGGACATGCTTGCTAACTCCACTTGAGAGCAAAAGGAGTAACAACAAAAAAATTGAAGGTGAAAGTAGGTAAACTGATAAGGGAGATGTGGGATGGCATGAAAGAGACTGCTTGAAGCAATCTTTGAAGCTGGTAACTCACATACACTTTCAGTCTTTATGGAAGCAAATCCAAAAGGGATATGCATGGAGTCCAGGACTGAGGTCCTCCCCTACCTGACAGATCAACACCAGCTCTTCTGTGCAGCTAGTGGAGGAATGACTGACAAGATTTCAAAACCTGCAAGCCCACCAAGCATTACTCCTACTATGAACCTCTTTTTCTGGTGTCCTAAGACAGCAGTCAGCCTCCAAGCTTTCCTCTTGCTCCTGTACAATCCTTTATGATGAGGAATTAAACATCCACTCCTTCAAAAGACAACATCTACTACAGGATTGACAGGTTAAGGACGCATAGTGAATCGTCTTTGGGGTTTTTTTTATTGGGACAATAGTGCAGCTCTGACACTACATCCGGGAGTGGAACCAGGAAACTGCCCTTCTGCATACTGGAACAACTGGCTTCAGGTGCAGTTACCATATGCACACTCCCCAAAGGTGGGTGTTGCAGGAATTAAGAATTCCTAGCTGCATAAGCTGTTTCCCAAAACTCAAGAGGAACATATTCTTTTAGTGCAATACAAGTCCAAGCTCATATTTAATGCAGGAATTATGGATCCCAATTCAACGAAGCAGCAGATTTTCATCACATGGAGCACGTAAGAATGAAAATGCTTGTCAGATATGCTCCTGGAACGTTTGCTTACAGGAACATGTCTGTCTGTGCATACAGGAAGGGCCTATTGCTGGGAAAAGGGTGTTCCCCAAAGGTTTCATACATCTGTTCTCATGAACTTTCCTTTCCTGTGTTGTTTTGCTAGAACTGGAGGCTGTACAATGTACTGCAGTGATGGCTGCTATCTGTACTGGGAAAGACAGGAACTGAGACCACATTCCAATGTTACACAAGACACAGGTTGGTCTATAGCAGACAGAGAGTCAGACAGACGAACCTTTAGGAGCCCAGGCTCTCCTTCATAAAGACAAAAATCAAACTAAAAACTTGCAGAACCACTTTGCTGAGATCTTCTGCAACACTGGTGTCTAACAGAACAGGGTGTGAAGACACAAAGTCAAAGAAAACAGACTTATGGAGAAAACCAGGGAGAGGAAAAGCACTTGCACAACTCAGTCAGATCTTCCACTGCAAAAGAGATGTAAATCATCCTCCCTCCAGCCTCAAAGAAACTGTCAAAATCCCAGTCCAGAGTAGGTTTGGCCCTTGGGGATTGCCAAGCCCCAAGCTTTGCACCTACACACTGTGTAGAGGAGCCCAGATACCAATACTTCTGGGAGCTGTCCTGATATCAAAACCCAGACTGCTGAGGCTCCAGAGGAAGTCAAGGCAAGAGAGAAGCCTGCCTTGGTTGATGAGGGCTGGGTTAGGGATAAGTTGAGCAAATTGGATGTACATAAATCTATGTTTGCTAAGGGAGATGGTGGAAGACATTGCTAAGCCACTCTCTGTCATCTTTTCTAAGTCATGGGGATCAGGAGAGGTGCCTAGGGACTGGAGGTTAGCAAATGTCACTCCAATCTTCCAAAAAGGGTAAAAAGGAGGACCCAGGTAACTATAGCCCGGTCAGCCTCACCTCCATCCAAGGAAAGGTGATGGAACAACTTGTCCTCGATGCTGTCTCTAGGCACATCAGGGACAAGAGGGTCATTAGGGACAGTCAGCATGGCTTCACCAAGGGGAAGTCATGCTTGACCAAC
>VZRI01013419.1:168310-194689 GCA_013397515.1 Upupa epops
TATTGTGTCCAATTCTGTGCCCCTTAGTTCAGGAAGGACAGAGAGCTGCGGGACGGTGTCCAGCGTAGAGCAACATAGATGATGAAGGAAGTAGAACACCTCCCTTATGAGGAAAGGCTATGGGAGCTGGGTCTTTTTAGCTTGGAGGAGAGGAGGCTGAGGGGTGACCTCATTAATGTCTATAAACATGTAAGGGGTAGGTGATTCTATGATTCTATGAACACATGAGTAAAAGCAACCTTCAGTCATGCAGCCTTCTTATGGAATTCACTCAGGCAAATAGTCACTAC
This sequence comes from Upupa epops, assembly GCA_013397515.1. Taxonomy (NCBI): domain Eukaryota; kingdom Metazoa; phylum Chordata; class Aves; order Bucerotiformes; family Upupidae; genus Upupa; species Upupa epops. The sequence continues at coordinate 168,601 of VZRI01013419.1, forward strand.
CTGCCCACCCAGCATCAGCAGCAGGTTACAGTGCTGGCAGTCAGTGCCATTTTGCATCTTCCTGCTTCTCTCCTACAACTAGCTGCCGTTTGTGCTGTTCTGTTTGTGGAGACTTTCTTTTTCTTTCAGAAGATCACCAGGAGGACTTTTTCAGTTTGTTATGTAGACAGAGGACAAAGGGAAAATGGACACTTACTGTAAGAATATCATCTGTCGTCTGGGTAGGGTTATTGCACATCAGGGCATAACCACAGAATCATGAAACACAGAATGTACTGGTTGGAAGGGAGTGCCAAAGGTCATCTAGTCTAACCCCTTTACAACAAGCAGGGCCAGCTCTAAGTAGAACAGATTGTCCAGAGCCCCACCCAGCTTCACCATAAATAGCTCCAGGGATGAGGCCTCCACCCTCTCTCTAGGCAGAGATCCCTCTACCAGGTTTCCCCAGTCCTCAGATTCAAGAACATTTTCCTCCTGTCCAGCCTCAATCTCCCATTTTCCAGTTTCAAACCATGACCCCTCATCCTATTGTTCCCTGCCCTTGTGAACAGTCTTCCCCAGCCTTCTGACAACCCCTTTCAGGGATTGGAAGGTTCCTCTAAGGTCCCGGAGAGCCTTCTCCTCTCCAGGCTGAACAACTCCAACTCTCTCAGCCTGTTCTTCATGAGGGAGGTGCTCCAGCCCTCTGATCATTTCCGCTTCTGGATTTGCTCCAACAGCTCCACATCCTTCTTGTGTTGCAGGCTCCATAGCTGGATGCAGGACTCCAGATGAGGTCTCAGCAGGGCAGAGCAGAAGGGCAGCCCTGCTGCTGGCCATACTTCTGCTGATGCAGCCCAGGATGCTGTTGGCCTTCTGGGCAGTAGTAGCACATTTGTGGCTCATGGCTCGCCATCCTGTATTTCCCAAGCATAGAAAGAAAGGAAAGAGAAAGGAAAGGGAAAGGAAAGGGAAAGGAGAGGGAAAGGAAAGGGAAAGGACCTTTAAAATGACAGCTTCTTTTTGCTACATAACAGAAAAAGTGGACAATCCCTGTTCCAGCTGAACCAAAGGAAACCCCACAACAGGAGTCTCAACTTTCATCTTAAAAGAAGGGGAAAAAAAAAGATGAAAAAGGCACCTAGATACTTTATCTTTGTAATCAAATAAGAAAAATTATTCTGTGATCTATTAATATCTCTACCTTCCTGGAGAGAGGATAAAAAGTTATTGATGATGTTTCAAAACTTCTTTTTCGCTGTTCCACTGGGGATCATGTGTTCTGACTTCACTGGCAGTCCCTTCAGGGAAAAAGCAAAGCTCATCCTATTATGTCCTTGACCACATGCTGTTCTCAGAAGGAAGGGATAGTACAGAATCACAGACTAAAAATACAGAGCCAGATTTTCTCCTTTCTAGTTAACACCAGGACACACACTTTCAACAATGGATTGAAACATGGGAGAATCCTTTCACTGGGAAGCAGTAAGACTTTGGGACAGAACATGACAGGGGTTAAAAGACACAGGTAATCTTTGCCATATTAATGCCTTTATGGAGGCCAGTGATGGCATGAGCAAGAACATAGTGCAGCTATCCCTATTGGCCTTACTACCCCACAGTGTCACAGGAGCGAAGATAACACTGAAGAGGAGATGGCTGTAGCAGTGAGACTGGGAAATCCTAATTTAAAACACTCTGGAGGTTTCTCTGCTTTAGCTCCCTTCCTCAGCCTGAATAACCCCAGATGCTCATGTGTTGGGTGCACCACTGACCACACTGGTGGTCCTTTGCAGGACTCAGTTTGTCGAGGTCTTTCTTGTACTGTATTTGAGTGAGCCTACCTTCCTTGAAATGGTATTTTAGGTTGGATAAAACCCCAAATTCTGCTCTCACTTCCAGAGAGCAGATGTTTCTTTATTTGAAAACCCTATTTGGCCTTTATGAGGGATTCCATTCTTTCCTGCTGCAGTGGAGCGCCTTTAAGCTCTGACTCTAAGTTCACAGTAATATGGGAGCTGTGGCTGTGAATCCCTCAGTTTGTTTCCTCGCACTGTGCACTAGTTTCACACCATACTAGTCTATGGTTCCTTATTACCTTCACAATGCAACAATATGACAGCACTGTAATGTGCTATTTCTGCAATGGCTACCCAACAGTCCACAATTCAGTTCAAAAATAGCTTCTTCTGAACAACTTAGTTACTCAAAGATAGATCTAGCTCTCTAGTTTATATCTGGAAGCTGTCAACTGCAAGCTAGTTAAAAATTAGCCTTTTGAAAACAAACAGAAAAAAACCTTCCAATAGCGAGAGCTGAAATATGGCACCTGAACCTTAAACAACTTACAGTAACCGAAGCATTAGTGCTATAAAATAAAGAGCCTTCTGGTTCTCTCAAATATCTAGTACCAGTTCATTGACAAAGCAGACCCACATTCAACAAGGAACATTTATCTGATAACAAGTCAATGGAGGAAATATCTTCTCATCCGTTAATGACCGGGTTTTTGTACCAAAGCAGAAAGATTTCATTCATATATTAATCTTCTTACAAGCCCACTGACTCCTTTTGCTCACTTGTATTGGTGATTATTTATATACTTCTGTTATAAAAGACTTCCTTTTAACTGCTTCGAGTATGGTGCCTTGCACTGAATGTTCTTGTATCTGCAAATCAGGAAGTAGGAGTGTGAAGCTAGCCCTCTCTGCACTATCATTATTTTCACAGTCTGCTATCATGTCACCTGTTAGCTGTTTGCTCCCTCACCTAAGCAGTTCTAATACATTTGATTCATCCTAGTATCTTGTGCATTTTCACATCTTGGACAATATCTGCTGCCTGCATATTTTTTTCCTGATGATTGTCAAGATGCAAGGACCAGTTATGACATAAGGACCTACTCGAAAGGGAGACAGGCCCACAATTCATGTAATAGCATCAGAGCATTTACATCTCCTCGCAGCCATGCTTCATTTCATTTCCTCTAATGAGAAGAAATAATCAAATGGATAGGAAATGAAATAAAAATGCAGGTTATATGACTTCATGTTCAGCTGACAAACAGTTCTCCTGAAAGGTCTGACTGTAGGTTGAAATGACTACTCCCTTCTACATCAACAAAGCTAGCTACACGTACAAGCACTATCAGCATTCTGCATCTTACATTATGTTAAAGTCAATGACAGCAATGATACCTCCCTGGCCACTGACAACAATTTGTTCTTGAAGATACGCTGCATATTTAAAATTTATCAATTTCTGCAAGAACTACAAACTAATTCTTTCTGATGGGCATTTCTCTCCTTAGCCATGCTCCTCAATAGATTTTCACAGACTCATGCAGAATCACAGAATCATTCCCCGCACTTGAATGTAGGTCATTCTAAAAAGAGACTTAAGGGCCTGTAGCTTGCACAGGAGTGGAATTTCACAAGGGATTATACATTTTTGTATCAGCACAGTCACTTTATTCAGTCTGAGATTCCTTCAAAAATCCTGACATCTTACTTCAATTTATAGGCTCTTACTGCTCTAAACCCTTTCCTTCTCAAACATGTTTAAGCTTTAGTACCCCTCCCAGAGCTACTGTTTGCAGGTCTTTCTGACAGATGGCACATCCTCACTATAGACAGCAGAGCAGAGGTGTCTGAGCAGGAGTTATTAGATCTAGGTTTGGAGCATCAGCAATCCAGCTACACTAGCATGGTGCTTGACATAGGACACATCACCCTTCTTGAAACCCAGCTTCAGGTTTGTTCAGTTTTGAGAAGAGAAGACTTAGAAGAGACTTTATCACCATGTTACAGTATTTAAAGGGTGGCTACAAAGATGGAGATTCCCTTTTTCCAAGGAGTCACATGGAAAAGACAAGGGATAACGGGTGCTACTTGCACCGGGCGACAGGTTCCAAATGAACACAAAAGGAAAATTCTTCACAGTGACAACAGCCAATCATGGGAATAATTTCCTCAGGAGAGTGGTGGATTCCCCAACACAGGGTACATTCATGATTGAGCCAAACAGTGTGTTGAGCCATGGTGTCTCGACACCATGGTGTTTCTTTTTGCCAAGAAAAGTTGGTGCAGAAGATCCTTGAGGTTCCTTGCAACCTGATATTCTGTGATTCTGTTTGACAGGTAGATCAACCTACACACAACACAGTCTTTGGTGGGTTGGCTATTTCCAGAACAAGATGACTCATCTAAACCTGGCTGAAGTACCTGAGGGACTCGGAGGCTGATCAAATTAGTTCTCCCATGCTGAAGGGACCTACTTATTCTGAAATATCCAAGGCATCTTCAGTGTGTACCTGCTATGACTGCTTAAAAACTTCCATTAATTTTGTATTTTCACCAGTCTTACTACCCTGCATGCACAGATTCAAACATTCCTCAAAATCCCAGACACACTCTCCCAGCAAACATCAGCTCTTGTTGCAGTCTACAGCGAACAGCATCTGATTGCTTTGGGTCACACATTTCATCTCCTACGGTCAGGAAATTGTTCAGACTCATGACAGTACTCGTTCTCAAAGCTCTCTCCCCAGAGACTAATGAGGGATATAGGTATGGAGTAGGTCTAAAAAACAAGGCTTCCTAGACATTTGTGAGCCCTTGCAATGGGCTGACAGCAGAGGTGAAATGGGAAACTGTGATGCTCCTGCAGCCCAGTGACCTCAGCAGCCTGGGTTACCTTGGAGGAACAAAACAGCTCTAGAGACTCTCATCCAGTGTCCCCAGAGCCTGTATCATAGAATCATTAGGCATCTGAAGGGACCTTGAAAGATCATCTAGTCCAATCCCCCTGCCACAACAGGATCACTTAGACTAAGTTGCACAGCAACACATCTAGGTGGGTCTTGAATGTCCACAGAGAAGACTACACAACCCCCCTGGGCAGCCTGTTCCAATACTCCCAACAAGACACTTGTGCAGGGCTGACACTCAATCATGCAAAGACTATGATTTCCAGTGGCTCAACAGGAATGTTCTACTGCTACTCGTGGTAGCCAATATGATGCAGTTTCTCCTGTAACAGCAAGACAGACAGTGCTTTTGAAGACAGCACGGTGCCTTTTCTAAAGTTCCCTTTTCAGGTAAATTTTAAGAATGGACCAAACCAGCACCTGGAGGTCAAATGCTGCGGTTTCTTCACAATCCAGGAAAACTAGAGCATGCCACACACAGATACTGTAATTCTCCAGGCTGGCAATTAGTCATCAGTCAAAGCTACCCTCACAGCACAGAAGTAGATTTCTTTTCCCTTCATTGCACTCTAATGTTATTGAAATAAAAATAGATGGAACTGGGAGTTTTCACATATGATATTTAGTCCTTTTCTGAGCACTAAACTTCGGATTCCTTCAGAAGATATGTCTTTATAAAAATATGCTACATGTGTGCTGGAGCTTCTTCACAAATCAAGCAGAAATTAGCCTGCTACACACACAGAGACCTACTTCATGCCACTTACAACAACGAGAGATTCATTCACACCCTCTATTAGCTTTAGGAAAAAGTCTCACATTCTTTTGCCAACAGCAACAATTGTTCTGAACCAGTCACTCTTCTCTGGCCATACAGTTTAGCTTAAGTACCCACAACTTCAAGACTCCTACAGCACAAGGGAGACACTAGGGGACAGCTGAAAGGCTCCATAACCTGCTGGTCCTTCTAGCATTACCTGCTCTGGCAGGCAGCTAACTTTCCTTATCTGTATATGAAACACAATGGGTTTGTTGGGAAAACTTTGTACAGTGGGGCACGATTCTGGACTTAATAAAAACAGGTACGTTTTTGATATCTGAGAAACATCATGTCTGGTTTCAAGGAGCCTGAGTCCAGCTACACAGGAACGTGCAAGTGCCTACATCCAGCTGACTTTCAGAGGCAGGAACGCCACTGCTGACCCAAGCAATTTGAGAAATTCTACTCAATATCTCAAATGTAATTCCTACACAGCATTACATGCTTCCAAGTAAGCGCACAATGCAGTTACCTGTGTTGTTCCAAACCAGGTACACCGGATAGAAAACTCACACAGCTTCGACGCTAATACTAATGCAACAGCTTGATGGATTCCACAGTGACAAGAAAAAGTTTCAGCAACTTTTTCAGAAGTTTTAATAACTTTGTGAGAAAATGTGGTGTTTATGATCATATGGGAATATGGTTTATAAATTAATTAAATTTAAACCAGCAAATAATAGTTACAGATCATAAATAAACAAACCCTAAAGCTTAGGTTTCCATTGAAATTTGCTCTAAGCATTTTTAGGTTTCCGTCGTGCAAGACTCAGGAGATGTAGACCCATCTAATGGCAACAAGTTCCCCATGAATGAAAACACCATGTTTTATTCAGCACAAGAAATACTGGCACTATGTCCTAGTAGACCCATTTACCATCTACAAGGAAATCACATTACTTTTGCCTAACCAATGGCGCTTAACATTCTGCCTAAAAAATGCATTGCTTTATATTCCTTGAGTTTCCTTCAGATGAATGAATATTCCTCTTCATTGTTACCAGTTCAATCCGTGAATGTAATTACTGACACACCTTGGTTTAATTTTACAGGTACATGTGAAGGTCATTGGTTGGAGGTAGTTTGTCATGCAAGCACAGGAAAGCGCTCAGTGAAACACTACAGCATTCAGTGGAGAAACAGCCTCATGCAGGGACTTTTCTTCTGAACGACCCGAGGGACCACAATTTCACCAGCACCTACTCTACTAAAAGGGCACTTTGAAAGATGCTGTTGAAAACTGATAGGCCAATATTCTGATACGGTACTTCTCATGGTAAGATAAAGCAGCACTGGTGTATGCTGTAGAAAAACAAACCACTTTTGCCTGTATGTAGTCAATTCTGTGTATTAACTTTCACATCTGCTGTCTGTCTAGTCTCCTTTGTCTCAGGGATGTGGCAAATCAGTCCAGTTTGGTCTTTGTGAGGCCCAAACCTTGAACTCCTCTTAATAAGGTTCCTGCTGCTCCTACTGTAGATTTCATTACTCCTCAGTTTCTATCTGCAGTGCTGCTTACGGCTGCATCAAGTGGCTGCTATGGCAGACACCTGTACAGGTTTGCTGCATAAAATCTCACCCTAAGCCAGTACATCTCTTTGGCTCAACTTTTCACTTATTTGCTCACTGACAGGGGGATTTGGATAATTAAAAAAGCAAGGACACTAACCGCACTTCCCAGGCTGAGAAATCTAGTGCTTCCAAGGCTTCTAACACCATATGTAGTAAATGCTAAAGAAACAAAGATTATTAACTATGCTGAGTTCCTGGTAGCCAGGTCCTTAATACTCCACGGGTCTACAGTGTTCCAGCCTCCTAATTTTCTATCATGGACAGGACTGTATAAAGATCACTCTGTTTCCCTTGTCTTTTTATTACCAAATGCTTGAGTTTCTACACCTTTCCCCCTCTCTACCCCTTCTTGCCCTCTGTCCATTCTGACATTTGTACAATTTATCTCACGGTGAAGAACTGCTCTTGAACACAATCTCTGGGTGTTAACATAACCCAGTTTATCTGCAGAGCCTGAACAAGAGAACCAGATTTCCCTCTTGGGAGTTCTGATGGAAGGAGGAATCCCCATTCAACCAAACTGCCCTCCTAAAACTAATCCCAGACTTCCCCACAAACAGTGGAAGCTGCGCAGAATGAATATGGGACAGTGGATGGCAAGATACTAAGTTTTTGTCCATACAGGGTTGGTACATAGAGTCTGAGCCTCTCACAGGAGGAAAATTCAAATCCCTGAGAATCAATAGCTCAACAAATGAATTATTAAGAATTTAACTGCACAAGTCCCAAGAGAAAACCATTGAAGCCTATTAAAAATGCATTTGAAATTGTTCCTTTATACAGAAAAGACACTAAGTGCCAATGCTGCAGGACCTCCCTAGATTTGAAGAATCAGTTTATAGGCCATTGGGAAATTTCTATTCCAAGAAACCTGAGTCAGCACTACTGAAAGAAGAATCCACTCTGCCTTCCAGGGAAATTGCCAGACTGGAGCAACATCCTCTGCAGTAATCCATCAGCATTAGCCAATTTCTTCTGAGTTTAAACTAATCTTACTAACATCAAAATCTAACATAAAAATCTGGCTTTTTACAAAGCACAGTTTAAGGAGTTCAGAAGCCAGACCAAGCATAGCTGATTCTGGAAGCAGTGCTTGCTGGCCAGACAAGTCCACTGGGGATTACCGCAGTGTGTCAGCCTTGGGAGATGCCAGGCATTTCAGAAGTAAAGCTACTGATGGTGCCAAGTGCATAGTATACTGTCAGGTTCCTGGCACACTACTTGGTATGTTGGTATCCACATTTGTACACAAACACCTAGCCCACACCTTCCAAGACAGCTTTTCTGTAGAAATAGAATGAAACCACCTACACGACCCGTGGTACTTGTGCCCAGCTAGTGTTTTCTGGGAAACTGAATCATTCACATACTGGCAATGTACGCTTCCAACCCCTATTTTTGATATCCCCATGAAATAGTTCTGCTTGGAAATGTTCTGATCCCAGGAATGCCTAATTACTTTCTGCCCCTAAAGGCCAAGCTAAGCACTCTCCATACAGAGGACTTCATGCCCTCTGTGTCACTGCTAATGCCTTTCTCTGCAGAACAACACATCACTGGGACTCAAGGATCATGAGGGAATTTGCTTTGCCTTTGAAGAGGTTCAGCTGTGATAGACTTCTGTATCTTAAAACAGCTTCCCGAACAAGCCACCTGTCCATTTCAAAGAATGCAAATGGAAGAGCGCGGTGTCCCACAGTGTATTTTTCAGGAACAACGGGCAGACATTTCCAGCAAGTGCTCTTAATGGAAGCTGCTTTGCCAAGCAGTGCCTCCTGCCCTAGCTGTGGTTTTGAGAAAGCACGTTTGCTCACAACAGGCAACAGCAGAGCAGAACTTTCAGTCTTGTGCATTTCATCACTGTATCCCTGAGTAGATGAACTTTTAGGGCTGCTTTTTTCACTGCATGATCCTCACATGTAAAGCTGTCCCAGTCAGGATGGTAAGACACAGGGGAATTTAAATCACAATCAGTAAATGTGAAGGCACTAGACCAGCAAATTAAAATCAAGCGCCAAAGAGAGTTCAGTTTGGCAGAATCACTTAAAGAAACCCACAAGATTACCACAAGACAAGAGACAGAGGGACTAGAATTGTGAGATGATCAGAACAGAGGAAGCAGAAAAAAGTTGGCTAGCACAGACATTAAAATGGTCTCTACTGTTAAACAAAAGATAGGGCACGTATTTATTTACCCAACTCAGACTGACTTGGAAAACTAGCCAAAACATTGCAAAATAAAAACAGCATTAGAAAAGCCTCCATTTGTATTAGCTTGTGCAGCTGTAATTTGCAGAAGCGCATTGACATTATGTGTGATGGGACTCAATAAACAAAACTAATATAACATGGCTACCACTCAACATTCCTGCAACGTTTTATGCCTTCACACTGCTTTACAGTATAAACCCAATAAATTAATCTCCATAAGGTAAGCAAATCCGATTAGCCTTATTTTATGGTTGAGTTAACTGAGGCTTGGCAGCAGTGATGTCACCCAGAGTAGCACAGAGAACGAAGAGGAACGAGTAGCAGCAGTTTTGGACCACAGAGACCTTGACGTTCTTCTGCACAATTATTATCCAGGAGTTCCTCATTCCTACTGCAGTGTAAAATTCAGACATCTGCCCATCTGTCTGTTAGCATTTCCATGTTCCCTCAACGCATTATTAATAAAGAAACCAGGGATCTGACTTCTGCTGCACAAACCCACAGCAGACTCTGCAACCCCCTAGCTTAGACTGCCAAATTAACCTGGACAGAGAAAGAGGTCTCCTGACCTACTCCAGCTTGTAGAAACCTATGCAACCCCAAAGACACATAAAAATGAGTAATTCCCAGAGAAGAGAATCAGTACTAGCAGCAACCAATCTCCTGCAGATATTCTTACTGTTAGATTGAAGACATTCAAATAATTTATAATGGTCTGTACAAGTTTGCCTTGTGGTCATGTGTGGTGCCATACCTGATCTGAGGTGGTGTTAATCCAGTATTACCATTCGCCTCAGGACAAGTCAAGAAGGGGCAGAGTCATTAAGTCTAGAAGAGTATGCAGCATTTTCAGCATGATCCAGGTGTGCAGTGACTGTCCTCCCCCCACCCTCACTGCTCGACTCTCACATTGCAAGTGCATTTGAAACACTGGCAGCTGCTCTGCCAGTCTCCCAAACAGCTACTGTGAAGCCATTGGGATTCAGGAAGGTGTCTTAGTTTTCCCTGAAAGATTTATTTTGCATTGGCATTTCTTTTGACTGAGTATCATGTTGCATTAGTTCAGTGGAAGCGAGAAGAGATGATGCTTCTTAGCAGAGGCATTTTCTGTTATGCTAGAACAGCTGTCAAGGGGAAGCTTCATCCAAAGGAAAAGAAGGAGATCTTTCTAGCAGGCATTCAAACACCTAAATCAGTAATGACACAGAATGACTTTCCCCCGTCCAAATATACATTTCCAGATTTGCACCTTTTTCTGCAGGTACTAAAATTACCTACAGGCCTTCAGGATATAAAAATGTCAACCACTATTATATCAGTGCAAAAATGTGACTGAAGTGTCACTCAGGAAGTAGAAATAAAAAAAACTGTGAAGAATAGAGTTTGTGAACAAGAATGACACAGACAAACAATCTGAGTGCACCTCCCAAAACTGGTGTGTCTGCTGGCTGTGTGACACAAACCACCGCAGGTGGGCAGTATTGCAAGCACAGATCTACAGCATCAAAACTCAGAAGGGCAACAGAAATATAGAATCAAGGTTGGAAAAGACCTTCAAGATCATCAAGTCCAACCATCTGCCCTACAATCCTGAACCACCAAACCATTTACTGAAACACCATGCCTGCCCATTTGTTGAACCCCTCCAAGTATGGTGCCTCCACCCCCTCCCTGGGCAGCCTGTTCCAAGGTCTCCCCACTCTTTCTGGGAAGAAGTTTTTTGTAAGATCCAATCTGAACCTTCCCTGGCACAACTTGACCCCATTTCCTCTTGTCCTATTGCTAGTTACTAGGGAGAAGAGGCCACTCCCTGCCTCATTCCAACCTCCCTCCAGGTAGTTATAGAGAGCAGTAAAATCTTCCCTCAGCCTCCTCTTCTCTAGGCTGACCAGCCCCAGCTCCCTCAGACCAATCAATGTGGCTCTGATTTTTATTTTACTGACTTTTTCTTCCCTCCTAAAATTTTCTGCATTCTGTTATAGTTTATTTGCTTTGATTTTTCTCTGTCCCTGGAAGCCAACAGCAGTTCCCAGATGATCAGCTGAGAGGCATAGCTGTCCCTCAAAATGGTAGGAGAAGGACTGGTTTGGGTTTTCTACATGATGAAACACAAAAAAGAATAAAAGTTTGAAGTTCGCCTGTTTCACTAATCTTTTCTTGAGGACCTTATGGAATTAAGGACACTTTGGCTCATAAAGCATTTCAAACATTTATTCACAACCTGCAGCAGTTACTAACATTTTAATCCATTCATGACTTAAAGCTGTAGAAGGCAAAACTGGCTTGAGTGAACTGTAAACATCTCAAAACAGTCTGCTCTTCTCTTCATCCTAAAATAAACTCATCTTGGAACACATGTGTAGATTGGGTCGGTGCTATCAGAAGACTTAAAATGGAAACAAACCCAGGACAGTACTTAGTAATGCTCTTTGGAATCTTTGATGCAGACTTTACCTGAGGTGGGCTTTGTGGAAGAGCAAACCAAGTAGTTCATCTCACAACAGCGGGACAGGCCAGTAGGATCATACAGAGATAGAGAGGTTAACATTAAAACTCAGAACTACATCAATGACTCAAATAGCATCCAGGGCCCTTCTGTCTATGTTTGAAAGGCTTAAAAATCAAATTGTCTTGTTTTGCATGTAATAAAATTATTTGATTTTGTTTCAAAAGCTGAAGAGAGGACAGTTTTCTTCTTTGTACATCTCTCCTGATAACCAACTGTATGGAAGCTGTAATATTTCTCTTGCTCCTTTGTTTTCAGATGGTGCTTTCAACACAACTTGACCCACACAACTTTTAGTACTGAGCGGTCTTGAGCACCCGGCTACTTAGATTTCAAGGTTGAAAACTGCAACTGACAGTTGATGCTAAATGAGAGATCTGTGCCAGGCAATGATGGGATGAACATTTACCCTTTCAACTCACAACAGGTTTTTCTCTGTTCCCTTCAGGCAGTGTTAAAGAGCTGCTCTGTGCTGCTTCTACTATCAACTCTGAAATGACACTGCAGGATCACAGTTTTGATTCCACCACTTAGTAATTTGTCAGTTTGCAAAGAAAAGACATTTTGCTAAATGCCAGGCTCCTCCTGGAGCCTCTTCTACACTTCCGTAGCTTTTCATTTATCTTTCCCAACATTCCTGCCCCAAGATTGCAACACATTCCAGCTCATTTTCACAAAGTGATGCAGTCCCTGCATCGCTGACTGCACACTAAGCGAATCTACTGCAAAGTCAAGTCTGGGCGCATCACCGGTGAGGAAAGCACTGGTTTCAGACAGCTCAACACAGAGAAAGGCTGCAGCAGATGCTCTTTGCTGAAAGAAGCTGCAGTAGACTGGCTCCCACCGCTGTCTGCAGTCAGTCTCAGCACCAAGGGTCCTGGAACTTACTTCCTGAGGAGGGAAGTAGCAAAGGAGGCAGCTGAACTCCCTGCAGCTCTCAGGAGAGAATGACAAGGCTTCTGTGGGCATTTAAAAAGGCTGAAGCAGGAATCCAGCCTGTGGTGACCCTGGCATTCGCTGCCCCTATTTCAGCTGTTTCAGTGGGCAATGAGTTTGCTCACTCTCTACAGGGCAGGGTATGAGAGAGCAGGGGCTGAGAGCACTGCTCTGCTAACTTTGAGGAGTCAGTATCAACAGTACAGGGTTGAGTAGGAGACCTGTAGCCAGTGGTGTTCCCCAAGGGTCAGCACTGGGTCCATTCCTATTCAACACATTCATAAATGACCTTGATGAGGGGACGGAGTGCACTCTCAGCAAATTTGCTGAAGATACAAAGCTGGGAGCAGTGACTGACACACCAGAGGGCTCTGCTGCCATCCAACGTGACCTGGACAGGCTGGAGTGTTGGGCAGAGAGAAACTCAATGAGGTCCAACAAAGACAAGTGTGGATGCTGCATCTGGGGAAGAACAACCCCATGGATCAGCACAGGCTGGGGACTGACCTGCTGGAGTGCATCTCTGGGGAAAAGGACCATGAGCCAGCACTGTGTCCTTGTGCCCAAGAAGGCCAGTGTGCTCCTGGGGTGCATGAAGAACAGTGTGGCCAGTAGGCCTAGGGACATTCTCCTCCCCCTTTGCTCTGCCCTACTGAGGCCACATCTGGAGTGCTGCAACCAGTTCTCGGCTCCCCAGTTCAAGAGGGCCAAGGAGTGACTGGACAGAGTCCAGAACAGAGCCACTAAGATGATCAGGGGGATGGAACATCTTCTTTATTAGGAGAGGTTGAGAGAGCTGGAGCTGCTTAGCCTGGAGAGGAGGAGACTGAAGGGAAGTATCCTAAATGCCTATAAATATCTAAAGGGCACTAGGAGGATGGGACTAGGCTCTTCTCTGTGGTGTCCAACAATAGGATAAGGGATAATGGACACAAACTGAGATTCTGTTTGAACATAAGGAAAAAAGTTTTTATAGTGAGGGTAACAGCCCTGGAACAGGCTGCCCAGAGAAATTTTGGAGTCTCCTCTGGAGACATTCTAAACTGTCCTGGATGCAGTCCTGAGTGATCTTGCTTTTGGCAGGGGGCTTGTTCTAGATGATCTTTAGAAACCTCTCCCATTCTCTGGCTCTATTACTTGATCACAGAGAAACTGCGACAGAAGTTGTAATAACAGGGCCCTTGGGGAATTCAGAACATCTGCAGTTCTGCCTGCAGCACCTTCCCCTGAACTTATTGGCTCTGGGTTCCTTATTCTGCATTCTCTTCATCTCATCTTTACTCTGCCTGAGCTAAATCACTGTAGTACTTGTCTTCTTGTTTGCTTGGTTTTCAGAAAGCTTTTTCAAGCTCACTTTCTTTTTCCAACAACTAATGTCATAATGGGGCCTTGACCTTGCCTGCTCTTCAGGTTTTATTGTGTTGTTGTTGCCACTCATCAAGATGGGTGCGATAACGCATTTCTTTACAAACACATTTGTAAATATTAAAAGCATAAAGGACGCCATAAATTCTATATGTATGTATAGACATAAAAAGAGAGCAGAGAGCTGTAAATGCTAAAGATTGTCTCTTATCAACCAAGATTTCTTGGACTGTGCCTTCCGTGGGTATTGCTGGTGCAACCATGCATATGCTGAAACAAGAAGGGATGAGACTCCTTAGAAGGACAGCAACGCAGTAACCATCTGCCTGCCTGCTGGACAGAACCGCACATCCAGTTGGTAGGCCTGTTCATTATGGGGGTAAGTATCACATGAAATATACCCTTTCTTTCCCCCTATCTGTTGTTTTGGATATCTGTTAGCTGGTCTCACAGATTCCCTCACCCCACTGCAGGGTCATGCCCAATACCAAAACCTCACTTTCTAAGCATTGATTGTACTCTAGAAATAGGAGAAGGCAGCTCAGTCAGAAGAGGGTGGGACTATGACATTTTTGGCTAGCTCACATGCTGACACAGTGTTTCTTCAGGAAGGTTACTGAACCGCTTTGTAACCCATGGTCCTTCAGCTGAGCAGAACTGCTTCAGAAAAACTGAGTTCTGGAGGGAAGAAGGGGGAAGCTGGCACTGGTCATGCTGAACAGGGTGTTTTAACTGCCTCCACATTGTTTTGCCTGACAAAGGCAGAAGGTTCTTCACATCCCCGCCTTTAGTGGCCCACTGTGGATCTTCAGAGTTATGCAGCCTCCTTCATACCTATTACTACCCATCAGTTTTGATGTGGTCCATCAAATGTTTAAGGCTGTTGATTCAGACCTACTCATATACACAGATCACTTGTCGTCTGTTCATCCGCAATGCCTGCCTCCAAAGACATCTCTGTTTTAATAAAAATACAAACCCACAACTATATTATTAGAGATCTTTTGCACGACAAAGTCCAAACTTCCAGCTGAACTGCAGATGGCCATTTTATTGCAGGAGGAATTTCCCACATGGTACATAACCAAGCTGAATGGACCTAGTGATTATTGAAATTAAAAAAAGCAGCTCCATTAATTCCATTTTAGACTTGGCAAACATAAACAACGACAAAGATTTGTGTGGATCCACATATGTAGACTAATACACGTTATCTTCTACGGCTTCCATCTTCTCCCACGCACTATTTGCTCTGGGATTTAGTGAATCTCAGCTTTCCATATATTGGCTAAAGCAGAGGTAGCATTTTTAACCTCTCACACTACTTTTAGTGGAGCTATTCCCAAGGCTACAGCCACCATTTCCACCTTCTAGCCATGCAGTGATTTTCATTAACATGCTCGTTGTCTTAGCCCTTGCCATTTCCATTTGTCTAGGTATCTTTTCTTTTAGGACATATCACCTTACAGGCTCTGCTGCCAACTAACCTAGTAGACTGATTCAGTGCTTTTTAACTGGGAATACCTTTTTGCAAATTGTCTGGTGCCAGTACCAACTAAACAACTCACACCACCACCCTCCTCTGACAACATCAGTACATAGAGCAGTATCAAATCCTAACAAGAATGAAGCAACAGAACAATAAAGATACTGAAGGTGCTCCTGTATACAGATCCAACATTACAACAAGAATATTAATGCCACAGATATGCTAAAAACTCAATAATGGAGTCGAAAAACTACAGAGCATGAGATAAATCATTGCAAATGTCCACAATTTTAGGCTCCATAGAAATCTGAAGTTACACACTCTTTATATATGCTGAAACGGCAACTTCAAAGAACTGCTACAAAATCTGTCTCTGATACTTCACTTGGTTTCCAAATCTGGGTAATGCCAGCATGTGGTTCATTCTTTAGTAGATAATGAAAAGAGTGGGGTTTTATCAGCAAAAGCTACATCATCCTACAGAGATGGAGCTAGGCACATGCTGCTAACTCAACACAGGGTATTGACAGGGAACTGCTGTGACAGATATGTTTCCCCAAGTGACTATGACAATAAGGTGATGATATCAAGCACTGCCTGATGCAGGGGTAGGAAAACAAGGGATGGAGAAAAACCTCAACATAAGAACAATTCCAAAAAACTGGGAAGTGTTCACAGGCTCCACTTGCTCTTCTATTTCAGGCATCGTTTTGTTTGTTTTTTAAAATTTGCTTTTATTCCTCCAAAGGCTCTGGTTACAGCTAAGACAGCTTTACTCAGCACTCATTACATTTCATCTTCTTTCATCCGAGCATGAAAAATTCTGAAGCAAATGCACTGAAGGTTTTAACTCTAAAGCATCTTCTCCCATTACTGCTTCCAACTTCTGTGAAATGCTGGCTTGTAGTTTTTCCTGATCCTCTCAACTCTAGATCAGGAGAATTGTCCCTACCACCTCACAATTTCTGATGCTAGGGATTCCCCATTCCACTCAGTCAGGATTCTCCTCCTCATCCTTACTGTAAAGGCATCTAGACCTAGATGGATGCTCCTCTTCTACAGGGAATAAAAAACCAGCTCCACTGAGTATGCAAAATAAGTCAACCAAAAGGCAGAGACAAGCACCGATCTTTTTGTGCATTAGACAAGACCACGACCCATGAGATCTAATCTGGGCTGCAGAAATGCCTACACCAGGCCATGCAAGCAGACACAGTAATTAGCAATTTGCTCAGTCAAAGAGACGAGAAGGCAGATGGTATGGTTTGAAGTCCAGGGATCTCAAGAAGAACTGGGGCCACAAGTTAACTGTGACACAGATGGAGGGACATCAGAGCTGGCCCCACATCATTGGCTCAGGCACAGACAGCTTTATTCGTTTAGAAACAAGACTGCTGAATGCAACTTCACTGTTTCCAGGGCCAGCTTGGCTGGCTCACACATCACTGGGACTTAAAAAGTCTTTGCAGTCCTGAGCTGGCTCTGTTCTGTACAGCAGTCCCTGGCAAGTCTTGGCATCAGCCCCTATCTCCCACAGGGTGCTTCTCTGTTGTTTTAGGTGCTTCTGTCTCCAGAGCCCCAAGTAACAGAGAGATGACAGAGACTTTCAAAGATCATCTAATGCAACCTTCTTGCAATGAGCAGGGAAATCTGAAGTTGCACAGAACCCCATTCAATCTGAACTCAAATGTTTCCAGGGATGGGGCATCTACTGCCTCCCTAGACTGCCTGTGCAAGTTTTTCACCACCCTCATTGTAAATAATTTCTTCCTTATATCTAGTCTAATCTACCCCCTTTTAAGTTTAAAACCATAACTCCTTGTCCTGTCGTAGCAGTCTTCTGAAAAGCCTGTACAGACATACCAGCTGTGATTCATTACATCAGGTCATAGTTTTCTACGAGCATGGTAGTTTCCAGCTCCTCCTGTTGCTGCCCATGCTACATGCACTACTGCAGAGGCATTTGGCATGTCCTCTTCTTAATTCCTTTGACATGTTTTACTGATGTTTCCATGTTGGCCTCTATTACTTCAGGAGTCCGTGGCCCATCTCTGTAAGAGTGTGCTGCAATGTCCCCAGCACACCCCAGAGCAACAGGCTGCACACTAACATCGCATCCCACTAACCATGGCAAGTCATCTCACAGCTTGTCTTAGACAAGTACAGTATTATCCCCTCTCCCCATTCAAGGCTAGTTTAAAGTCCCATCAACGAACCCTGCAAGCTCCTAAGTAAAGACTCTCTTCCCCCTTTCAGAAACAAGAATCTCATCCAACACCAGCAGGCCTGGTGCCACAATGACCATCCATTGTCATAAAGCCCGTAACTGTGGTGGTGACACCACCCTGGACCCATATATTAGTAGAGTGGATCTGTCTACTACCGATGTCACTGCCAGCCACTGGAAGAAGAGAGATAATGAGAACATGTGCCCCACATTCCATCGCCAACTGTTCCAAGGTCCTGATCACTCTCGGACAAATGGATTGCAGTTTCATCTCCACCTAAATGGAAGATGAGCAATAGGTAACAGTCTAAGAGCCATACCATGCTAGGAAGTTTCTTAGTGATGCCCATAACCTGTGCCACAGCGAAGCAGCAGACTTTCCTAAGAGGACAATCTGTCTGGTATATTAGATCCTCAGTTCCCTTCAGAAGGGAGTTGCTACAACTAAATCCCATATTTTCTTCCTTGTGGAGGTGGTTGTGCTATATGGGGGGGGTAGGCTTTTCTGACCTTGGAGACACTTAGGTGTAGGTTGTGCTATATGGGGAGGGTAGGCTTTTCTGACCTTGGAGACACTTAGGTGTAGATAGACTGTCATCCATACGCTCCATGAACTGGTCTTCCACTACCAGATGCTCATGTCTGTTGGCCAGAGGCACCAGGAATAGCATGAGAAACTGTAGATGGCTTGTCACCCATACCCTCCATGAACTGGTCTTCCACTACCAGATGCTCATGTCTGTTGGCCAGAGGCTCCAGGAATGGCAAAGTAAGGAGGGTGTTCACCTGCCATTCTGAGTGTGGACTTGTCTCCATTCACTTGTTACTTATCTGCTGCCATCATCCTGGAAAGGGGAAGATACAAAGTTCCCTTGAACTTTGGTGGGTGTTCCCATTTCTGTCCTGTCCTCCACCAGTCTGTCTCTTGCCCAGCCTTCCTGATGCTCTTTAACCTACTTCCTCTCACAGCTATGCTACCAGACAGAACAGATTGTCCTCCTGGTCACAGCTGCCACCCATGACCAGTGAAAGGCTCCAGCACTCCCTGAAGCCTGAGACCTGGTTGCGTGCTTACGTTTTCATAGGTTCTTGGTCTGGGTTGCCAGATCTGTTCTGGTGAGTGTTGAGAGCACGGGCTTCTGCCAGGTGAAGACCACAGCTGAGCTCCTTCTGAGGTGATGACTACCAGCTGAACTCACCTCTTGAACAGGTTGAGCTCTTGGCACCCTTCTCATGTGAGATGCCATGTCACACTGCCTGCCCTGGCCACAACGCTCACCAGGGGGGTTACTGTTACAGGAGTGTCACAGTTGCCCTGGGACCATCCAGGCATTGTTAGTCACTCCTACAAGAGCTGCCAGCTGCTTGCAGGTTTCTCTGCTTCCTTGGGCATTTCCCAGACTCAGGAAACCCCCTGTCCACCAAGATCTGCCACTCTGCTGTGAGAAGGGCTGGCTCTGAAGCAGCTCCTCTCAGCAACTGTATGTGCTCGGCTCACTGCACTGCTCCTTCCCCTAAAGAGCTTGACTTGTGAACAGAAATGGTCCTGACCACATGGAAGTTTGCTATGCCTCTTGCAACCTTCTTAAAACAACAAATCAAGTGTTCTGTAAATATTTTCCATTAAGCTCTTTTAAAATGTAAAATATCTACAACAATATAGCTTGAAAAATTGTCATAAATGTGGTACAAACACTCGTCCTCTGCTCTATGCTTCGAAAGCACCAGAGTGATAAACATGCTGTGTCTTCAGCAAACTAGCAACTAGGAGGAGTGCACACAGTAAGCAGCAGACCCAAAATCCTCCTACTATTAACCCTTTCTGAAGGCCTGTATAACAGGTCCCAGGGTGAAGCCAGCCCAGCTGTCTGGGCAGATGAAATGCCATCTGTGCCATGAAAAGTGTTTGATGCCTGGGGCCAATCCCTGAGTAGTTTCTTGACTAGAAATGCTGTGCTTACCATAATGTGGAGCCTGCCTTCCCCCTATTCCACATGATTTATATCCACCTTGGAGAAGTGAGGTCTTGTTCCTTCCTGAGGAATAACTACATTCTTCTCACCTTTGATAGACTTGCATTAATCACACACAGCTTAGGGTTTGCTGGCAGTAACATGTGAAAAATAATTATATGCCTACAGGCTGGATGAAAAGAAAGGGATTTAATGGGCATTATCTGCCCCCCTGGGCTGTGCATTCACCTTCCCCGCTGAAAGGAATCACTCATTGACACATGTGGAATGGGTGAATGTCACACACTGGAGCTAAACAAATAATTTTTAATAATCACAAAAAGGTGCCTATGAAAATAAGTAAATGCAGAAAATCTAGAAGATAAACATACATCATAAACCAAATATTCATTTGTTCTAATCTGACCATTCCAGGCTTCTTACTAGTTGACTTCCAAGTTTAACTGAGTCTAGTTCAGCCACAAAGATTTCAAGTACAGAAGCATCAATGGGCCCCATATTGCAAATATGTGAGTTACCAGAACACAATGCTTACCATTCTCTGAGGAAACCAGATCACACCTTTCTATGCCTTCAGACCTAGAAGCTCAGATTAAAGTCTGTCTTCCCTTGCTCAAAATATGAGTAACTAAATTAAAGAAAATGGAAGTAAATTAAATCTGCCAAGGGACAGATCTATTTTGCACTTTGGCAATTTTCCTGAGGTTTTACTTTTAGTGTTTATTGTTTAACTTCATAAAACTGAGTAACTACCATAACAGCTCCTCAAATGCCAGCAAGAAACAGCCCATTAAAATATGCAGCATCTTGTTAATAAAATACACTCATCAGAACGCACCACAATTCCCCACCAGCTTGTTTAGTTTTAAGGCCAGTAAACACTTCTAACGATCATCAGCAAACTAGAGCTCTTCAATGGTTCATTACATCATATCTTTCAAACAAGGTCATGACATCTGTCCTGGTTTGAACAGAAACTAATTAGAACATAAACTCATTAGAATAAAACTAATCCCATTCAGTGGTTTTCCTTTTCGGCTCAGTCTCTTCTAAGCCCCTGTCCTCTCTGCAGTTAACACCATGTTTGTACAGATAGTGGCTGCTTCTACAAGTGACAGCCTGGATGTTTGCAGCCACTGCCCAGGAGTAGAAGGCACAAAGACTCTTGCTCAGACTTGTTCCTGTGAGAACCAAGGTCACTGCTAATCTTGTGTGCCATGCTGGGGTACAGTAAGGGAGACGCTGCACCTGCAGGGAGGAGCAAACAGGAGAGGTGTCCGTACACTGACCAACAGGGTGTTCCATTCCACGAATGTCCTTGTCCTGGGTTCAGCTGGAATATAGTTAATTTCCACAGCCAGGACAGCCAGGACAGCCAGGCCAAGGCAGCCAATGGATATCCAATACCACACTGACATAACGCCCAGTACAGCTACGGAGGGCTGGCCAGAGAGGCCACAGAATTTCAAACCATGATGGCAAGGGTTCAGCTCAGCTCTGCTGTGGCAGTAAGCAGCGCATTGGGTATCACTCACTGTATATATTATTTCATTAGTATTATTGCTATCATTGTTTGCTCTCTCTTTCTGTTGTTCAGGTAAACTCTCCTTATCTTAACTCATGTTCCTTTACTTTTAATTTTTTTTTCTCCTCTAGCAGTTGGGTCGGGAAAGAGAGAGAGAGCAGCTGTGTGGTGGTCAGTTGGCAGCTGGGTTTAAATGGCACAGTCATATCTGATATAAAACTGAGAGATCATGAGTATCAAGCTCTCTTCTTCAATGGCTGGGGTCCCAGGAGGACTCTGTTCAATCCCTATTTCCTGACTTCAGTTCTAGAATCCAGCTACTGAACTCCATTCCCATCTGCCACTGAGACTTGCTCAGTGCCTGCCCACAGCATCGGTGGTGACAGTGGCATAACTGCTGTCGGGGGGCTGGGTTTAGTAATGGTTTTGTATATATTTTTATAGATTTTATTTTATTGTTATTATCACTAACACAGTTTTAATTTTCCTCTCATATCCCTAGTTCTTTCTCTCTTCATCCCTTTCTCTTTCCCTTTGGGAAGGGGTTAATAGAGAGCATCTATCATTTTGTCTAGTGGCTGGCTCAGCCCTAACCCAAGACGTCACAATTAAGCAAAAAAACAGAAGAGAGAACTTCAAATGTGGCCACATGGTTTCCTAACCTGCCAAAGGTAATAGAGTGTAAAATGCAGGAATATCCTGGCAATACCACCACAGTCTGACACCAGCTTTGGCTACACCTGCCTGGGAGGCATAGGCAGAAGAGATTCATCAAGGGTAAGGTAAAAAGGAACATTTTAAAAGAGAAATCAAGCATCTCAGCTTTAGGCAATGCTAATCTATTGGTCAATCTTTTGAGGAAAAAAGGGACCAAGTACACTAAAAAGTGTAATTTTTGTTCTCTGCTTGGTTATCTCCGGATCTGATGTGCAGCACCAATGAGATGAGAATACCCTGACTATAATGGACCAAGAGGACCTGGATAAATGCTGTTAGTTTCTTTTAGGTTAGCAGCTCCACCAGTTTGCTATCACAGGTTAATCCAGCAGAGTGACAGCTGTGTCTCCAATGAATGCATACTGCCAAAACATTCCACTTTTGTTGCTATGTAGCAAATGTCTACTAAAGATGAGGAACTGACCACAACTCACACCTCCAGAACACCACATCTTCACAGTCATCAGACATCTTTCCTTCTTCATAGGTTTCTGAGCAGCAATTTTGTGCAGGGCACCAGCAAAGCACAGAAAAATAAATCAAAAGTACTCACTGCAAGCTCAAGATACTACTAGATCCAGAGGAGGAGAAAGCCATCATCTTCATCTGACTGATGACATAGGCCGAAATGTCTCCAGCATCAAAGCCCAGAAGTTAAATACTTCACCAACAAGATTGTCAAGATCAACTAACAGATTCCCCGCATGTCTGTGGTTTGGATGTCAAAATCGACTTTTTTTTTAAAAGGTCTCAATTGTCAGAGGTCCACTGCTCTTCAGCCTTCTGGGGAACAAAGAAATCAGTCTCTTTGGTGTCAGTGGTAGCTAACAAGTTACAAGCTTGTTCCTGCTTAGGAAAAGATAAGTGTCCTACTCATTATTGATTTCCCCTTACAAAGTTGTTTCTTTTTCTTTTTTTGTTTTATTTTATATAGAGATTGCTACAGTTGCTTTTATCCTTCTTCCCTCATGTTAACTCTACTGGGTACACTTGCTTAAATGCAGCTCACACTGAAAGTCTTTGAATATTGTCTGGACAAAGAAATTTAGGATGAAAAGAGTAAAACTTCACAAAGTTTTGGATTCAGAATACATTGTCTCAGCAAAGAGGTAATTGCTTTTCTGAAAATAATGATCTTGTATTATGGAATCTATAGCTAATTGCAAGAGCAGCCTTAGCCTAAGCCTCATTCCTTTAATGCTCACTCTAAGTTTTTCTAAAATACCTGGTGACTTGACCCTGGCTGAAAACCAGATGCCCACCAAAGCCACTGGCTGCATCAGACAGGAGCCTCTGCTGTAGCATCACCCCTGCCCCAAACTTTGCCACGCCACCCCAATACAAACATGTTATTTCTCTACCTGAAAGCCACCTTTCAGCAAATGACCTTGACTTGAAATCTGATCCTCAAATTTTCTTCATTTAAAAAAAATCTAAAGTTTTTTTTTAACTTTTACTTAAAAACCTCACACACACTAGTGTAAACGGCCTCCTCACAAAAAGCTAGGGAACTTCATCAGAATAATCAGTATAGTTTTTCTGTAAACCATTTGGCTAGCAGTCTTCTTGCAATCCACAAGGTTGGAGCATTCAGAATAACATTTAGGCTCCACTTCTGAGTAAGTATTAAATGCAAGAAATGACAATACATTTCAGGGACATATCTTCCATCTAGAAATCACCCTGAGATAAACCAGGCGTTTTATATTTGAAATTTGCAAGTTCATGTAAATCAGGTTCAGAGTGAGTATGATATTAAAACCATGATTTAAAGACACTTCAAAGAATAATTGAAAGCTGATTAATTTACATTTTGTTTCATCTCTTTTTCCTTTGTGCATTGAAAGCCATCAGAGCTTCCTGCAGTTGTTGCTACACAAGTGTTTTTCACTCTGTCCATCACCAGCTCTCACCTGCTGGAGCCATATGCATGCTCCAACCATCCGAGAGAGTAATTCGAGATAATAGCCCCATCCTGCACATCACCAGTGAAGAAAACCTTTTCTCATTTCTTCATGAGGCTTTAGAGCACTATTCATCCCACACACATTTGTTTTTAAGAGTCTATTTCATAAGCCTTAAGTCCAAAACCACCATCGTGGAGTCCATGCCTGATCCACATCACAGACAACAGAGTTTCACCAGTGGTAACTTGCTCTGAAACCACTGAGATAACAGGTTACACTGAAACATCATCTTTCAGTTCATATTAAAATTTAAGTATCAGATAATTTATTTCCCCTAAGCTTATTTTAAAATCAGTAGTTGCCTTTCTCCTTTATCCTTTCTCCTTCTCCAGGTGCTTGAAAAGACAAACCTGAGCAGAGGGGTTTTTTCTCCTCTGCTACATTTCCAGAATGCTGTGCTGCTCCAGGTGCCATTCAGAGACTGGAACTCTACAGCCAAGTATGCAGTCATTTTAGTACTATTCACTAACTGCAGAGCAAGTTGTGGTGGTGAGAGGCCACAAGGGATCCCTTGAGCCGCAGGGCTGTGTTCACAGCTACACAACGTGTAACACCAGCACACATCATGTCTTTGCCCAATTTCTACAGGTACTGTAATTGAACACTAAAAAGAGAGTAAAGAAATTACTCTTTTTAGCTTGCAATTTACACACAAATAAAGTCTACAGGTCAATGGTCAATTACACAAATATACAGCAGGGCAAAATGTAGAGCAGGCCATGTGAGTCACATTATTATAGGATAAAATGGTTCCATCCTCAAAAGGATCTGAAAGAAACAAAGTGCATAAAGACTTTACTAACAGGATACATTTGCACAATAAAAAGGCTTTTTTCCAGATCCAGCTTCTCTGTTTATTAGTGCTAAAACACCCAGACACTCGCTTAGCTGTATCAAGCTATTTTTTTTCCAGCGTACATCACCTCCAACTACAACTAAGCCCCCTGACCAGATGTACACTGTCAGACCATCTTTATTCTCTTGTTCCCTGTCCTACTTCTTCTGCAAAAGTTACATGAGCAGCAGAATACATATAAACAGGTCACTGTCTGCAGCTTAAATTTATCACTGTCTAGCTCTTGCAATGCCAAGAGAGTAGAGTAATGTAATACTAGTTTGTAAACAAAAATCACACTCTAGACCGCCCTCTTAGCAAAGAATAACAGCAATCTTGGAGCTGTCATGACAGCAGCAGAGGCAGGAGCAGACCGAAGCACTGATCACCTGACTTAATACAATCTGCCACATCCACTATCTATGCAACTCACTATCTACTGCAGATCAGCAAACCCCACAAAGTTAAACACCATACACAATGCTTATGGAATGTGGGGCTTCTGGAATTTAGAACTCTGATCCACCTTATGAGATGCCTGTGAAAAGATATTTTAAATTTATTTGAAAAGCAAATTATCATTAAAACAGCAAGATTTTGTATGGAGCCTTGAAAAAAAATTGTTTTGGCAAACTATCCTCCACCGTAAATTCATTCAGCTTTATTTCCATGGAGGCTATTTCACAAAAGCAAAGAACAAATGAATCCCCAAAGCATTACAAAACTTCCACTGCAAAAACACAGAAGGATTACCCCTCCATTAATATCTCTCTAAACAGCAATGCTTTACAAACAATCATTGTTCTGCTGCTCACAACATAAAAGCCAAATTATGTTTTCTCCACAAATCATCTGGCTATTACACAATTATTGTAAAAAGTGGTTGAGTCTAAGACAATAAAGTATTTAGATCATCCTGAAAGCAGGTTTACAAACACCACATCAGTGTTTTCACCTCTTCCGTTCTGGAAGTAACAGCCTACACTTGTTCATATTGCTGTCTTGGAGAACAATTTCCACACTAGGTTATAAGTGCTGCCATCAGCTTGTGTCTCATTGTTTTTCACATAACAGTGATTGAAAATACAGAACAACTATTCATAGTCTTCTATTACAGCTGCTGTGTAGCTCATCCTTATGGTGTGTTTGGGCTTCTGCTAGAATACAGTATCACAGTATCACAGTAATGATGAGGCTGGAAAAGACCTTAAAGATCATCCAGTCCAACCATCTCCACACCAACAAAAAACCTAAATACT
>VZRI01013419.1:195059-211234 GCA_013397515.1 Upupa epops
TAGTTCTGCCTGGGGTTGTTATAACCAAAATGCAGAACCTGACACTTAGCCTTGTTAAAACTCATCCTATTAGAGTCTGCCCATCTCTCCAGTCTGTCCAAGTCGCTCTGTGGGACCCTCCTACTCCTCCAACAAATCAACACGGGCTCCAAGCTTGGTGTCATCTGCAAATTTGCTCATGATGGCACACAAGATTAGCAGCGACCTTGGTTCTCACAGGTGCAAGTCTGAGCAAGAGTCTTTGTGCCTTCTACTCCTGGGCAGTGGCTGCAAACATCCAAACCATCACTCCAATGATAATTCCTTCCCATGCACTCCTTTGCTCTATCCCTATCACCGAAAAATGGAAAGAGCAATCTCTTCTTTCTCTACATAATTGATCCAGTAAACTTCTGATCACTCAATTTCCACTTCAAATAACATTTTTGCATGTCTGCCCAAAATGAAGACATGAATTTTGATTGCTCTGATTTGCATTAACTTTCTGATCTGTACATACAGTGTTCTCTCTTTATTCTGGGGTAATGGACCAGACTTCAGATCCAGGTTGCACTGCTAGGTTTAAATTCACCTCACTCATAATTTAGACATTACTTTCCATAAAATTGCTGCTGACATAGGTTGATTAAAGCTGCAACACTGAACTCACATTTGAGTACGTACAAATAGGCAGTGCATGAGCACACAAGTGTGCAGGAGACTTCTACTCCACTGGGAGCTGTTGTCTCTCCTCCCTTTTCTAGAATTTTAATTCTCAGCTCTACCTTCCCATGCAGTTAAAAGATGTAAAGTATCTTGGGATCTAACCCAAATCCCCATCCGAGGCCTGTGCGCACTCAGTTTTACACAAGTATCGACATGATCACCTCCAGTCCAGTATCACAGCAGCTCAGTCATGCTGGTGAGAGACAGGGGATGAATGCTGGCCCTTGGCCACCTGTGCACCCATCCAATCATGGCTTATCTGTGCCTGAATCCAGCCTTCCTACACATGTTAGAACACCATGGATACTGCTCTGAGTTGGACTAGCAGGCAAGAATCATCAAAACTAGGGAACCCTAGGTGATGCTTACTCCTTCTTTCATCCTACTAATAGGCCACCAAAATAGGAACACGTCCCAGACCTGGTAAGAGGCTCTACACAATCAAGGTAGCTGCATATGAGTAATGGAGCAACCTCCTAGGAACTGACAATGCCGTAAGATATTTACCACTGACTTCATGTATACTGTAAGCTTCTAGTCTCTCTTTTTCATAATTTGTTTAGAGTCAGAGAAGTACAAACCTGCCCAATACCGAACAGTATCTTGCTATGTACTACAAAACTGCTGATCATACCTGTTGATTAGGTCACAGAAGCTAAGTTACTCCTGGGACGGATGCTGCACTAAATCAACCATACAGTACCACAGTTGTGTTGTCATCTGGTTTTATGCACCACTTGAAAAATGTTTGCCAAGTTCTGAATGCAAACTATTTGATGACAGTGATGCTCAAAAAGAGAAAGAACGCAGATCTGTTGATTTCAGATGTCAGGTTGACCATGAAGCACAGGGAGCTAGAAATTCTTTTGAAGTATAAACTGAGCAAATCTGATGTGCAAGACATTGAGACCCAACCTTACAATGTTGTTCCTACAGTCACTTTCTCTTGAGTTACTCTCACTGAGCAACTCCTCTTTATACCGCAGTATTTCTCTAGTAAAGATTGAGATTTTGCAACTCTTCTTGGACACTTACATTTAAATATCCTTGAAGCACCACAACCTTTTCCTAGATTACTCTTTTTACAAGTATTTCTGGACTATCTGAGCCTATTCTCAAAATCAAGCCCTTCTAGAGATGTGTTCTGATATTCCCTTCAGCTTGGAGGAGGCTGAGGGGTGACATCATTCATGTCTAGAAATATGTGAGGGTGGGTGCCAGGAGGGTGAAGCCAGGCTCTTCTCAAGGTCATCTAGTGATAGGACAAGGGGCAATGGNAGAATAATTCTTTATCCACCAGAGCATTCACTCAAGGCATCAGTGTCTAATTTTCAATTGCTTCTAACAACATAATTGCTCACATCTTCCTCACAGGTCCAAGTGAATAAGCAACAAAAACTTCATTGATGAATGTTGCAGACTGGCTTAAGGAGAAGGGACATGGGTCCCTAGAAATGTTGCACAACCCAGGCTTTGATGATAATCATTAAAGTATAGTTATGCAACAGGCAGTCAAGTATAAGGAGGTAAACAGTTAAGTTGTAGGTTTAGATCCTTGGCATAAGTCAGGCTGTCAGTGCGGGTCAGGGCCCGACCTGGATACCAGCCAGCAGGATCGGCACCATAGCCTTAGCAGAAGGGAAACCTGGACGTGAGAGGAAGTTAACCCTCGCTGAAGCCGCAAGCAGGAGGGGTCTGAGAAGATGACCTCTTAGGCTGTGGCCAATGATATGAGGACAACTTTTGCATTGCAACCAGTAGAATAAGGACAAGTGTCAAAAGTTTGCTATAAAAGCCGCTGTAGTATGCTAATAAAGTTGAACTTGCTTTATCACTCGCATTGAGTTGGGCTGCATGTTCCGCCGCGGGAATTTCCCCCACAGATGAACACTTTTTAACAGTATAGATTCAAAAAAGGTAAACGATTTCAAAATTCACCTGCTTCCTGACTGATAAAGAAAATGGCATGTCCTCATCCCCACAGTGCTTTCAGCTCTCACTGAGTACTTTCATGGACTCTCCATGTCACTAAAGGTACTGCATGCAGATGTCTGTTACCTGGAAGACACCACAGCATGTGTTTGTCCTGTGTAAGCCTACTGCCTTACACACAAAGTTTCATAGTAGCAGAGCTCCACTTCATTCAAGCATCACCTCTCACACCTTTAAGACTCAGGCTTGGCAGCTGGGGATGAGGCTCAGCAGCCCCAGGCAAAGTCATCAATGAGGCTCCCTTCGAAGTCCTTCAGACTGTAAATGTAAAGGCAGTGCTGAATACAAAAATCTCAGGTAGCTCAGGAGCAGCAGAGTCAGTTAGGTTAATACTAAAACATAACAGCTGATGGTTCTGCCATGGGCCCTCTTCATTTACCCAAATCCTACATCACTTCAAATTGTTAATAGCTGGCTTGGTAGGCTAGGCCTGACCATACAGATGACTCTGTGCCCAAATGAAACAAACTCTTCTGAAACCAGGACTATCTTCTTGCCAAGTATTTATTTACATCTTATTATACCAATAGGTACTTTAGCTCTCACCCAGTTATCACCAGTGTTGCACTGTGCCAGTACATCTACTGTTACCATTCAGCTTGTGGATTTAGCCAGCAGCGCCACTGCTTCCCTGAGCCTGGCAACACAGATTTTAATGTTGTCTTTATCTACAACAGTTCTAGATTATGCTCTCTGTGATGACAGACTGATGAAAAATGTGTCTGGAGGGGAAAATCCAACAGAGGCTTAACAAAAATTAAATAAAATTGGATTGTGATAGAGAAGACAAGAAAAAGATGGAGACTGGAGCGCAGGAGTTAAGATGTTCGTCTGTGAAGACTGGATGGAGGGAACACAGCTTGAGGAAGAGCTGACAGATACCATCTAGTAGCTATAAGGAGTTTGTGGAAAAGGCAGACTCAGCCTCTTTACAGCAACGCATAGCAGGGAGATGAGTGACAACAGTAAATTAAGATGAGGTTCAGGTTGGGTATTTGGAAAGAATTTTTCATCATGAGGACAGTTAAGAAATGGAACAGACTGCCTGGAGAGGCTGTGTGATTTACAGCCTTGTAGGTTTCCAAGAACGGACTGGGTGAAAACCTGAGTGACCCAGACTGAAGTCAGTGTCAATTTGCTTTTAGCAGAAGACTAAGAACTGAAATGAAGACTAGGTTTGTAGCCTCAGGCCATGGAAAATGGAAAATAAACCAGGCAGAGGCAGGAGCATATGCCTCCTGCAGCAACGCACCCTCTGGAAACAGGGATTTTATCTAGGCTTGAAGGAGTATGAAGCGAGGAACATGCACAAACAGCATTATTTTAATGGCAATAGAATTGATGCAATTCTAAATACTCTTACATTCTTCTTGAATTTTATTAGGTAGAAAAATAATCAAGTCATAGCAATGTATTAATGCTCAAAGCTAGTAACTTTAAATAGAGTTCACAATGTAACAGAAAATGTAAAACAGAAGTTTACCAAACAATTTAGATTTACTGTATATGACTGTGGTTTTTGCCGTGTAAGCTTGATCTGCAAAAATCATTTTGTTGTGACCAGTTAACTTGCAACCACATTGCACTGTCTCCACAGCCTACTCACCAAATTTTGCAGACATCAGGGGCGGCTCTTTGATCACAGATTTCTTTCAGATTGATAGCACCAAGCAGAACACCACTGAACTGTTAAAAAAGTAAGAGGAGACTGCCCAAAGCACAGCACAAAGTGAAGTCAAGCCAGAGACTACGTGGCTTCCTCAGTTTGGGTTGATACCAGTGGGATGGAATGGCTGCAGCAATTTTCATCCTGTGTGAGAAAAGTTACCTGAAAACCAGCAGCTTTGAAAAAATTCTAGTGAATATGGAGCTGAGAGCCCACACGGACAACAGCCAGGGGAACGTAATTCCTCCTGGGAAGACAGGTCCAGAAACGACAAGAAAAGAAACTGCCTCTGTCTACTGTGTCTGCAGAAACTGAAGGAAGGTCTGGCACTGATCCTGGAGCATCTTTCTAGGACAAACAACTCAGCAAGGTCCCCAAAGTTCTCATCTTTCAGTCCACAAAGAGACAGCACAAAACCTGGAATCTTTTGTAGAAAGTTTATCTTACAAATTATGGGAGCTGTAGGCTTACTCAGTGCTTGACGAAGTCAGCAAGCTTTATCCTAGAGTGTATTTTCCTCTAGTGGTAGTAAAAATATCCCCAGTTTCTCATTAGTATTATAAAGGAGAAATGTTGTCAGATAAAGCAAGGAGTTACAAAAACAGTGATTCACTCATGATATTATATTCAAGAGTAGCTCAGGTCTATGAAAACTCCAATGGAAAGTGTATTAAAAAAAAGGATTTCCAGTTATATTTAAAATATAATCTATGCTATTTCATCCCTTTTCATTGCTGAGCAACACCAGTGTAATGGGGACATAAGTGCTGCCAAGGAAAAGGGAACAGTGTAGGCACAACTACTCATTATTAGGGCAGCTATTGATATTGAACCCAGGCATGACAGCTGTACACAGTGTTTTTGGAGAGATGCAGTTCATCCATCATTTACTCCCCAATCTAATATCCAACCATACTGCTGCTACTCAGTTCCCATCAAACTGTGCTAAGTGACTTTCTGCAGAAGTTTACGGAGCATGACCTGCTCCTCCTCTGTCGGCACCACGGGCATGCCCCTGTCTGCATCCCTGACAGATTTCTACAGCAATCCTCAGGATCCTTCCAAGCCAAGTTCTTTCTGACTCCTTTGCCATTGCAGCACAGACACTCAACAGGGAAGCAAGAAGAAACAAACTGCAAATTAGCT
Organism: Upupa epops; assembly: GCA_013397515.1. NCBI lineage: Eukaryota > Metazoa > Chordata > Aves > Bucerotiformes > Upupidae > Upupa > Upupa epops. The sequence continues at coordinate 200,569 of VZRI01013419.1, forward strand.
GTGCTCCACCCACTCACTTTTATCTTATCAGTACTTTCTCACCTCTTGCTTTTCTGGTGGCAGTAGACTTGTGTCTTGATTGAATTCACAAAACTGCTAGGAACCACCGCCAGTGTGACTGACAGACAGCAACCAGGTTCTTGGCATGGAAAATCAATTTCAAGTTTGTGTCCTAAGTACTTCTCAATTGAAGGGGCACAAAGGGGATTTAAACACTCCCTTTATGGCACCAGATTTTAATGCAATCAGGTTTCAGGAAAGCTGCTTTTTAGAAGTCAGACAACTGATTACAAATATGAGGATACAAGGAAGGAATGGCCATAGCCTGCAGCCAGACAAACACCTAGACTTCAAAGATCTGGGAAAAAACCCTCAGGTTACTGAATGACACTGGACAAAACCACACAGTTGGCTCCTGTGGGCCACACCAAAGGTCTGTCCAGTCTGCAACAACAAATAACCACACAAAGGCAGACTCACAGTCTTGTTAAGTAGGTGCCTTAGGTTAAAAACCAAGCTGATGTGCATGGGTATTAGCACATCTTTAATACTCCTGGGCTTTTTAATACAAAGCATTCCGGAGATTCACGTTCCCTCTATGTATTTGTCATCTCCCCACATGAACTCTTGGTATCTATGCCACCTTTCTGCACAGAGTTCTTGCTGGATGTGAAACTGGTTCCTAGTCATTTGAAACATGCTGCCTCTCCATCCACCTTCTTCAACCCACCTGTGATTTCTAGATGTCTCTCATATTCATCCACCAAATAATTGGTTTTCTCTATCACTCCCTTGCTCTGATTATTCTTGTCAATTCACTTCCCATATATCCTTGTTAAAATGCACATTCTAGACTATGTGCAGCTTTCAGCCCACATACAAGAGGGTGAAAGCCCACACCTTTGTTTTGCTTCTCACATGCCACGCAAGGGCAGGTAAGATGGCAGTAGCATGGTGGAGCCAGTTTCCTAGTCTTCCCCTGGCTATCTGCTTTCCAAAGTTGTGAGTGGAAAGAGCACAAGGTTTATGGCACATTCACGTCAAGAGCAGAACAGAGCACAGTTCCTTTAGCAGGCCTCAAGGAGGTCTGGCAGGGGTTTGGGGATGCCCTGCAGACCCCTCCTCTTCAGTGCTAACTTACCCTAAGGCACCAGAAGTGCCATGCATGCCCAGAGCAAATGCAGCTCTGTTCCAAGGACAGGGCTGTGTGCGTGTGACTGTGCACCCAGCTCCGTACGTAGATCACAAATCATGTTTATTTATTTCAAATGAGAATTTCAGTTATAGCACCAAATTATTCTGAGGGGGTAACAACAAAGATGCTGCTTTTGGTCTAACACGGGTTTATTTCACAATGATTTCCAACAAGCTGCTAAGCAGCAGAAGCTCTAGAACTGTACAACAGAAGGCGGGCTGCCAACACAGAGCTCTGCTGCAGCTGAACAGGCAGAAGTTCAACACAAACAAAAATAACTGAAAATTAAAACTGGAAGGAGAGGAAGAGAAAGGGGATAGACAGACAAATCAGCAAATGCCAGTGGTGAGAGAGAAAACCCTAAAACCCACAAAACTTTCTCAGCAAGGAGTGAATTCTTTGCAATCCAGCACAAAGCACATTCCCAAATGGGGTTGTTCCAGCAACACCAGGCATTGACTGGTGCAGTTTTTACATTCACCTGCAGTTCGGATGAGTTACTTCAGAGGCTTAGAAACTGGCCACACATATTCAGAAGACAAGATCTCACCCATCAGTGTAGATGAAACTGAAGCCCTCTAGAACAAAGAGGTAGAATTAACGGTGTATTTCTTTGCTTATCAGTTTGTTGCTGAGAGACTACTGAAGTGGCCAGAGGAAGAAAACGCGAGCTTACTTCTGTGCACACAGAAATCAAGGAGTGAACATTGAAAATACAGTCCAGACACTTTGTTGACAGCAAATGGAAAAAAACTAACAACCACTTCAGGCAAAACTACCCAAAGTTAATGGTGACTGTGTTTTCTTCCCATCTTTTGAACCCAAGATCTAGTCCAGCCTTTGACTAAGAGTTCACAAGAAACACTGGTAAGACAGATAGGGTAAAAGACCAGTTTAACTATGTACTGCTAAAAAAAACAGGTAGAAATAAAATCCAGCAACAGAATAGAGAGCTCATTGCAGGAATCCTCTTCACACCACCCCCCAAATGGTCAAAAGATTTGCTCAGAGCAAATACGGTAAACAAAAGTCTTCCCAAAGGAACAAGAAAACCAAACCACTTAAAATATTACAATGCCAGCAACACAGGCAGTGTTACTTCCTCACACTGGATACAGGCTCATGATCTCCACATTTAAAACATACAAGGAGGTAATAAAGGGCACCAGAGTCAGGCAGCATTAGTTATTGGTCAAAGCAAGCCAAATGAATTAGGAATAACTGAAAAATCTGGGAGAGTTTATCTGAAAAGTAGAACCAGGAGTGAATAAATACATGCAATATGTGGCAACTGATGAGGAAGTCTTTTTTATTTGCCTTTTTAATAAAAAGCCAAAAGGAACTAAGTAACATTTTGGTTTGATACTTTGCTTTAAAACAATGGTCAGTTAAACCATGGAATTCATTGTCACAAAACACTAGTGATGCAAAGAATCAATAGGGTTAAACGGTGATAGGATATGTACATGAACAATAGATGTTAAGCAGTCACTATCAGACCAAGACTGGGGAGACATTCTGCAGTAGAGATATAATTTGCTGATCATTCAGTAAAGGATTTCATACACAGCTCTCTGAACCATGCTCAATTTGCTACTGTTAGCTACAGGATACCCAGCTAAAGAGACACGAATGGGATGGTGTTGACTGACTTTAATAGGCTCTGGATAGAGCTCTGAGATCCTGGTTTTGTGCTAGTCACACTGCCTGCTTCACAGAACCAGAAAAGGAGAAAAACCAAAAGAAGAACAGTTCTTCAACAACTACTACCACCACTTTCTCCAAGAAGGAACATGTCCTTTATAAGCAGGGGAAAAAAATTAAGTAAAAAGTTGAGAATTTCACGTTGCATTATTAAACCCCCCATGACCTGCAATTATCTGGGATGGTGCTCAGTGTGCTCATCTTGTGTCAGCCTGGCTGTGAAGACAGCACAGTAAAGTGCTCCAAATATACTATAAACTCATTGACAGCGGATTTTATTTTCAAGTCCACTTATTCTAGTAATCATGTTTTCTAGCACCAGAATGATCTGTTCATGAGGGACTGCTGGAATGTATAGGAACACACTAATACACTGCAACAATAACTTACCATGGATGACAGGTACACAGGACATTTTCATTTACAACCCATCATGTACAGTTCAAGAGACACAACTGTTTTCCTTTCTGTATAGTATTTTCTTTTCTACTGTTGTGCTGCAGTATATACCTGATGTACACAGAGTAAGTTCTTTAATGACCTCAATAAATTACAATTAAACTCTGAGTAGTCACAGTATCTGAATCAAAACAAATAGGCATGCCAGCAGCACCTCTCCATGGTGCCGTTGCACTCTGTCTGTATTATGTTATGGAAACACCACAGCTGAGGTCAACAGACAAGTGCACTTAAAAGTGCTCCATAGAATTTCCTCCATCTGATAGTCTGAGCAGATGCAGATTTTACCTCTTGTCCATCAAACCTGCAACAGCTTTGACTACTTGGTTATCACAAAATCTGTGCAGATATATTTGTGGGTGTTTATTTTTAGTCACAACTACAGTGAAAACGACAAGCCAAGAACAGATATTCTTCATAATAGGACTAAGGAATAAATCCAATTAGTTTGCATTTACAAGCAAAGCAGATGCATTTTATAAATAGGATTGCTGCCAGAAACAGTCACTAAGAGTAAGAAAGTCAGAGCCTAATATTTGTTAACTTCAAACTGCTACAGCCCTAGCAGCCTTCAGGGTTTTGGAGTAAAGTATCATCACAGTGACATTCATAGCTGAATTCCTGGATTAAAGACCAAGACTGATCTTCTCTGAGCTCAAGCACACTCTCTGTGTCTAGTGTATTGCTTGAGAGGACTGGTAACCAGCTGCCAGTGGCTCCACTGAAGAGAGGAGTGGAGCACAGAGCAGGAACACCTGGGTAGACAGCAGCTCTGCAGGAATACGGGTGGCACCTGAACACATTTGTAAGTCTAATTACATAGCAAAAACATTGTGCATGAATTGTAGTTGCATTTATTTCTCATACTGCTTTTTAAAAATTCCAAGCCAAGTTTTTCAGAAGATACAGGTGTTTAGTGAAATTATTCTTTGTCTAATTTTTGGGAGTGCTAGACATCAACTTCTGAAAATCATGGCCCTTTAAAGCTTTTTAATTCAATTATCCAGAAATGTCACCAGCCATGTTTGAGGATATTGGTCTGTTTTAGTCATGGTGCTTTTTCCCTTCATCTTTTTTTTCCCCACCTTACATTCCTGTCTTTGCCCAATGCAAGAAATTCCCAAGGCAGGAAATTTCACCCTGTGAGCACAATACTCAGAAACAAAACCGAAAGCTAGAAGACAGAGGAGAACCACTCTAAAACCCTGAATAATTCTGAGGTTTCAGCTACCTTGTATTAAATTGGATCATTTGGGGGTTTGAACCTTTAGGAGATTAATACCATTAGTAACAGGAGAAATCTTTCCTTCAACCTTTCCCCTATATGGACATTCTGCTACATCCTGCTGTCTGTGTGCTAGCATAGGATTGCAGGCAAGGAAAAAACAAAAAGAGGACAGATGTAGAAACTGGATGTAGAAAAGGTGTATGAGGGCAGAAATACTGATTACACAGAAGACAACTTTAAAGCAGGTACTGGATCCATGCTGCATATTGATTTTTCATTTTGTATTTGCCTAGTTTGATAGTTCTCCTCTAATACACAGAAATGTTCTTTTCTGCAGAGTGATAATACATTGTATAGTATAGAACTGACCTTGTGTAGCAGAGGAAAGATTAAAGACCCACAATAAGCATGGGTTCTAAGCATAATTCAAATGCAGGAAATTCACAACACATATCAAACTAGCTCCACCATATACTAGTGAAACAGGTTGATTTACTTGCATCAAACCACATTAGAAACCTGCCTGTAAAATATTCTCCACTGATCTGAAAGTGGATTTATTTCAAAGTCAACACCAGGAACTGGGTTAGTAATCAGGGGAGTAGAAGACCTTGAATTTGTGCTTTTAAGTATCTAGCACTTTAGGACTGTGTAAACACACATTCAGCTCAGAGGCCCATGATGTCTATTATCATGAATGACTAGGTTAATATTCAGTTTTACAACTGGTGTATTAATAATTCCTATTTAGAAAATGGACCATAAAAGCCTAAAAGAACCCCCTCAGGAAACTACGGTATAAAAATGGAAGTTTAAGACTGTACAGCTATTTGGTATATTTAAACATACAAGAAACAGCTACTGCCATACTACGGTATAAGACAACCCCACTTAATATAGCATCCCGCAGACAGACTTGTCTAGTAATAGATGTTTCAGGGTTGTATGAAATATAACAATAACCTCATAAATCCTGCAGGTTCATAACTCACACTGGAATTTCAGCATGACTCCAGGCAGACATCACGGCTGTTCTGAAGCCCAAGAATTGACAGCCTCTGTGATTTTTATGTAAACAAAAAGGGTTACTTGCCTGAAAGATACTCAGTTTCACACATCATGCATATTTAGTTAGCTCTTTGAATGTTTTCCTTTGGACTAATTCAACAGAGAAGGATGGTCCTACTGGCTTCTTTCAGCACCTTCAATTCTTTTAAACAATTCTCTGGTACTTTCATCCCTTTTTCCTAATGAAATTATGTAATTTTCAATGACCTTCTTACTCTTCATGTCAGAGTACCATCTTCCTTCAGAAGCTGCCTATTGAAATATATATTGCCTCTTAAAATGCTTTGAATGGGAGTGCTACCATTAAGATCAAAAGTAACTAACAAAGCACAAAAGGTGTGAAGATGGATTTTTTCACAGTGTCCCACTAAATTGTTGGCATTTGGTTTTATGGACACTCTATGAATAGTGACAGCGAGGGTGTGTATTTGAGAGGTTGTGTGTTCTCACAGTACTCAGTGATTTCAGTGGAACTTGCTACCACTCACAAGCTCTGAGAATGAGGACTCATTTTATCAAGCCAAATCTGAGAATATCTGCACTAGTAGACAGTGAGAAAAAAGACTGCCTATGTGACACAGCTCACAGGTAGACCCTTGAATCTGTGTAACTGTGCCTAGTCATTTACTTCGAGAACAAACTGAACTTTCTGCACCATCTTTGTTAGTTTTCCCATCTAGCCAACACAATTGAAGGCAACATGCTAACTAACCTAAACTCTTACATTTCCATCACGGCTAGTCACGTGTCGCACAATTCTTCTACTTCCTCTGCCTGCATGGCTCATGGGTGGCAATATCTCAGCTGATAACCATAAGACATTCACATATAAAGGCAATAAAGAACCCCACAAGAACTACATTAAGGCAGTCTTCATCCGCCTCTTTTCTGGTACTTATTCCCAGAGTGTAAACACAAGCTATTCAAATATTACATATATGAACCATCGCTCATTTTCTAACTATCCATCTGTACCATGTGAGTACTAAGAGGTGTGAAAGTAGCAAACATAAACATTTTCTTCATCCTCAGAATAACTTTTAAAACACATCCTGCCCTTGCATTTCTGTGTGATGTCTAATAAATTATAGATCAGCTGCATGATGTTTGTGTTAATATCATCAGACAGCATTTGAGCAAAGCAGGACAGAAACCTGAATTCCAGAGGATGAAATAGCAGCGGTCACCATCCCTACAGCTTCACAGCTCAGGTCCAGCTCTACAGCACACAGATCTTCTGGAGTGCACAGTCCCATGAATTGCTATTCAATCTGCACACAAACACTTAACACATGATAGAAGTTTCTCTCAACTTTCTTAAATGAATTATTTAAAGTAAACTGGTAGGTCAAAATAAAACATCTATAAAGCTCAAAACAAACAATGGGAAGGTACCGTGATCTGTCTGACATTTGTTGTGAAATGGAAGAAAACATTGTTTCCTCGGTCTAAATGTTGACATTTTCCAGCATGGAAATAAAGTTCTTTGTGGTGCTAAAGCATTAAGACTCCAATTCAAGAAACCCTTCCTAGCTATAGGTTTTTTTCCCCTACAAAATGCATTCTGAATCCATAAAAAGTAAAAAGTAGGAGTGATTATTTAGTGCTAAAACCATATCTCTTCAGTACAGTAGTACTAGGAAGGGAACAGGGGTATATAAAGAGTTTTTCTTCTCATTTCCCATCTTTTCAGTTTTACAGGACGTATGTTTCACTGAATTTAGCATAAAGAATTAGGGACCTGGCCACCATTTTGCCTGCTTCTTGACAGATGTGTGAAAGCCTCGTAAAGACATAAGAGCAAATATGCAGGCACTGCACACATGTAATTCCAAACACTGAGAACAGCAAGTTACTTCATCACTCTAAGAAATGCTTGGTGCGGCTGTCAGTACTGCCACCTCCTCCTCTGGCTAGAATCTTGGAAGAGATAAGCAAACAGTAGTATCTGTACTGTCCCATTCAAGAGCAACTCAGCAGACAGGCTACTTTTCCACTCAGCTAGGACACCACAGAAAACCATTATACTGTGCTTTCAGGCTGAAGATCATTTAAGAGCTTATTAAGGTGCAGTGGAACAAAAGTTATGTAAAGGATGTGTCTTGTTTTAAAGAAAAAGTTGTTTCAGGCACTTCTCTGAGAAGTCAAACAGATCTCCCTTCCTCACTTGTAGTCTCTTGCAGGGATTACCTGCCTGCAGCACCAGTCTCCATTACTGGTGGCCTTGACAGTACTGTTCCAACCTCACCTTCTCACCTGCCACGTTAGGACAGCCAGCTGCTGCATTACTCGGGGAGAAGAGATGGGGCAGATGTAAAGACCAGGGATTCTGCATAGCCATGAGTGTCCCAGGCAGCAGCAGGCAGACACAGAGCAAGAGCAAAGGTAGAGAAAACAATTTCAATGTGAAGTAAAAAGAAAAGAACAAAGCACTAGGTGAAAGAAGGACTCTGCCTCTTAAGCATATTGCATTCTTCCCCCATCCTAGCTGCTGAGCAGAGCATTTTCAAAAGGTCCTGCAAGATTAAATAGAATTCATGCTCTTCTGAGAAACAACCATTTACCACGTAATGAATGCGATTACCGAAGCTTTTGCTTCGTCTCCGACACACTCCCAGCCACTGTTCTGCTTCTCAAAACCTACACGCTATGAAAAACAGTTCTGCACAGTAGCCTCAACCTCTGGTCTCCAAGGACAGTATTCCCTAGGATTTATCTGAACTCAGAATTCATAAGCCTACTGCTGTCCAACCCTGTTCCCTAGTGGTAGCTGGCACCTTCAACCATTTTTCACCAGTCCACTGCTTGTCAATAAATCCTAATTCCTGTGACAGCCATGGTGAAGCGCTTTGGGAATTGTAGCAAAGATTTCTGGGCTGCATCTGAGAACTGGTGGTGAATGGCTGACTCTAGGTTGACATGATGAAGGAAAGTTAGGTTCTTCAGCCGAGCAGCCTTTTAGAAAGATTCATTGTGACTCCTGCTATCGCTTTTCTGTACAGCAAGGCTATCCTCTGCATCTGCCTGAATGCATGAGAGAGTTGACATTTATCTTCTGTGTGGCTCACACACTTAAGTTTTCCTCTCTTCTCATTACCTGTGAAGGGTGATTACGTTTCCTATGGAATATCACTGGTGATACATCACACTTCAGGGCCGCCTTCTCACCTCATCCCCCTCCCAATGAGAACCTGTGCTTACTTCATCTTTTTCCTTCCCTGAATGCCAATCCTCCCACAAGCCTGCACGGTAGCCACCAGCCTTCCACCAAAGAAGAATAATGGGACTCCTACCGAAGCTCATCAGTAGCAAATTACTTTCAGTTAGTGAAAACAATTTTCTCAGCAAAGTCTCTGAAGAGGCAGGGACGGTACAGCAGAATGCTGCTCTATACACGATGTATAAACACAATTTATTTGAAAACAGCAGTTTGAAGGAAACCTCAGACTTTAATAGCAGGCCATTAAGAACAGCTATTTGTATGGTGCCTGTCTGAATGCTGAAGATGGGAAGGAAGGTAGAGTCTGCCCTTCCTGATCAGTTGATGATTTGTTCGGGGTTTTTTTTTTCCCACCAGATGGTCTTCAAGTAAACACTGGCATCAGAGGTCTGAACTGGCAGTCACAAGCTGTGTAAAAAGCTGTAAGTCACAGCACTCATACTTCAATGAATAAACCACAGGTTTTTATTTTTATTTTTCATTTTTGTATATTTAAAGCCCATCTATCTGGCAGATGAAGCAAGAAATGCCCAGCATAAACAGATGTCAAACAGTCCAAGGACATGCTATTTCTAAAGGACAGACATCTCTGTCCCACATCTTACTCCTCTGCTAGTTCTTTATGATACTTTTAGATTTGGGCATCACTGAATCACAGAATGATAAAAGTTGGAAAAGACTTCCAATATCATCAAGCCCAACCGTCACCCAGTGCCACCCTGTCCACTAAACCCTGTTCCCTAGGGCCAAATCTATGCAGTTTTGAACATCTCCAAGCGTAGCAACTTGGCCCCCTCTCAGGGGTTCCAAACCCTGACCACTCTGTTAGTGATCAACACCCTCCTTCCAGGTAGTTGTAAAGAGCAACAAGGTCTACACTCAACCTCCTCCATTCTAGACTGAACAATGCCACTACCCTCAGCTGCTCTTCATCAGACCTGTCCTCCAGGCCTTTCACTAATTTTATTGCCCCTCTTTGGACCTGCTCCAACATCTCAATGTCCTTCTTGCATGGAGATGCCTAAAACCAAACACAATACTACAAATCAGGCCTCACCAGTGCCAAGCACAGGAGGACAAAAGGCAACCCAAGGGAATTAGGTATCTGAACACACACTGGAATTCAAAAGATAGCAGATGCTATAAAAGCACATGCTCATTTTTGCTACCTCTGACTACATCCAGCAGTCATACAGAAGTTGCAACAGAGATGGTTGAACTGCAGAATTTTTAAAAAAACTTGAAGAAGTCTTATTTCGACTCCATCTATACTTCTGGGAGCCATCCTGTTATCAAAGCCCAGACTGCTGAGGCTCCAGAGGAAGTCGAGGCAAAAGAGGAGCCTCGACTCCTCTTTTGAGTTGATCAGGGGTTGATCAGGACAGGGTTAGGGATGTGTTGATCAGGACAGGGTTAGGGATGTGTTGAGCAAACTGAATGCACGTAAATCCATGGCCCTGATGGGATGCAACTGCGTGTACTAAGGGAGACGGCAGAAGTCACTGCTAAGTCACTCACTGTCATCTTTTCTAAGTCATGGGAATCAGGAGAGGTACCTAGAGACTGGAGGTCAGTAAATGTCACTCCAATCTTCAAGAAGGGTAAGAAGGAGGACACAGGTAACTATAGACAGGTCAGCCTCACCTCGATCCCAGGAAAAGGGATGGAACAATTAGTCCTGCATGCTGTCTCCAGGTATATCAGGGACAAGAGGGTCATTAGGGACAGTCAGCATGGCTTCACCAAGGGGAAGTCATGCTTGACCAACCTGGTAGCCTTTTATGAGGGCATA
>VZRI01013419.1:212057-247236 GCA_013397515.1 Upupa epops
TTCCTGTGCAGCTTGGCCTAGGTGATCCTGCTGGGCAGGAGGATTGGACTAGATGATCTTTTGAGGTCCCTTCTGATCCCTAATGATTCTATGATTCAACAAAATCATGTACATATTTACTCAATTACCGGTATTAATTTCAATCTGAACTAATTTTGCTTGGGAGAAAAAGGAGAATCAAAAGCTTTTCAGTTGAATTTCCTCATAAATAAAAATTAGTAGATGGCTGCCTGTGCTCCATGAAATTCCCTGCTACTTCATAAGGTATCTGGGAAAGCTGAACTCCTCCAGTCTTAGTCTTTGTGCATGAGAACACAGCATCAGAATTGCTAGAAAGTGGGAAGTGGAAGACACTCAGGAGTGAGGTGGTCATCAGCATGGCAGGGTTACCTTGTAGTTATAGCCATGAAGCCCAAGTCACAGATCCTTTAAACCTTTATGCAGCTGGTATTGAAACCTTACTGTCCCTGCTTTCGGGTGGTAGACTATGCTCTGTTGGAATATAAGCAGAACCTATACATCTTCATACAGTATCTCTTTCTGGACAGCACAGTCTTTTAATGAATTTGGTGAGAAAGTCCTTGAGGGCCATTAAGCAGGAGTGGCTATGAGAATAGAACTACTATTCCTACACAGCTGCTATTAAAAGGAGAAAAAGCAGAACAGAGGTAAGAAATCAAAGGGAAGTTGGAGCCACTCCAATTAAGCAAAACCACTGGGTTTGTCTAAGGGGAACACCTGACATGCACACACCAGTACTGCAATGCTCCCTCATTACAGCTACGGGTTCTAAGTTGAAGCCCACAAGGCAAAACAAATCACTGAAAAGTTTACAGTCATGATAGAAAATGGGTGGCACTGCTCTTGGTTGGGATAAGAGAGAGAAAAGAGGGAGTAAGGATACTACTGTAATGTTTTAACTAGCCACTATATAGTCATGCTTTATTGCAACAACTGAAGAAAGGTTCAAATGTCAACCAGTAACCACTGACAGAGGTTCTCACAAAAAGTTAATCTATGCAAAAAATTAGTCTTATGCTCATGTGACCAAATGAGAGGAAAAAAAACAGAGCCAGAGAGCACAGTTCAATAATAGGGAATTGATCCTCTCCTGGCTAATGTCAAAAGTAGCTTCTGGGTTGCTTTTTCTGCAGAGAAGGTGCTGCTGGGGCTTTGCCAGTTCAGCAGTTAAAGGTAATCTTAAAGAAAACCTCAGCAAATAGTAAAGTGCTCAGGCTGAAGAACAACAAGGTGTTCAGGGACTGAACTGATTACTTTAATTTGTGTAATATGAGCAGCAAACACTGCCTCAGAATTACTCTGCTTAATTCACCTGTTCCAGAAGCAAGACAAACAAAGCCAATTCAATAAATAAATCAGATCTCAAAGTACTTGATCTCCATCCAGATAAGGAAAGATGCAACAAATCTGGCAATAATAACAGGGGTATCCGCTGACACACTACAGCAGTTAATAGGATCTTACTCTTTTCTGCTAGATCTGTTCCTTTTAGTGTTTGGAGAAGAGACACAGGTCATCTAAGTACTCCCAAAGTCTATAAAGACGGTGCCACAATGCATCTACTTTACTCTCTCACAGCAGCCAGTGCATTCATTCATTTTATACATCACTTCATTTATCACTATTACAGACATACAGATCTTACCTCAAAAGTGTGCAAGTCATCACTCAAAGGCAAGAATAATCCATTCTAGCCTATTCCCCGCTTACATTTTTAACACCATGGTCATCAAGACACAGCAAACAATTTTTAATCCCCTCACTGTCTGCATACTGCCTGTTCGGGGTATTTTTAGTTGTTCTGATTAAAAATTTACCTCTTAAGTACGACTGAGGACACAGTGCCTCTCTTGATTACAGTTTGGTATACTTTTTTCAGACTACCTATGTATTTTCCTTTGCAAAGAAGATGTGGAGGGATACTCCTTCCTTCCCTCCTTTTCTAACAAAAAAATATTTTGGTATCAAACTTAAAAACTATGTACCAGACCACAAGGAAAACAGCCTTCCTGCAAAATGCAGAGAATACTCTTTCAGGTGAGGATGTGATTCCCTCACATTGTACACGATTATGTAATGTTCCTAGGAGAAGAGACATGGCACTTAGCTGAAAAAAACATGTTTGATGGGTTCACCCAAAGCAGCCTGGGCATTGTGGGATTCTCTCTGCAGTGTTGCATTGTAGGGGACAGGGTCTCAGCCCCAGATTCTTCTGTCTGTCTGTTCTCTTCACTGGTGACAACTCAGAGGTTAGAAACATTTTCTGCTACTTCTACTGCATGTTCTACCCTGTGTGATTAGACAGTATTTCTTCTCACAGCTGTCCCAGCCTTAACCTGTGGCAGCCTGGTAAGCTATCAGTATCACTGGACCTCAAGGTATGTGCGGTCACAACACCTACCTCAATGTCTAAAAAATGCAAGACACTGCTCTTACTGGGATTCTCTACGGCAGCAGACTTGAAGGGGAAAGTGCTTTCTCATTTTTGACTGCCATTCAACCAGCCTTTCTTCTTCCCCATGAAACTTGTTTCCTTTCTGAAATTGAAGCATTCTTGACCACTGCGAAGAAGAGGCTGATTTAACTTCTGAAGGTCAATTCAAACTGATTAGACAGCTTAGACAAGTTGAGAAGTAGAAGGCCTGAACTGAAAGATATGGAGGGCACAAGAGCCATTGAAAAAGTGAGGAAAGAAACCTTGTCCTTTTTTCCCTTCAGTGTCAATAATAGTCCAAAATACTCTCTCTGTTTTTATAAGTGTTTGTTTACTAAAGCGTTCCAGAGGGAAAAATGTCAGCCACAAATCCTCACTCTTCATGTATTTGCACAGCAATGCAAACTGCTGTGGTTTTTGAAAATCTCTGAGGATTTGAAAGAAATGATTGAGTTAGGTAACAGAAACAGTGCCTTGGCCTTCCAGTGGCTGGCTGCATGGATCATGCAGCTCAAGGCAAGTAAACTGATTTTACAGACCATGCACAGAAAAGTACGTTCCACTACTGAAATGTATGAAAATCTGGATGTTTGCAGCTAATGCACCCAGCAAAGAGCTTAAATCCACAATACAGACTGTGGGAAAACTTTTTGCTCACTGCAATGGGACATCTCTTCCCCATTCTGCTTGCCTTATGGATACCCCGCTCCCGTTCTTGCTAAAACTGCCACAGTTTCACTCATGCTAGTTTCCTTGGCATTTCAGCAAAGCCACAACTGTTTTCATAGGCCCTTTCACATTACGGGCAATGGGAAGGTATCAACAGCTTACAGGATTGTCCTCTTGACTTGTTCAGCTTCATGCTGCAAACTAAACTGAACCAAACCAATGACTTTATTTTCTGGAAAGTCTTCTCACACTGCACACTGCTCCATTTACCTGTCTTGGTTAGTTAAGTTTACCTAAGATGCATTAGGCTGGAATGGTTCTTATTTACCACAGTAACTTAGCACTCTCTCAAATTTGTGCTTTTCAGCAGTAAGTCTCCTTCCTGTTGTATCATTTAATTCTCTGTGCTTTCCTGGAAGATGTCTCAATATGATCACCTTAGAAAGTGGATAATCAAGACTTACTTACTTTTCCAGACATCTCATCCTTGTTGACACAATTGCTTGTTTCATGCTTCCCTCCTGCCCCCCAATTCATTTTCACTGCTAATACACAATGTAATTGCAATGTACCGGAGCGTGGTTATCAGTCCAAAGCCCAGTGGAACCTTGAAGTTTCTCAATTGCAGAGTCTGTGAGGTAACTACACAGGATCACACCAACAGCCTCCCTAAAGAGTTTTAACTAAAAGCCATGTTTCTGTGCTCTAGATTTGTATAGCACCTTCTGTTTTCCTGTCTTTATAGCCTTATAACTAAGAAAGGTAGTTTAAGAAGACAAGTGAGACAGCCCAGTGTCCAAACTCCTCACAAAACTCTAATTTTTAAAGGCTGAGAAAAGTCTGAATTTTAAATTCCGGAAGCGATTAATCAAAACGGTGAACTTATTCAGCTGCTTGTAAGTAGCTAACATTCAAGGCAGCAGCACTGGAGGCTTCCTTGTCCTATATTCTTTTCTCCATCTGCCTCACCAGGACCACTACAAATTCAATACAGTGATTACAAGCATGTAGATCTGTAACCTACAGATCCATAACAACACCGAGGATGTTAATTTCTGCACCCAGAGGCTTTTCCAGAACACTGAGTTAAAGGAGGCACTATATTGTTCCTGTAGCAAGAACTGGAATTAAGACTAAGCAGAACACTCTTTTCCAAGAGTTGTGTCTTCCAGAACAGACAAAATGTCATTAGTCCTCAGAACTTACATATCTGCACACACCTTATTCTAAGAAAAAAGGGTAAAGTAACCCTTAAATGACAGAGTTTTTTAATTGTTTTTTAAATGAAGTAGATAATCCCGTTGGAATTACTGGGCTTTTTACTGTTGTGGCAGTTCAACAAACTAAGAGGATGACAATATCATTTACCAACAATTCATTAGTGTCACCACCCAAGTTCTTCAGACATGAAGGTGAGAAATGTTTTCTCCTTGTAGTGTCAAAATGCATTTGGATGTCTGCCGAGCAAGGGTTTAATGGTTTTAGAGGACAACACTAGGGAAATCCTAACTCTGTGTGACAATTCTCAGCAAGCAGTCCTTCTTCCCACCTGTTTTCAGAAGTCACAGAGGAAACCAGAAGTGTATTCCTTGCGGAGGAAGAAATTATCTCATACTGAACAGCTGTCACTGCTGCTATATAGGTACAGGATGAGTCAGAGCATATCAAAGGAGAAACACATAGAGTAGAAATGGTGTCATTACCTCACTGCTCTACTAGCACAGAAGACAATATTCTTAGTAAAGAACAGCTGCGTGACCCACGAGGCCAGGCCCTTCCACTGTATGTGGATTCCTCCTGCGAGCTGCTAGAGTAATTACAGAGTAATACTGCCTCTGCTTGAGGAAGCAGGAAGCAAGATCCCTCTGAAGCTTCAGCCTTGGAACATATGCTCAGACTGCACACAGGATTTTCCCTGAGAGAAGATGTAGCGACAAAGATGATCACAAGTTTGGTATCACTAAGCAGAAGTAGATAAAAAGTGAACACCAAATCGTTACACATTTGATAAACATTCAGCATGAATTAATGTAAAAGACCAGTTCCAAAAATGGGTCAAACATCTCATTTTTTACCAAAAATGCTGATTTTACTATATCAGAACTGTCATGATAGAAGCAATTAAATAAATCAAATAAATTAAACCAGCCTTGTTCAACATCTTTGTTAGTGACATGGACAGAGGCATTGAGTGCACCTTCAGCACCAAACTGTGGTGCAGCAGACACACTGGAGGATAGGGATGCCATCCAGAGGGCCCTGGACAGGCTGGAGAGGTGGGCACAAGCCAACCTCATGGGGTTTAACAAGACCAAGTGTAAGGTCCTGCATCTGATACAGGCTGGGCAGTGACTGGCTGGAGAGTAGCCCTGAGGAGAGGGACTTGGGGGAGCTTGTGAACAAAAAGCTCAGCATGAGCCAGCAGTGTGCACTTGTGGCCCAGAAGGCAAACCGGATCCTGGGCTGCATCAGAAGTGTGGCCAGCAGGTCGAGGGAGGTGATTCTCCCCCTCTACTCCACTCTGGTGAGAGCCCACCTGGAGTACTGTGTCCAATTCTGGAGCCCTTATTGCAAGAAGGATGTGGACATGATGGAGAGTGTCCAGAGGAGGGCCACGAGGATGATCAGAGGGCTAGAGCACCTCTCCTATGAGGCCAGACTGAGAGAGTTGGGGCTGTTCAGTCTGGAGAAGAGGAGGCTCGGAGGTGACCTTATTGTGGCTTCCAGTATCTGAAGGGGGCTACAAAAAAGCTGGGGAGGGACTTTTTAGGATCTCAGGTAGTGACAAGACTAGAGGGAATGGAGCAAAGCTGGAGATACTTAGATTTAGGCTTGATGTAAGGAGGAAGTTCTTCACCGTGAGAATGGTGAGAGCCTGGAATGGGTTGCCCAGGGAGGTGGTTGGGGCCCCATCCCTGGAGGTGTTTGAGGCTGGGCTGGATGAGACTCTGGCCAGCCTGATCTAGGATGGGGTATCCCTGCCCATGGCAGGGGGGGCCCTTCCAACCCTGACCGATTATATAACTTCTTCCCAGGGAGGGTGATGGCGTACTGGAGGGTGTTCTCTGGGGAGTTTGTGGAGTCTCCTTTTCTGGAGACATTTGAAGCCTGCCCGGATCTGGTCTGGGTGATCCTGCTGTGGCAGGGGGATTGGACTGGATGGCCTTCTGGGACACTTCCAATCCATAATGTTCTGTTCTGTGACTTGGTCTAGGTGTCCTGCTGTGGCAGGGGGATTGGACTAGATAATCTTTTGAGGTCCCTTCTTATCCTTGATGATTTTATAATTTATGAAAAGTTCAGCAGGATTCATGTGAGCATCCTTGTCAAAACTGTCATGTCAAGCAGCTGTGCTAACTGATACTATGGTGCAGTAACAACAAAATTTATCCATATAGCAAACTTGCATTTGAATCTCTCTCTAAGACGCAAGTCTTGTTCTTTACATTGAATAGTCCTCATTACATTATCCTAGCCTGTATTCCTCTGCTGGACTCTTTGAGATTAGGATTTCCATGTGAGGACCACTTAAGTATTAATGACTCAAAATTTGCAGAAAATCCTCCTCTAAGACCACACAAAAATGGTTGTAAAAGGAAAAAAACAAACGTATAAATATTAATCCACTGAATCACTACAAAAACTAGGTCATAGTCTAGTATGCATCCAGTCTGCAACACGCATCACATTCAAAAGAACAAAAGAGTCAAGTATCTGGATATAGAAAGAAAATGTCTAAGTGTGGAGCACAGCATGAATTGTTTTCCTATCATTTTCAAAAATCACTGCAGTTAAGTTTACTGCCTTTCTACAGCACCAAAAATTCGACTTAAAAGTCAGTGCTAGAAAGTTGGGTAGGCAGCAGCAGATTCACTTCTTGATTTGGAGGCTTCAGACTGAAAAATTATGTTGATGGAACAGCTGATGCCTGTTTTGAAACAACTGATAGCATCAGCTGGAGAAGCAACCTGGCTACTTCCGTCCAAGGGTTGTATCAGCACTCCTGCAGCCATAAGGTGTTCTGAAGCCTGGGAGTTAAGAGTGTAAATAAGCGTCAGAAAGAAGGTACAAAGCCTAGGTTATTTTCTTCCCAATGAACACCAAGAGTATTCTGTAACAAATCATTATCAGCCCTGACATTTGTAATAAAGCTCTAGAATCAATACTAGAAAAATAAAGAAAGAGAAGGAGATTTTTCTTTTCTAACATTCTCTCCATCTGAGGAGGGCTGAGGGATGGGCCAGGCCCCCTAACCCAGACTGAGCACAGGGATATTCCAGACCACATATCAGCCCAGATATGAAAGGGACGGGAAAGATGAAGGAGTTAGGAGATTAGTTGATGGTGTTTTGACTTCCGAAACAACTGCTACATGACTGGGGTCCTGCTTCCTAGAACAGGAGTTAAACACCTTCTGCTGATGGGAAGTGCAGAACAATCTTTACTACTTGCCTTGGCTTCCACTCGCAGCTTTTGCTTCTGCCTTATTGAACTGTTGCTGTCTTTACCCACCAGCCTCTTGTTACAATTTTCTCCTCAGTGTCCATCCAGAGAGGGGCAGTGACAGAACAGCTTTGGTGGACATCCAGCTGTTAGCCAGGGCCAACCATCACATCTGACCACAAGAACAGTGTCTTACTTACTTTGGATGGGTAAATTCATCCACCAGGACCACCTTCTCGATCAGGTCGCCACCAATAGTCCGAACCAAATCATAGAAATCATTTTTGGAGTATGCCTCTGAAGGTAGCCAGAAGGAGATGTCATTGATCAGAGGTGGATATTTGCTGAGTGGCTAAAAAATTGAAAAAACATACCTTGATAAGCAGCTGGACTTGACAGGTGTGTCTACAACTGCTTTGAACTTGCAGAACACGTGTTTGCCTTCTGAATGGTGAACTCAACTTGTAAACAACTGAGATTACAAATATTATACTAGTGTTATGGCTTTACAGGAAGCAGATATGGTGGCTAAACCATTACAACTAGGAAATATTTTCTAAAGACCCCCTCATAACCACTTTGATCCAGTCATTTAGAAAAATAATTCATGCAGTGTTAGATAAAATTGGCATTTATGAGCCTGAATATGCTCTTGAATCAGAACTGTCTAAAAGGAGTAGAACTGCATATTTTATAAGCATTTTTTTGATTTTAAATAGACTCAAAAATTCTTCTCACATTCACCAATAAAGTAGACAGGTCTTTTATAATCTTCGTATGTAACACAGTGTGTTCACTATTTGTATTGTCCCATTTCTAAGAACATCTTACCAATAGGCACCTTCTTATTAAATGGTTGCTGTAAGAAACACACTTTGGCTTAGAAAAAAGGATCAGTTCACTTCTTAGTGGTTTTTACTGGCATTCAAACATCTCCAACAACAAAGGAAGCATTGCTGTTAGCATAATTATTAGTTCCAGAACGTACCACAGAAGACTCTTAAACATAAAGGGGCATCTTTGCTGCAGACAGAAAGACCTCATCTTGTGGTCAGGCCAGTGCAGCTTGTTATTTGCAGAACCAGGAAAAACAAAACAATTATTAATTGTTCAGTTTTTGAGGCAGCTTTCCTAGAGTCACTGGGTTTCAGATCTTGCCTTTGCTGAGACATTGCTCCCTTTGAAGAAAATAAAATGATAATGCTCTTCTTTCTCATCTAGGTCATGCAGTATCTTACTTCTGCCTTACATTAATACCCTGCAGGTGAAGTAAATGCTTTTGAACAAGAGTGTTTGGGTCTGCAGGAGAAAACATCTTTTCTTATGTATATGACAAGTGATGTGTACAGCCAGGTTGGTACAGTATATTATCTCACTCAAAAATGTATTCCATGCTTGAGAATGTTTTATGATGGAATAGTGAAATCCTAAGTGAATACTGCAAAAGCAATAAACTTGTAAAAAAGGTAAATTTACAACAGGATGATTTACTCAAATCCTGCTCTGTATGGTGTAAACCAGTCAAAAAATATCTGGTAGGGAATACAGTTTAAGTTTTAAATTAATAACCCCAGTGAATAAAACTGTGAACCACAAATGATTATCTAACTTGTTAAAGAAATAAACTTGTCAAATGAATTCGTAGCCTGTGCACCAAATTAAAGAAAACCCTTGTACGATACATCCATTACACAAGAACTTTTGAAAAAACACAGATGAACGTGTACCTCTGCTGTACAGAAGTAACAGCTGCAAATGCTGGAGACACCCCTCAGTCAAAACCGTTATTTATCAGTGTCAATAACATTATAAGCCTGCAGTAGACACCTATATAATCACATCACCTCTGTTCACCACCGCTGTATTTCAGCAATGTACTGAACACACTTCACACCCTGAGGGGCTTAATCCTAAACTCACTGAGCTTCCACTCTCAGGACATTTGTTCAAACAGAAGACATTGTTCATGACAACTGTTTGTCTAGGTGTCTGCTTTTATTTTCACAGGTACAAGGATAATGAGAAACTCAGTAATACCCTGAACACCAAAAGGAGCAGAGCACCCACATCTCATAAGTAAGTATTTACTACGAGTTTCTAAAGAAGCAGGACTGTACCAGGCACATGAAGACAGCAATGTTTTTCCCACTTAAAATGAAAAGCCAGTGTCACTCCAATTGTCAATCCAGTCTTCAAAAAAAGACAAGAAAGAAGACCCAGGTAACTACTGACCAGTCAGCCTCACCTCCAACCCTGGAAAGGTGATAGAACAGCATGTTCCTGGTGCCATCTCAAAGCACCTCAAGAAAAAGAGAAGTAGCAGGAGTAATCATGGATTCACCAAGTCTTGTTTTATCAACCTGATAACCTTTTATGAAGGCATAACTCAGTGGAGAGGAGGGGAGGGCAACAGATGTGGTCTATCCTGACTTTTGACAGCAAGGCTTCTGACACTATCTTCCATGACATCCTAACAGACAAACTTAAGAAGGGTGAATTGGATGATTGGATAGTGAGGTGGATTGTGAACTAGAAAAAAAATACACAACTCAAGAGTTGTAGTCATTGAGGCAGAGTAAAACTGCAGGCCTTTGTCTAGTGCCATTCCTTGGGAGTCAGCACAGGATTCGTTCCTATTCAACACATTTTCAGTCACCTGGATGAGGGGACAGAGTGCACCCTCAGTGGGTTTGCTGAGGATACAAAGCTGGGAGCAGTGGCTGACACACCAGAGGGCTCTGCTTCCATCCAGCATGACCTGGACAGGTGGAGGGTTGGGTAGAGAGAAACTAAATGAGGTTCAACAAAGACAAGTGTGGATGCTGCATCTGGGGAAGAACAACCCCATGGATCAGCACAGGCTGGGGACTGACCTGCTGGAGAGCAGTTCTGGGGAGAAGGACCTGGGGGTGCTGGTGGGCCACAGGCGGGCCATGAGCCAGCACTGTGTCTTTGTGCCCAAGAAGGCCAGTAAGCTCCTGGGGTGCATGAAGAACAGTGTGGCCAGTAGGCCTAGGGACGTTCTCCTCCCTCTTTACTCTGCCCTGTTGAGGTCACATCTGGAATGCTGCATCCAGTTCTGGGCTCTCCAGTTCAAGAGGGACAAGGAGTGACTGGACAGACTCTAGTGTTAATCTAATAAGATGACCAGGGGGCTGGAGCATCTTCCTTATGAGGAGAGGTTGAGAGAGCTGGAGCGGCTTAGCCTGGAGAGGAGGAGACTGAAGGGAGATCTCATCACTGCTTGTGAGTACCAAAAAGATGAATGTCAGGAGGATGGGATTTGATGATGCCTAGTGACAGGAAAAGGGCAACGGGCACAAACTGGAACACAGGAGGTTCAATTTGAACATAAAGAAAGTGGGTGGAGTTTTTGGCTTTAGAGACATTCAAAACCCACCCAGGAATGTCCCTGTATGATCTGCTCTAGGAGAAGGTGCTTTGGCAAGAAGCTTGGACTAGATGATTTCCAGAGGTCTCTTCGAAACACTACAGTTCTGTGGTTCTGTGAATCTATTTCAATATGCACTATGTTCAGATACTCCAAATGTACCTGGAACAGTCTGACCTACATAATCAGTGTCAGCAAGTTCCATGTGAACAAAATTACAAAGATGGAATAAACTGTAGAGCCTAGTCCTTCTGGATTATCAACTCTAGAAGAAAAGTGCTTCTTTGGCTCTGTCCATGGCATTACCTGCCTAGATACAGAACAGTGGTGTCATGTGTGTGCATGCATATATAGGCCTGGGTGTGTTACAAAGACTGGAAGGACAAATGCTCAAAACAGTAAATTGTCTTCTTTGTTTTCAGCTACTAATCTTTTCTCAGTGCCTTGTAATGCACAAAAATCTTTTGTAGTAAAAGCAAAGCAATAGTCTCATATTATACTGTCTTTTCACCACCTGTCTGCAGTCAATATCACTGCAGTATTATATCAACAGTAAAGTTAGTGTAAAGATAAAATTCCTCTTTCTCAAACATATTGATCTGTTTGTTGTAGGCTACATGAGCTACATAATTATTTACTAATGACACATAAAACTTGAAGAGAATAGAGCACAAGTCTCAAAGAGGCCAGTCAAAATGAAGTTACTATGTCCAGGCGTTGCAGCAAATACATAGCGCTGCCCAACAGACCTCATTGCCATCTCTGTCTTCTTTTCTAAATTCTGCTGCACCTTAACAGAGCAGTCTAAAACCCATTGACTTCGATCCCTTTCAAGGTAAACAGCAGATTACTATGAATTCACAGACATTCTGGAGCTTTCCCTTGAGAGCAATGTGTCCTTCCTGCTACGCCTTTTTTGCTGTCACCTCCAGCCAGTACTTCCACCTACATCTTCTTCATGACTTAGGTGTGCTCCAGCACAATGCTTGGGGAAACAAGCAGGGCACTGGTTGCCCTCTGCTGCCTGCGTGCTGTGTATGGTCCAAGCCTGAAAGTCTCTCCCTTCCACTACTTGACTACCCCTCTTAAGATTTTGGATAATGGAAATGAGGTTTAGGAAAAGGTAGAACTAAACCCGCCTGTGGAGCGCTGCTGCAAGGCTCTGTCCAGGCCTGGCAGACAGCACCACTAATACACAGACAACTCTACATTTCTTCTCTGGTCCCATCAGAGCTTTGTCACCACAGCACTGCTTCAAATGAAGGTTTGACTTCGTCATCTTAGAGGTCCTTTCCAACCTCAGTGATTCTGTGGTTCAGATGCTCTGTTCACTCTCCACCTTAAACACTGCAGTGTACTGTCTCTGACATTTTTTTCAACAGTTTTGGATAACAAGAGTGCTTTCCCAGTAATGACATTGCCTACAGGGCTCCACTGAGCTTTTGTGGAAGGAACAGTGTAAATGACATCACCTTTTTCAGTCACCCAGTGTGAAAGCACTGAGGAGTACTGAATTACTAACTTTTATTTTAATAATAAAGTGGAAGCATATGATGATCTACTCTCAGTGATAGGTGTTTAGGAGTCATTAGCCATGCTTCCTGTTCTGGACAGTAAATATGCCAAGTACATACTAAAACTACAAGCTTTTCCCTCACAAAATGCTAATTACAGTAATGAAACTAGTAGCTAGATACCAGTGCTGTATCTTTCTCTGACAGCCTGCCTCCCCCATGTCTGGATGCACCTCAGGAGAGCACTGGTGACAACTCAGGGCTGTGACTCTTCTATGTGGGTTTCTG
This sequence comes from Upupa epops, assembly GCA_013397515.1. Lineage (NCBI taxonomy): Eukaryota > Metazoa > Chordata > Aves > Bucerotiformes > Upupidae > Upupa > Upupa epops. The sequence continues at coordinate 224,818 of VZRI01013419.1, forward strand.
ACAGCTTAGGGCAAGGGTCATTCCCAGCTCTCTGCTCTACCTTTCCACCTGAGGTTTCTCAGGCAGCACTTGAAGAATCAAACACATGGAATCATGGAATGTGTAGGGTTGAAAGGGACCTCCAAAGGTCATCTAGTCCAAAACTACAACAGGCAGGGCCATCTCTAACTAGAACAGATTGCTTAACACATGCCTGTTCCTTCCCCAGTGTAGTTCACAGACTGCTGTAGCCAGGTGAAAATTGCCTCTCTCAGTGTTTTCTACCAACACATTCTGGGTAAGGTACTATAGCAGCTTAAGACACTGCAGTTCAGTTGTCTCATGCAGTAACATGATTTCCCAGAACTCACCAGCAGAAAATATCAAATACTGGGGCTCTACTTGAGCCCCACATACCAGGGCACTGGTATGCTGGACACGCCAGCAGAAGGAATGAAGTGCTTTTGGTTCAGCAGGTCTCCATCGCATGGCTTTAAGCATGACATGGAGATGGTTGGACTTAAAGGTCTCTTCTAACAAAAGTGATTCTATGATTCTCAGCAGGATCAAAGGATTGCAGTATATCTACCCAGTCCCTGTTCTTCAGGCATATAGTGTTTGCTGTCATGGCAGACAGCATACTTGAGCTAGACAGTTGGGTCCAGCATAACAGGTCTTTTTTTCTTTTTAAGAAAATCGCTTCTTTCATGACATTCAGCTAAGGATGAGATGGCCAGAGCAAACCTTTCTTTTTCTGGTTTAGTGATTTCTTATCTTAAAGCATGAAGGACAGCCTAAAACCATGGAGCTATTGAAGAGGACTGGGTGTACATCACCTTAGAAAAAGCTCTTAGGCATGGCAGTAGCACTATGTAACCAAGTCTTCCAGGGCCTCCAGAGCAGAATGGAAAAGGTTTGTCTAAATATTCCCACAGCCATCGCCTTTTTCCACTCTTATTACTTTCTAACCAGACTGCTTCCTTTCCATTCCTAACTTTGTCATGGTTTATGGAAAAGCTTGATTACTAAGATGTATCTGGGAGCCTCAGTTCTAACACTGCTCTTCCATTTAGAATGAGAACCCAGGCAAAAGGAACATTTGCCTACAGATACTGCAGTTGACTGGGTTTGCCAACACACCCACACAGGTCAAATCAATCAAATAATATCCCACTTTCCACTCCAAGCAGTGCAGTTCATGGCCCTTCATGGGGATGAAAAAGGGAGTGATGTCAAAATTCCCTCTGGAGATCAATAACGAAGAAAATAATACATTTGGCAGAAAGACTGGCTTGTTTGTGAGCAGCAGCATGCACAATTCAGACAGATTTGGTCACAAGGCATAGCTGTTCCTCATCTTGGCAAACACTTTCTTTGCCTTTACCTCCCTCACCCCTGGGGAGAAACAACGGAATTATTACAGGAAGTCCTTTATGGAAAATATAAGAAAGAAAACATTGTTAGCAAGAAATAGAGTAAATTAAACAATTCTTGAAAGTGAAGGATCTATTCTGGATCCATGTTGAGCAGGAAGGATTTATACGACACAGACTGTCTTTCTAAGTAAGTCTCAGCCTTCAGTGTGGGATGAATTTACTGCAGCCTCAGGAGCTGCAGCTCTGTGCCTGGCCAAATCTGTGCAGCAGACCCCTCTGATGTGTGCTGCATGCCATCGTGTAAGCTCTGTCCTCTTCCCAGCTAAGCTAAGCCCTATGGGGTCTTGCAGAAGAGGATTTTCTCTCTTGAGTTGTGTTACACACTCTCTAAAGGGACAAAACAAAAAAAACGCCATGAAATTATATTCTACCCAAATGGTGACCAAATAACTCTTCATACCTCCCCATTTAGTCAACTTTTCCAGAACTAGTAAACCACCTCTGAATAGAAAAACCCCTTGAAGAGTCACCACAGATGCAAAAATACAGGAACAAATGGCACCTTTCTTGCACACTGAAAGTTACAGCTTGTTATTTTTGAGGAGCATGCTTGACAAAGGAAAGTTGATACTTAATACGACACTGAAAAATGAAGATGGGTAACAGGGCATGAAAAGTTGAATGAATGAAACTTCTTAGATAAGAGTAGTCCACCTTTTCCAAGCATCAAGATGACCGGTGTTGCGGCAGAAGCAGCAGGAAACTTGTCATTAAACATGTTCATCCAAAAGTAACGCTGGTTATCAAACTGTGGCAGGCCCAGCAGAAAGAGACACCCAGATGAGATGGAAATAAACAATTCACTTCCATGTACAGATGCTGCAGCGATGCACAGTTATTGTCAGGAGAATAATTTTGGTGCTGAAATCTTTTTTTTTTGTAGGCAAAAACCAGTGCAACCCAAAGTACACCTGATGTTATTTACATAACTCAGCGAGAACTGCAACAAGCCTCAAAAAGCATGTTTTGCCATGGCTTGCTCTTATTTCTAAACCTCATGTATTTGCAGTTTGACTGGGTGAGGGTCTTTAGAACAAACAGCTCATAAATCAGTAACCGCTGCTGGATTTATCAACCGATCTTTATGGCATCCCAAATGATAAAGTGTAATGGGTATTCACAATGGTTCAAATAGCCAAGGAGCAATTTCTAGCAATGATATATATGATGAACACATTTCAACTAGTATTAGGTATAGGAGTAAAGTTGGAAATCTAGAATAATAATAATTGATTTCTTCTTGGTTATGTGAAGTCATGAGAACCAGGGGCTGATGGTTTTGTCAGGAATCACAGAACAACAGGAGCAGGAAGGAGCCTCTGGAAATCATCTAGTCCAACCTCACTGGCTACAGTATGTTCACCCAGAGCAGGTTGGACAGGACTACATCCAGGTGGGCTCTGAATATCTCCAGCAAAGGAGACTCCACAAGGTAGCCTGTTCCATCAGCATGCATACACAAGCAATACAGAAGGGGTGCAAAAACAAGAGGGATCCTGAAGCCAGTGGGAAACATGCTCTAGTTATTTTCACCAGTTTTGGGTAACAGGATGAGTTCTGTCAGAGTTTACTTTATAACTGCTTTAACTTCTGTGCCAGTGTTTTACATTCAAAACACTTACCTTGCAAAGAGCTTGTGATAACATGGCCTTTAAAGCCATGCCTAAGCCCCTACAGGTATCATCTGTGTCATGATCAGACACTGCAGCTCAGCCATAGTGTGTCGCTAGATGAGGGCTCGGAAGGATGATCTGGGTGTATGTGTGCATGTGTGCAAATAGGAGCACCTCTGAATTACATTGTACATGAACTATGTAGAAACCCCTGATTTTCAGCTACCACTTCTCTGATCAGAATATGAATTAGGCTACAGATTACAGCCAAACAACAGAAGGCACAGTTGGGAAGAGCTGTATTATTCTGACCATACCAGTCCTTGATTTCCTTTATCTTGGTAGTGTGAGAGACATATGGACAGAGCAGTGACAGCTTAAACCAAGACATGACAAGTAAGCAACACCTTGGGGTGCATATGCTGCAGAGGACATGCTTCTGCAATTTTCTAAAAACTAATAATGGCAAGAAATCCCCTCTTGAGAATTTTATGCATCGTCCTGCTCTTGTGCACATGTTAAATCCAGTTTGCGTAATTATTCCCACATGTAACCCATTCTCCTGGATCAGCAGTTGTGAACCCAGTTTCTGAGTCTTGCAAGATAAGGAAAGGCATTAAAGAAATACTTGTTCTGCACAAGGATTCTGCCTGTAGAGATTTAAGCGTTCTTTACGCTTTGCCATCACACACTTAAATGCTTAGTGTCCTACCTGTGCTTTTCATGCTTGATCTGTCCTTGATTTATGAATTCTCTGTAGTGTTCTGTTTCTCAGTGTTGTTACCCTTTAAAAAGTATATAGCTGTAGGAATGCTCAGGGTTTGTCTGAAAGGAAATATTAAAGGCTTTTCTCACTTTTCTGAGTATTGGACAAGTAGAGCCTTTAATTTCTGTTTTTCTCTAGCTTACCTACTGTTCTTTTAAAGTTAGATACTTGTTCTAGCTTGCTACATTACCCTGGTGTGTTATTACTGCTTTTGCACTTTGGACACTGTGTTGTGTACTAATTTAGCATCTAAGGACAAAAGCAGAGTCAACTCCTCTGGTAACAGAAGTACTTTCTTTTACAAAGAGTCACTGCAACTCAGGCAGTTTCTCCAGGTGAAGAGGCAAACCAGCTGTTTTAGTGGTACTGGAAATCATGAAGAATATTTCAGCACCACCAGTAATGCACTCACGTAAGTTTCCATACGTGGTGGTTGGGGGTCTCTTAATTTTCTGGGGAGTATAGATTTTTATGATGCAGGAGACTACTACATGATACAGACTAGCTCACACGTCTGAGAAGAGTGGAAGGGTGAGGACATGTCCCAGTAGCACAGCATGTCCAGGGTATTATGTGAAGTTGTACCTGGCAAAAAATTATGAAGTGTTTTTGCTGCTGCCTTGGAAATCTCTGCACTTTTCAGGAGGGAGAGAAAAAAAAAATACAGCTTGTTAGTCGGAAGAAGGATTTTTTCAGATGTTGCATGTGTCTGCGATTTGGTTGCACCTTATTTTGGGGTAATTCATATTCAGCTGTTCTAGAGATTCTGCTATTTCAACAATAACTCTCTAGAATGGTGAATTTAATGAGTAGAAAAGGAAATATAATCAACAGTGCTTTGTGTGAGTTTTTTCATCTAAGCTGAAATAAAATGTTGGATGCAATTTGTTTTCATTGTTATGCCATGCATTTGGAAGAAATACATCTTCATATTACTGCAGTCTCTTTCCAAATACCTGCATTCTTTATTTAGACATAAATCTTTTATATGAATTGTTGATGTGAGCAGTATTTTACACCACTGAGCACTTATCCTGGCATTATTATTAGGCATAATGAGAAAAAACATACAAACCAAACCAACACAAAGGAAACCTGACTCCTAAGCACAGCAAACCCTCAATGCCTGAGGCAGCCAGTGCCTTCTGCAGGAATTGCAGGTGCTCAGCACTACTGAAGAAGAAATTCTTACTATTTCCTGAGAAGCTGCCTTTCTGGTGACGCTGTGTTTTCTCTGCCCTTTTTTTACCGCTGGTTACAAAACCCCCACATTATATAGTGATTCTGCCTGTAGAGATGGGAGATTTGGGTAGGACGGACAAACAAGGATGTGATCAGCATGTACAACAGGCAGGCCCAGGTGTTGACTATCATATCTGCTGTGAAAACACACTTTACCATTTCAGTGATTCCAACGAATCTCTGGATTTGTTCCTCTGGACACAAACTCACTTTTTATAGATGACACCATAAGGCACTAAAGATTGTCCCGTCTGTTCCCTTTGGTGTTGTCTCTGGCAAATACTGCTGAAGTTCAAGTGAGGTTGACACACAGACAATACCTTTTGCCTGTGATGTGTTTTAAACGGCAACAAGTGTTTTGCTTCAGGGCGGAAATTGCTGAAGCAGCAGCAGTGTAAGAGACAGGCTGCTTGCAGATGCTCTGGAGAGGGCGACAGAGCTATGTCACCTGTCTTGATGTGTTTTTTCCTCTCTTTCAGATTGTTGCCAATAATGGACTTTACCTGGTGGACTGTAAGTTTAACAGATAGTTGATTTGGATGGATTTTCCCTTTATTACAGACTTTCTCATTATGTCTGGGTTTTCTTTCTGGTTATTTCTGATCAGAGGTAATGTGCATTGCCTCTAGGGTCATGAGTTTTGTAATGAATTACATAAACTTATCCTTACAATATGCAGAGTCCAATAGTGGGATGTGTTTTCTGCTTATGGTTGTGCTCCCTGGGCTGTGTTACAGCCTCATTAAAACAACAGTGCAGCTACACAGTAACTGGAACAGCAGAGAGAACAGTACATGTTAAAATGGGTACACGTGAAAGAACAACAATTTATGCTTCTCAAACTGATACTATGAGAACCAAGGCTCTGGGAACAAGTGGTTCAGAGTCATAAAACCACCAATATCCTTTAAATTGAGAGAAATTTTAACTGCTGTCCTTAGCTGGACCTGCAATCAAGAGAGTGTGTCCATCTGCTAGCATGTCCATTTTCCAGGTGGAAACACTAGTACTCCATGCTGCAAGCTTCCAAACCCTAGAGGTTTAATATGAGCACCAGCTGCAAACAATTCAAAATTTAACATCCCAGTGAGAGAAAACTTGAAGATCGAGTGATTTGTAATCCAATTGTGCAGCTTAGTGCAGCATCTCTGTGATGAAGAGGATACTTTTGCCTTCTGTCTGTGGCTTTCCAACACTAAAAAAAATTAAGTCTCACAATGCTCTGCAAGGCATACAGACCAAGGCATAAAAAAATTAAGTCTCACAATGCTCTGCAAGGCATACAGACCAAGGCATAAAAAAATTAAGTCTCACAATGCTCTGCAAGGCATACAGACCAAGGCATAAAAAAATTAAGTCTCACAATGCTCTGCAAGGCATACGGACCAAGGGAAGTTGACACACAGCACTGTAAGGGTTCTATTGACAGTCACTTAAAGTTATCTATGTAAGTCACTTACATGAAATTCAACCTTCCCAAAATCATGTAAATGAATCGTTTACAGTACCACAGTCATCTATTCCCTGTTGTGGATGGCCACACGTGCAAGCTATGCACCTTCAATTACAGTAAAACTAATTAGACAATAAATCATGGTTGAGGCTACACCTCATTTGTTCAGACATCCAAGGTAAATTTACACACTAGTGCTTGTGTATTGGCCTTTAATAGATACCCTACTAAAAAGTAAACCTAATAAATGAATCACCATTTAAGAATGGAGTCACCTATTCTTGTTGAAAAATACCTGAAAATGTAGCAACCAGTGATTCTATTTAATTTTTAATTGAAAAATAAAGCCAATCACAGTCTAAGTAGATAAATTATACGAAGCAGCATGGTAGTGATAGATCATACAGACCCAAGCTGTGCCCTGAATGCAATTAAGGTCAACCTGGCTGAAATGGCAGGCTTAAGAGACTCCACTTCTATGGCACACTGAGCAAAGGCAAATGGGAGTGAGTGAGGCCAAACCTTTTCTATCTTGCACAGGGGAATGATTTCTCCTTTGATTTGCTTTCCCATATAACAAATTGCTTCTTTCAACATAACTACATCTTTCTGAAGATCACATTTTTCTCACCTCTGCTAACCTTGACTGTTCACTTTTCGAAGCAGAGAGAGTCTCCTAGGTTAGGGCCACAAACACCATTCCGGCTACAGCTGTGCAAGAGGTAAAGACTGTCAATTCAAGCTGCTTGTCAATTCTTCTCAGTCCACTGTCTCTCAGGTCTCCCCACAGAGCTGCTCTAGGAGCTCTGTTTATTCTAGTGCCATTTGAATGATCCTGCTTAGAAAGTCTGTTGCTTTGAGTATTGAAGCTAATATTTTATTATAAAATAATTGTGTTTGGAGAGACTGTACATGCCAGCAGATACTGGGAAGAAGTACCGGAAGATGATGGAAAGGTGAAGTAAAAGAATGCAGTGCCAGGCTTACTGCAGATACTGCACAATATTACAGATATTGCAGAAATGAGGAAAAGAAGAAAGCAGTTCCCATAAACTTGCAGTTCTGCTAGGATTATGATCCACATTACCTCTGTGCCAGTGCTTTCTTTAAAACAGCATAAACACAGAATCATGGGATCACAGAAGGTATTCAGTTGGAAGGGACTTCCAAAGGTCATCTAGTCCAACCCCACCCCCCCACCCCCCCAACAAGCAAGGACATCTGTAACTAGAACAGAGCCTGCAGAGTCCCATCCAGCCTGACCCTGATTTTCTCCAGGAATGGAGCCTCTTCCACTTCTCTATGCTTCTGCTCGACCTTAGTTGAGACCACAAAGTTCACATGCAACCAAAATAAATAATTATTTAAAATGCCAGCAGCCACAGCCACCAGCAGCATCAAATGAAAGTGACTTTTTGAGAAGACTATGCATCAGCAGTCAGTTGACACTGTGGCAGCAAAAGGATAGATGTTCCAGGGAGCCATCCTGCGGCCAGAGCTCATTCTTTCTTAATCAGCACCTCTGGGCACACCACGCTTCATCTGAGCTCTGACTGCCTCTTTCCCTAAATATCGCTTCATTTTTTCACTTTTGCTTGAGCTGTCAGCCCATGGACACATCTTTTTTTGTAAAAATACTGGCTCAGCAGGAACTGGAAAGCGATGACATGAACTGTGTTCAGATCCCTGATGAATATGGACATAATGCAGTGTAGCAGATCCAAGTGATTTCTTTTTTACATTATGTCTTGCACGTGCTTAGCCCTTCCTGCCCTGACTGTCCTCAGCCTGAGCAGAAACCCTGGACAAGTAACTGAAGTTACCATCCTCTGATTCCCCCCACTGCTGTGACTTGTGTCAAATGACAGTTGGAGAGGTTTGGTGATCCAGACCACTGCAGTGATCTGATCCATGGGAAGCGGCGCTCTTAACACTGCCGTGCTGACTGGCCACAACAGTACCAGTACTGTCAGCTTTTCCCAACAGCTGATGACACAGGGAAAGATCTGACACAATGAAGATGTTAAAAGGCACAAAACATACTGTAAGGCCCAAAGAAAATGCTCTGACTGTACTTCATTTTTGAACAAGAGTACATTTATGCCAGCTATTACTAAAGGTTACTGCTACGTAGTGTGGACTTCATGTATTTGAAGATCATTTTAATGAACAGAAAGAAAAATAATTCTGTTGGTGGACAATATTCAAATTGTAAGAAAGGGCAGGGGAATTACCCAAAAGTTGAGAAGTCAATCCCAGTTAAGCACACAAAGGATGGGCATTTACCCAGGTCTTCTGAGGCTGCAGGATTATATCATCTCAACTTCACAAGGGATCAGANGATGCAGGCCTGTTAGCCTGTTGGTTGTACAGTGTATGTGAAAAATAACACAAAACTCTGGAAGAAAAATTGGCTTATTAACTCCCCTCATCTGGTATCTCATGGTAGCACCAAAGATGATTTCAGTGTTCTCATTTGAAGGATTATTAACCTTCTGAAATGCCAGTATGTACTAGAAATATGTACGCTATCTAGCTTGAAAAAGCTCAATATAAGACACCACAAGAAATCTAGGATACAGGCTCCTTTTTAAACAAAAACCTCTAGTCTCATAATCTGAATTAAGAAATATAAACTAAGAGGAGTTAGGGAGAATTATTCAACCAAAACTTAAGGTGGGACATCCAAGCAGGGTGTGTAAACGCATGTGTTAAAAGAAAATGAAAAAGGAAAAGATGAAAAAAAAATCCTTAAGAAGTGTTCAACACTGTAGCAAAAACCTGTTTCTAAAATAAATCCTTTCTTAGAAGAAAGGAAAAGGATCAAAAGTACTCCATCATTCTAGATCTGCTGCCCCACTCTCCCTACATTCTTGCAATATGGATTCTTCACTGGTGTATTTATTGGGATATAACAACTGCTAAACACCTTTAGATGATAAAGCAGTAGGTAATGGCCCAGTAATATTGCTTCGGTTTTTCTCTTTGGTCCAAAACAGAGCACAGTGGCATCTGGCAATTTCTCTCCCTTATGATCCCTCAGCTATTGCATCACATCTCCTGATTCATGTTACTGCTTCAAACTACATTCCAGCAAGCAAGCCTGAACTTCATGGCTCTGTATCACCAGTTATACAAATTTTCTTCTTGTTCCAAGTTGAATCAATTCTAGCTGATGTCACAGTTACCCAGTGAAATGGTGTAAACCCATGTGCTCATAGTGACTCCTGCTCAGCCAATGTCACCAAACAACAGCAATGGGAAAAAAATAGTTATCTCACTTTTAGCCTCCTAGAAACCATGTTCTTCCCTCTGAGTCCCTCTACAGCCACTGTGTCTCTATCATCTTCAGATTGGCTCATGCCACTTGACTTTATCTGAAGCTGAAATGAAAACGATACTCAAGAAGCCAGCCTGCCAGCCCTGTGCCTTCGGCACACCTTCAGCATCAGCCTGGAGCATTCAATCGACAATTTGGACCTTTCCCCGAAGCACAATTTAAAAGAAAACAAGAAATCTCAACTTCACAAGGGATCAGAATGCAATCTATAAATCAAGCCACAAATTCTGCTTCTCATGAGCAAATCCAATCAGAAAGATATGGACTGAAAAGGAGACTTGAGCAGTCCTTATTGCAAAGAACAGTAAACTTTTTGTAGGAGATCATATAAAAGCTCAGCCTTCACTCTTCCCCCACTACCTCCCTACTGGAGGAAAAAGCTGATACATCGAAGGTGGCAAGGCATATTCTCAGAGCATTTTGCCAAAGTTTAACAATGCAATGGGGAGAACTGCCAATGTGCTATGGTATTGGAATTTTCAGCATCAGACACAATTTTGTAATTAAACTTTGTCCGGAAGCAGACACAATTCAAGAACAGACCCAAATCAGACACAGGCATAAAACAATCCCTGTTCCATATAAATTACAAAGTGAAATACATGCTTAATATACAACAGTGATATTCCCTAGGTATCAACAACAGCTCACATTACTCTTTTGAAAAAAATATCATCAGAAGGTGGATTTTACTGCAGAATATCAGATACTCAAGACTAGCTGTTAAGCTCTTGCTTTAAAACCTAATCTGTTAATGGAACAGAATTTTCGTTGTGTGATAGTCTCCAGGGACACACCGTCTTCTTACTGTCACAAAATTATTATTGCATATATATATATATATAACTTTACCATGAATTTTATTTTTTGCCAAATATGAGGCACTATGAACTGCTTCAAGAAGCGTTCATCTTCACTCCAGAATAGTCGTATGTCAGGGATATCGTACAGGATCATGGCCAGCCTCTCCAATCCCAAGCCAAATGCCCAGCCAATTTTATCCTGAGCGCCAGCTGCAAAAAAGAAGATAAAAAAGTAAGAGCTGAAGTTTATTACATGAAAAGTTGTTAATAAAATGTTCACCAAGAGAAAAAAAAGGTGAAGTGGCACGACAGAAAAGACTACAAGTATCAGAAGTCCTAAGGAGGATTAGGTGTGAAATCAAAAGGTACCTCATGGCTGCTTAGATCAACTAACAGACTTTGACCTAACCCAACCTTGTAAACCTTACAATACACTGCACTACATCAAGAACTGCGTAACTTGTACTGTTGATTGATATATTTTCAGAGAAAGGAGAGTGACCACACAAAGTCTATTAAAATTTGTATTTGGGAAAGCTGTTGAGCTTTAAGTATGAACCATGAACTGTTCGATACTCCAGTATATAAGGGTATATTTATGAAGAAGAGAAGATAATTCACTGCAATGATGTTGCATTCCCAAACATCCAGCATGTCTTAGATTGTCAACTCCTGCCTTGGTAACAACACCTGTGTTAATTTCAAAGGGCCATCCTTTCATGCACAAATGGGTATTTCTGTAGACTGATTAACACAACACATCCTTTCCTCCAGAAGTAGAGCAGAGCACCTGAAGCAGTAATATCCATGAGACTTCTGAATGGCCACCATTTAATCTCAACAGGGCACTAAACCTGACACCTAAAGATGCAAAGTTAATCATCTGTTTTAATTAATCCTCTGGTGCTAATTTAAGCATACAAGATAGGGAGTGATGATCCTCACTCCTCGATTACTGATGATTACTAGATGAGCCAGACAAAAAAAATGGTATGACAGAAGATGGGCACTGGGTACCCATCCTGATACACAGAGATTTGCATTTAAGATTAGTGCTTTTTAAATATTTTTATGTAAGAAAGGGTTTTGGTGTAATTCTTTTCCTTCATTAATTCCTTCATTCCTTCATTAATCTGCTTAATTGATCTGCCATGCACTTTAAGTCTGCAACAAATGTTCTGATTTTATATCAGCAATTTTTTACCTTATTGGGGGGTAATTTTTTGTTTTAGAAGGACTGGCATGCATCACAGGTTTCTGCAATACATACCAGACAAACAATTCTTCACCCAGCTCTCTGCCTAGCAGCTATGAAAAATCATCTAGTCAAGGAACTTGCCTTTTGGATGATCAGCCTTCAGATCACATCAGCAAAGAATTCCCTCTACTTAGCAAGGGAAAAGAAAAATGAAAAAGGGAAATTCAGATAATTAAGCTTTGAGACCAGATGAATCAGTTTGCACTTAAATGCAAACCACTGAAGCCATTCTCAACAAAAGTTGTTAAATAAAGTTAAAATTGATCAGCCACAATGGAAGCTTCATCATCACTCACTGAGGCATAGAACAGCCTGCCAGAACTCACCAATCATATTCTGCTGAGTCCTGAGACATACCTATAGACAGAAATGTCTACCTTCTCAAGGAGTGTGAGGCAAAACACTTCACAGTGTACAAGTTTGTAAAAAAATATTTTGCAACACAGCATTAGAAACAGGGGTTTGTTACACATCTTGGCTGCACTTATTTTATATCTCTGCTGGGTTTATTTAACAATTTTCGCAACTCCTGTAAAACTGCCAATAAAGAAATCTTTCTTTCAATAGAGTCTAAATTGGGTCTTCAAATTGTTATACTCAGCAGTTACTGAGAAGTGAAAGAAATTAAATTTTGATCTTGGATTGAAGACAGTCAGGAGCACATAACAGCATGCATACAAGCTGTGTTTCACAAACTGCCCCCGAAATTAATGTACCCAAGGTGCATTTGGCTAAAGGCTGGGATGAGTTCCAGAAGCAAAGACCTGAATTTGATCTCCTGCTTTCAGTCCAAACTATGGCTGTTAATGGAGCAAATTCAGTTACAAAAATGGTGGGAAGAAGGGTGAACAGATTCTCAAGGACACAAAGACTGCACATCACATTTTAGAAAAAATATTAGTGCTTTAAACTGAAAGTGTAGAAAATATGTTGTAGCCGTAATGAACACTTGACTTGACAGAAAAGAACAGAAGTTCTTGAAACAAACACTAAGTCCAGATGAACAAGGCTTCGAAAAGCAGATTCTACATTTACTTATCACTAGAGACCAGGAATGCATATTCTACACAAGGGCCACAGCAATGAGTTAAACCTTGTTTACCTTTGCTGAAAATAAGCCCTTTTAAATTATTTCCTACTTCAGTTAAACTCCCATATGTGGGAGTCAAAAATTTTACACAGAAAAAAGTACTAAGGTGTCAGTCTAACACAGAAGAGCTTCTGAAGTGCAAGGTCAGGTGACTGGGATGTTATGCAACTGAGTCCAAAAAGCTTACTGGAGTTTGCTTCTGAAATGCTTTCGTCAATAAAAGTAATGATTCAAATGGTCATACTGTTCTCTAACTCTGTTAAACTGACACATTCAGACTCCTGTGTGCAATTAAGTTGAAATCACTTCTCAAAACAATCAGTTCTTTCAGACTGTGCATGCTAAGTAAGCCACTGCTCAAGAACTCCAGAAAAGAAGTAAACATTTAATTATGTCTATTCTGTGGAAAAAGAAGTTATCTTTCTAAATCTCTAGGCGGAATCATTTTCTAACAGTAATAGTCACTTTGAGACCACAATTTTGTCTCCTGGGTCAGGCTGATCTGTTCTGTTTGCTCCACTTGAAAACTGAACATAAGAACTGTAAAGGCTTTGATTGAGGTTTAATATGTTGTGTTTATTTCTGTTCCATCATCAAAATAGCAGGGTACAGACTAAAGGAACAGCTTATTAAAAACCTGTCTACCCAGGAAAGCCATCCACCAGGTTCAACTTCCTCCTAGTATGGGATTAATGTACAGTCTACCATTTCACCAACATCTCAGCAGGCCAAATAGCTGAGAGGAAAATGCTTCTGGCAGGTAGAAATGGAAGACCAGAGAACAGAATAATTAAATTAGGAAAGAGTGAACCAAAACGACAACAAGGAGGAACCCTCCCACCTTGGACTGACACTTCTAGTGTCACTTCTATCTATCTGCTTCTGAAGTTACGAATTCCTCCGTTCTCCTTTCCATCTCCCTTGGGAAAGACTCCTACTGAGTCTGCTTCATCCCACTCACAAACCCCCCAAAGCACTCACAGCAAAAGAATCTTCCTTAAAAACTCAGTTACTTTCCTAAAGTTCAGAACCATACACTTCAGTAACATCCAACCTTTCAAATTATAAAAGATAAAGTAGACACTTTGTCCCAAGAGCAATACAAGTGCAATTTGCTGTCCTAATTTACGTCATAGAACAAAGAAAGGAACTGACTCCTCAGGTCTATCACCCCTGGCTCTGCCTAAGGGCTCAAGTACTGCTTTTTGTTCTGTGCATGCCAAGCAAAAAACCAACTTATAAACTGCAGGCAAACCCCAAAATTCACTCAATTTGGGGGAAAACCACAACACATTTAATTCACCCCACATAAAAACCCCAACACAAAGACATACAGACATTAAGCACGTGTTCTTACAGAACTGGCTGCTATCTTGGGAAGGGACAAGTGGGAATGGTTTCAAACTAAAAGTAGGTATAGATTAGCTCTTAGGAAGAAATTCCTAACTATGAGGGTGGTGAGGTTGTCCAGGGAGGCTGGATGAGCTGGAGTTAAATCTGGCAAGGTCTATCAAAGACAGTAAAAAGTACAGTAAAAAGTAACTCCCAACTGCATATCAACAGAAAAAGGAAGGATAGGGAAGATACAGGTCTGCTGATGAATGACACAAGTGCCCTAGTGGCAGAATACACAGAGCAGGTGGAGTTATTGAATGACGACTTTGCTTCACTCTTCACTGCTAAAACTAGCTCTTGTGAAGCCAGAAGTGTGGAAAAAAGAGAGACAAGTCTGGAAAGCAGAAGATTTTCCCTCCATAGAGGAGAACCAGGTTAAAGAGCTCCAGCTAATGTTTAACTACTCTTACACTGAAGAAATTTTTCCTCATTTCCACTCCCAACTTCCTGGCACAGCTTCCTCTCCTCCTGTCAGCAGTTATTTGGGAGAAGCCAACACTGGCCTCCACACAACCTCCTTACGGGTAGCTGTAAAGAGCAATACGGTCTCCTCTCACCCTATCTCATAAGACACAGAAGAAAATACATTCATAAGAACACAGGAATTCTACCTGATGTGCCAAATTTTGTTTGATTTCTTATCATGAACCCACATTCCTGCATAATTAAAAGGAAGAGAACAAAAATCTTTCATCCCAGAGTAATCACCTCACATTTATTTAACTTTTGGATTAGTTTCTCAGATTTATTTTAACTAATAATTTTTAGTAATCTTTTTCATTATTTAGGAACTCCTATGGACACTTGTGGATGTTTTGAGTAGTGTCCTGTCCTCATCTCCCTCTTACTTCACTGCACAAAGTACCTACAGCCACTATTTACAATTTATAATATATTTCAAACCATCTTACTCACAGAAAGAGCCAAATGGGGAAGACTTCCTGCTAATAAGATTCAACATCTTATTGTTCCTGCTTATCAGTAGAATATTTATGTCTGTGAACTCTTGGAACGTGTCCAGAGGAGGGCCACGAGGATGACTGGAGGGCTGGAGCACCTCTCCTACAGGGACAGGCTGAGAGAGTTGAGGCTATGCAGCCTGGAGAAGAGGAGACTGGTGAGATCTTATAGCAGCCTTCCAGTACCTGAAGGGGGCTACAGGAAAGCTGGGGAGGGGCTGTTTACAAGGGCTTGAAGTGGCAGGACCAAGGGTAATGGTTTCAAGCTGGAAGAAGGGAGGTTTAGACTGGAAGTCAGGAGGAAATTCTTCACAATGAGGGTGCTGAGACACTGGAACAGGTTGCCCAGTGAGGTTGTGGATGCCTCCTCCCTGGAAGTGTTCAAGGCCAGATTGGATGGGGCCTTGAGCAACCTGGTCTAGTAGGGGGTGTCCCTGCTCATGGTAGGGGGGTTGGAACTAGATGATCTTTCAGGTTCCTTCCAACCTGAACCATTCTATGAACCTATGAATCTATGACTGTTTTAAAAATGAACCCACCACCTCCACAGGAAGTAGGTGACAAAAAAATACTGCAAAGTAATTCTTCCTTAAGGTTCAAACAGCTGTTTTTCCTCTACTTTCTAATTTGTAATACATTTCTGAGTCCTGGCAGCAGCACATTTATTTCTGAAACTAATGATTTCTTGAAAAGTAATACAAATTACGTTGTAATGTGACATACACTGTTTCAAGGGGTTGCCCATAATCCAGTTACACACTGGTCAGGTCAGGACTAATACACTTAGTTAGCCAAGGGCTAATAAACTGAAACAAGAGCTCACAGCACTTAGCTGGAATAGCCACTTAGGGGTTTAACAGACACAACAGAACAAAAGGGATGGATTTTGGGGAAACACACTTACTTTCAACAGACATCTCATTTCCCACTGCATGCCCCAATACATGAAGCAAATTAGCAGCGTCACAAAAATCAGTGAGAGAGATGATAGGCCCTTTCAAAAGTCCCAGCTTTGTAAACACATCCTCAGGGAACCAGTACCAAACAGCTCTTCCAAGAGGCAATGTGGTGACAGCTACTGCCCTCCCCCATCTCCTAAGCTCTGTGTATTGTACAGAACACTTTATTCCTCCACACAGGGACCAATGGCACAAGAGAGAACAGCTCTATTTACCTTTGAAGAAGAAGGGATTGCTCTCAGAAATGATATTCAAAGAAGGCAATGACTACCACATAAAACACTCCAAGTTGCTCCTTGAAATAAAACATATTTCCCGCTATTTTCATATGAACTTTCAATGATACCTATTATTTTGTGTGTGTAATAACTGTAGAGGTGTATGTGCACAGAATTACTCTACAGGTTTTGTAATTATATCACAATAATGACTCGTGGAATCATCAAGGTTGGAAAAGATCTTCAAGATGATGATCTTGATCTTGAAGTTCAACCATCTGTGCTACAACCCCCAACCACTAAACTGTCTCCTGAAACACCATGTCTGCCCACTTCTTGAACCCCTCCAGGGATGGTGCCTCTACCCCCTCCTTGGGCAGCCTGTTCCAAGGCCTCCTTGCTCTTTCTGGGAACAAGTTTTACTTAAGATCCAATCTGAACCTCCCCTGGCATAACCTGACCCCATTTCCTCTTGTCGTACCAGCAGTCACTAGGAAGAAGAGGCCGACACCTGCCTCACTCCAATCTCCCTTCAGGTAGTTGTAGAGAGCAGTGAGGTCTCCTCTCAGCCTGCTCTTCTCCAGGCTGAACAGCCCCAGCCGCCCTAGCCTCTCCATATCAGAACTGAAATCCTAGAATTAAGGTTGGCTGAGGAACAACAAAGATGCTCTCATCTCAGAAATGCATCACAATGCTGTTTACAATGAGATCAACAAGTATTACTCTTTCACACAATTTCTCTTTGTTCAGCACTAAGAGGCAAGGGTTAATGATCCCTGTTCATGTTCCTGGCACTGCTGAATATGTAACCCAAATACTTCACACACTGAGCAAAATCCAAGCAAAAGGTTTGAAGACAGACTTTTTCTTTTAATGAGTTTCCAATGAAGCAGTTAGTTCCAGAGTACTGAAAGGCTTGAAAAAGGAATTTTTTAACTTCTTCCACGTCTCAGTGAGTTGGCTGAGTATTGCTGTCTCCTGTACTGCAGACTGTGAATGTGGGCACAGAGATGCCAAGATCAAAACCATCTATTAATTTTGCTCTCAATCTGAGATACCTAAGCACTAAGCTTTACATTGTGGTTAATATGTTCAAAGTAGAGCTCCCTTTTACCACAGCTGCAGCAGCACTCAGCACTTCTGCAAATCAGACCCCATAGTCTCAAATCAGGCAGACAACACAAAAAACATTCAGTTAGCAACCACATGTGAAAAGCTGGAGGTAGGAGATGTTCCTATGCTCAGTTAGGAGCTTTTTCACTCAGGAAGGTAGAGCAGGTAGAGCAGTGTTCAGGTGGACACAGACTATCCTTCACTGCTCTCAGTAACGGCACCCATTCCATGCTCTCCAACTACTGTGCTAGTGAAGCACAGGCTTGCAAGTCTTCCTGTCCTAATTCATCCTGGAAACATAATCAGACATCAGTACTTCACAGAAGAAATAAACTTATCAATGTCCTTTGCCTCCCAAACTGCCCCTAACCCTGCTCCTCCCAGGACTGTGGCTTTTCAACTATGGCTTCTCTTTCTTCTGCTGGGACATGGTATGAATGCTTCAAGGGAGCCTCCTGTGTCCTGGGAACGTGCTGATGGATGCCTACAAGCCTGGACTGGACTGCAAAGAGCCTGTGCCCACCTCAGGGTAAACATCAGATGAGTTTAGCAGACAGCAAGTCATGGTTCCAGTGAACCTGCACCAACTACAGGTTTCCAGAGGACGACAGAGCTAAACAAACTCCTGCGAATGACAGAGTCTGAATCCTTCACCAAAGTAGTACTCTACAGCCTCAGAGAAAGGGCTATTTACTGAACATAGTATATACTTTTCCCCCCACCTTTTCCAGAAGCAATGGCTTCCTCCAGCAAGTAGTCCAAACTGCAAACGTGGTGGGCTAAAGATGGAAGAAGATCAACTAGAAGTTGACTCAGAAAAAGGTTTTACTGTGACAGAGCACTGGCACAAGCTGCCTGGAGAGGCTGTGGAGTCTTCTTCTCTGGAGACTTTCAAAACCAGCCTGGACACAGCCCTGTGTGCCCTACTCCAGGTGATCCAGCACTGGTACGGGGCTGGACTAGAGGATCTTTTGAGATCCCTTCCACCCCTAACTTTCTGTGATTCTGTGACACAGGAGTACATAATCTGAAGATCACTAGACTAAGAAACAGAGCCTCTGCTCCAGGCTTCAATGATATATGTAAAAATTCCTTTCTCATCCAACATCACCTTGTTACATGCACAGGGCAGGGCCACAGAAGACAGACAGTTGTCACTGTCTTGTCAGTCAATGAGGGACGTGCTCAAGTGTGCGATCAGTGTGTGTGGGGTGGGGTATCACAGCACATCAGTGGGAAAGATCCAAGCCTCACTTGGCAAGTTTTTTACCTTCCTCACAGACTAAACAAATGGAAATACTCTTATATTCCTAAGTGAAAGGTAACTGCTTTGACCACATGGTATGTTAATTTGCTGCTAAAACACTTCAATGAATTAAAAGAGAGTTCTGGAGGAACTAATACATTAAGAAATGTAATCTTGCTCAGGTTAAAAACTGCAATTTAAACCCCCCTCATTAAAAAGATTCCTTTTTCAAAAGAAGTCACCAGTTCTCTAACTAATGTTCCTTTTTCACAGCTGGTACCTACCCTGTTGTTATGCACCAAACGATTCTATGACACTTAAATGAATCATAAAATAAATGTTGGACTCCCTCATTCTGTAACTCCTATGCAATAGCAATTAATGGAATACTATTTTCCACTGGGAATACTTTAACCACCAGGTAAAGGGGCTGCAGTAGTTCTAAGATTTACTTTCACAATTAAAGTGTCTCATAGCTATCAGAAATGCAATTTTAAAAAGACTCTTCCCAGAAAATAAACCTACAGATAGCAATCCAGTCTTGTTTAACACCTTTATCAATGATGTAGATGAGGGGATTGAGTGCAAGCAAATTTGCAGATGAGACCAAGTGTTGATCTCTTGGAGGGTAGGAAAGCCCTGCAGAGGGATGTGGACAGGCTGGATTGATGGGCTGAGGTCAGTTGCATGAGGTTTACTAAGGCCAAGTGCTGGGTCCTACACTTTGGTCACAATAACTCATTATGAGTACTGGGTTCAGTTTTGCGCACCTCAATACGAGAAGGACAACAGGTGCTGAAGTGTGAGCAAAGGACAACCACACTGGTAAAGGACAGGTCTGCTGGGGAGTGGCTGAGGGAACTGGGGTTGTTTATTCAGGACAAGAGAAGGCTGAGAGGACACCTTACTGCTGTCTATAACTACCTGCAGGGAGGTTGGAGAGAAGAGGGGGTAGGTCTCTTCTCCCAAGTCACTGTCAATAGGATAAAAGGAAATGACCTTGAGTTGTGCCAGGAGAGGTTCAGAGTGGACATCAGGAAAAACGTCTTCCCTGACAGAGTGGTCAGAGGTTGAAACAGGCTTCCCAAGGAGGGCGTAAAATCACTGTCCCTGGAGACATTCAAAAAATGTGGTCCTGGGGAAAAGAATTTAGTGGGCAGGGTGGGGGTGGGTTGACAGTTGGACCAGATGATCTCTGAGGTCCCTTCCAACCTTAATAATTCTGTGATTCTATAGTTTTTAATTACATCTTGTTTCCTTTACATTTTGAAAGTTACCAGCAGTTGCTATATAAAGTCGTAACTGTGCCTGGTAATTTTTGCACTGCACTCATCTAGTGAAGACCATTCTCAGTATCAGTCCCACTTGTCAACAGAGGAGAATCTGAAATGTATTAACATTTAGTTTTAGAGGACAGATACTAATTAGGTTGCTATTCTGCCTCTGTGTAAATTTTCAGTGACCTTTCCAAAACCAGAAATAACAAGTTAGTAGAAAGTGTTTTTTCTTTATTTTCTTCACTCTTTTTATTTATTTTTTAAATTTATATGACCCTCTAAAATTTCTTAATTCCTTTCCAGCTAAACACCATTCCACTGAATTTTATTATGGCTTTTTTTGAGGCAGAAAGCATAAGTAAGGTAGTTTTTTATTTTGCATTTAACTTTAGTGGAGCTTTTCTATGTTGTCACCTGAGCTAATCTCATATTTAGAGCAAGGAACAGCAAGTTTTGCAGCACCAAGTACCCTAAGAACTTTTTCCCCTTCCTTACTCTTTCCCTCTCCAAAGCAGCATCAAAAGAAAACAGAACCTAATGTTAACACAGAGGGGCCACTGTGCTTCTGAAAAATCAGTATCAGAACATACATCAGCCATTTCTCTCCACATACCTGCTGAACTTACTGAAGAACTGTTTTTGTACTTTTGAGCTAGCTCAGCATGACTGTGGACAAAGACAGAACCAGCCCCTTACACTTGCTCCACTCTCAGTCTGCTTAACATGCTTTCTCCAGTGGCCATTTTAACCAGGGTATGACCACCCCTGTGAACACTCTGCCTCCCTCCTGAGGCAGACTGAACACAAATGCATGCAGCAGCATAGGAAGGAAACTGGAGAATTAATAAGTCTGAAGCCCAGTTGTAGAGGCATGACCCCATTGGGATTCCAAACATGGCAGGACAGTGCATTTGACTGAGTAATAGGTCCAGGCTTTTGGGGGTAGCGATTTAAAACCTAACTTGAAGCCCTGGCCAACTTGTTCTGCCTGGACTTGCTTTGATGAGAGGGTTGGAGTCTGTGATAGTGGTTTTGTATGAGCTCATAGGAAAACCATGCTCAGTCATTACTAAATTTCAACTAGGAAAAAGCCCAAAATACTATTCTCAACAGAAGACTTCATACAGAAGAAGGCTGGAATTGATGGTCTTTTCCAACCTAGAAGTTCTATGGCATACAGCAATTGCACAGGATTTTGGTGGGCTGCAAAAATACAGGAGCTTGAATTCTCTTCTCAAAACACGGGGGGGGGAGAATGAAGAAGAGGTATAACATGACAATGCGATATTCTTACTCCATAGGTGGCATCTTAAACTAACACACTGAGGTCATCTGCATGGAAACTCCCCGTCAGTTCTTTGTGCAGTGTAATTTTGGGTAGATAAGCTCCATGCTTTCTACAGAGCAACATTTTAAGTAGCATTTTAAGTTTGGCTTCCCCTCCTCCTGAAACCATTATCAGAAGAACTTCTGTAAGTGTCACTTGTCACTTATAGAGCTCTTCATCATTTCAAGGCATGGTGGACAAACCAGTGAATCTCTAACATAGCTCTTTGGACAACAGAACTGTTTCAAAGACGAGAAAGAGAAGAGCTCCAACATCTCCTTTAAGAAGGAATGCCTGATTTCTGGCTGTCCGTCCCTGTGTTTTGGGGGAGGTGAGACTACCAAAGCCCTGACACACGATATTCAAGCTGACAATTTATGATACAGTCAAAGGACTCTCAGTGTTGCACCCAATCTGATAATTATTGTTTCAAAAGAAAACAAAACTCCACACAGGAACTTTAAGGCTACTGCAGTGGGATCATTACATAGAACAAAATAACAAGAGACCTGAGGGCTTCTCACAGGCAGCTTGAGATACAAGCTGTGTAACATGGTGAGTTCCTGAACTTCACAGCATACTAAACCAGCAGATCATGTTAATAGCATCTTTTGCCCTCTTTCCTTATCACAGAATCATTGAATCATTAGGGATCAGAAGGGATCTCAAAAGATCATCTAGTCTGACCCCTGCCACAGCAGGATCACCTAGACCTAGTTGCACAGGAACACATACAGGTGGATCTTGAACGTCTCTGGAGAAGGAGACTCCACAACACCCCGGGCAATACTCCGTTATCCTTACTGGGAAGAAGTTCCTTCTGATATTTTGTCTTGGTTTAGGAAGACAGGTATTAAATTCTTTCAATTTAAAGGCCTTCAGGCAAGAGATTTGGGAAAAGGAACAACAATTCTTTATTAAGAACACTAAGGAAATAACCCGACC
>VZRI01013419.1:248031-295257 GCA_013397515.1 Upupa epops
TTTTACCTGCAACGTATTTGAAGAAGACCTTTCTGTTACCCTTGACCTCTCTTGCAAAGTTTCATTCCAACGAGGCCTTGACTTTCCTAGTTGCATCCCTACTTTCTCTCACTAGAGCCTTATAATCATCCCCTCCTTCCATGACCTATAGACTTTCTTCTTCTTCAATTTACCCAGTAGCTCCCCATTTAACCACACAGGTCTTCTAGCTCCCTTCTTTGACTTCTTTCCTGTTGGGACGCACTCTGTCAGGATTACGGGCTGCTCATGGAGGTGGTCGAGTCACCGTCTCTGGAGGTGTTTAAGGTTAGGCTGGATGAAGTGCTGAGTGGCATGATCTAGATGTCAGATGTTTAGGTTTACTTGGTTGGTTTTAGGTTGGACTGGATGATCTTTAAGGTCTTTTCCAGCCTCATCATTACTGTGATACTGTGATAACCCTGATATAAATTGTTCATTCAAATCAAAAAGATGTTGATGAAAACAAAAAGAAAAACAAACCCTGGATCCTCTCAGTTGTTCAGCAGCCACTGCCTTGGCTTTGATATTTTCATTAATCTTGTAGTTCTAAAACTCACACATGACTGACAGGAACCACACTGTTACTACCAAAAAAAAAACCAAACCAGAACCAGCCCTAATCTAGAGAACTATGTTTATGAAGCATTTTTATATATTTTCTTGCAAACATCAAGTCTTATGGACATGCTACAATTAATCTTGTCTTCAAAATGATGACATTTGAAGCACACTGGTAATTTTCGCAAATAAAACCAAATCATTTACAAAGTGACCAACAGAGCTCAGATTTACTGATTTTGGAATTAACTTCTGAACCATGAAAGTGCATGTCCAAAGTTTCTGTACTCTGTTCCAGCTTTGTAAAGCTTCACACTATTTGCTTATGACAAACTGAAAGATACTAGGCTTCCAACACATTTAAAATTTGTCAATAGTCTGTTATATCAAAAGTCACTGATCTCTAGTTACTGTGGTTCCATAGTCACTGAGATTGCAAAACTTCCTTACTCCAGACATAAAGACATATGAAAAAGCTCCATATAAAATATGTATAGAAATGTTAGTGAGCAGTGTAGTGTTTATAAGGGAGAATGAGCATCACAGGTTTCATGCTGTTTGCTAACTAGTATGTGTTGTTGACTACAAAGAAACACATGTATTTCTTGGCTACTGCACTTGTTTTTTTCTGTGTTTCTCTGACACAGATATAATGGGACACAACAATGAGATGGACCACAGTTCAGCTGGAGCATAGAGCTTGCTAATTTGGCTTTCATCATCTCTTTTTCATTAACATACTTTTAAAACACTCACACCTCAAAGAATGCAAACCACAACACACTAGAAATGTCATTGGGAACAGACATACTATTAAAATGTTATAAATTCAACAGAATTATCACAATTTGTCATCAGTTCTGAGTATGCACTGTGCACCAGTTGCATGCAAAGATTTTAGCATTTGAGCACTGCTTTCATCATGATAGCCTGCTTTCCTAAACAATTAGAAATGTTATCAGCCATTAAAATACAGTCAGATTAATCGAGGTGTCGTTGGATAATCATCATGTGAATTTTTGCACCTATGTTAGAGTAAGCGTTCTTTCTACAAAATACATGAAATTCCCCCAAGTCAGATAACACAGAATATACTGTAAGGCACAGCAATGCTTAAATGAATAAAAACCCTTCCTACTGCTTCTTGTCACAATCAAAACAGCATCTTTTATGTCGAACCCTAAGAAAGGATCACCAGCAGATTTCAGCACATATTCATTGTGTGTCCTCAAAAACAAAATGAAATGAACAGGGCTTGCCTACCCAGAAATGTATTCTTTTGTTAAAATTAATTTGTGTTTTTCATAGGAAAAAGGCCCCAAAAAGCTATGGAGAAATACCAATCCTCATTTTGGATTTAGAATAAATCTTCTGCATATCTATGCAACCTAGAAGCAAAAGTAATAGGCTTTGAGATTGATGTAAAGCAGCTCTCTTCTGAAAAAGGCTTGCAGTTCATGTGCAGCCAATTGGCCAGAGTGGGAACTTACACATGAGAGGCAGAGCAGCAGCTCACTAAGCACAACATGAAAGACAAAATGAGAGGTAAAAGGTACAGCAAAACATACCCCCCCTCATTTGCACCAAGTGGCTGAATAACAAGCTCAGCTGGTATGAATGAGTCTAACAGCTCCTCCAGCAGCAGCAAAGCTGCCAATTAAGACCAGATGACATGTAAGCTGGTGTTAGGGAAAAAACCCCTGAACAACGAAAACTAGACTAGTTCTTATTTGTTCCACTTGCTATGCACATGCACAAACGGATCCTTGGCTTCCCCACTGTTATTCCTACTTTCCTGTAGCATAAGAAGAAGGCTCAGTGCTGTGTTTCCACAGGTCTGTCACAAACACGCACTGACTGCACAACTGCTATCCAGCAGCATTCTGTAACAACACTCCAGATCAGGCTAAATTCACCTGACTTCAGATTTTATAAAAAACCCTGACAGGGCAGACAAAGGAGGAGGACTGCTACCAAACTGTAATTTTTGTTAGATGTCATAAGGCTGGCTAGCTTTGGAAAACTTCACCCTTACAGTAAAAAAAATTCAAGGGTTGTAAGCACAAAGAGCAAAGCGAGAAATAGGGAAGAGGCCAGTGCCAACACCTTCCTCAACACAGGGAGATGTCAGAAAGTCTGGACCAGCACCTGTGCTTTGTCACTCTCCAGCTTCTCCAGAGGCAGAGGGTCTGAGTGTTACACAGCTCTGCATGGCTGTGATTAACCTAACCACAGCACAGAGTGAAATTCAGTAAAATAGCCACTTCGCCCAATCCTTTTCTTAGCTTTAGTCAGTATTGACAAGACATTTAGACAATCCTTTCAGATGAACAAAATAGCCTTTCCTCTCCCTGTTCTGCTGCCAGAGGAGCTGCAAGGATGCTTACATGGTGCACAGAGGTACACAGGCCACTTACTGAATGAGCAAATTCAACTGCCAGCTCTGATCTAGTCAGGTCAACAGGAAGCTCCACTAAGAACTGTTTATTTCTTGCCAAAGTAAGCCAGTCAGCTCTGCTACAGCTAGTCTGTTTGCAACAGACACATCTTGAAGATTTATGCATCTGTCAAGATTGTGGTATGCATCTGCCTCATCCAGTGCCCCCAAACCCACTCTGCTATTCCCCAATCTTCTGCTCCTACCACTCATCTCAAGATTAACTCATCGCTATGTCAGCTTTATTAGACCAGCTTAAATTGGCAAATGTGCAAATTATTACCACAGAATCACAGTTGCAGCTGGATCCTCACAAATTTTTTACCTCAAAATTCACATGGTCACAGACATGCTATACGACTGGACTGCACAGTCTGCTTCTGTGTATCTTCTCTCTAAGTGCACATAATTCAAGTATGAAAGGAGGGGGAGTCTGCACAACTGTAATTCAAGCAGTACACAAGAAGTAGTAATGCAGAGGTGCTGTTCTCTGCTCTTAAACTGCTCTGTATTTATGCTCATACATGACCATGAAGACTGACAGAAAAACCCCAAGGCTACCAGAGTAAAATCCAGACAAAACACTTCTAAGAGACTGCAGGCTAACACCACCTACTCCTCTCAGCTACCACTGCGAAGAGCAGGTAAAAACTGTTTAATTTGCATTGCACAAGGCCTCTGCTTGCCTGTACATGTCAGAAAGGAACACACAACTGGAGGTGAACAGAGGAAAAGAGTATTATATTGCAGGAAAGTATACCAGGTCTGATACCTATTACTGAGCCATGAAACATACTTTGGGTGCTCAATACCAGTCAGGAGTTTTTCTGTTTGTTTGCCTTGGCCAATACATTTGCTTTCAAACTTGTACGAATTTGACCTAAAAGTAATAAAAAGCAAGACAACTCAAAGAGATCAATAAAGATTTTGAAGTGTCCCAAAAGCTTACAGTGGTCTCTTAAAGCAGCATGAGCATAGCTTTCACTCCTGAAATAGAGGTGCAAAGCTATCACTCAAGTTGCTAAATGATGCCTGTCAAAAAACAAGTCAGGTCTAATTATTTCAACAACAGCAGCCTAATCCATCTGGTGCTCAGTGACCATCCAAAAAGCACTTACAGGCTTCAAAGGGCCATGTGACTACGGCACATGCTCAAGATATGTACACAAAATCATTACTTTCTTTGACCTTCTACCTTAAAGCTCAGAGACAGCAACAATTTTTTTTGAGGAATTCAGGCCAAAAAGATGCAGGAGGCTGGGGGTGGGTGAGTAGTTCTGAAAACCAGTGGAAAACATTCTACACCCAGACCCATTCTGGTTCTAATTTAGTGAGCTCTGATTGTTCAATAAGGTCTCTGTGCTCTGAGAGTGCACAGACATATAAAAAGCAGCCGCACACTGCAGCAGCTCTGGTTTTATGTGATGGTTTCAAAACGTTACTCTTTGGCATCAACTCAGCTACAGTCCTGTAGTGAGAAGTGCCCAGCAGCTGGGTGTCTTTGATGATGCTCTGAGGAGAACTGCAGAGATCTTCCAGGAGTAAGACTGTAATGACTCAGTAATCACACAGAGCAGCAGAACCAATCATAGTAGAACACACAGATGAAAGTGCCAAGCAATTCTCTGAAGAACTTCTCTGCAACACACAAAATCAGCAAATGGTTGAGGGTGGAAGGGACCTCTCAAAATTATCTAGTCCAATCTCCCTGGGTCACAAAGGGCCATCTCAAGCTGACTGAGACTGAGTCCAACTGGGATTTGAGTATCTCCACAGGTGGAGTGCCATAGTTCAATAATTTCCAGCTGTAGGACACCTTCTCTTCCACTTTTTCCTTTTACCTTTATGCTTTTTTAACTTAGCAGTGAATAAGCCAAAAAAAAAAAGTTGAAGTTTTTTGAGAAGACTGTTCTGTATGACCACTGAAAACCATAACCCTCACTGAGCAGCTCCTGCCTTCTGAAAATGAGCTGGGGAAATGCATTTGCAGCAGCCTCTATTCTGGACTGTAACAAAACAACGGCCAAACAATTTGAAAATGCTCAATGGCAATGTAAACAGCAAGATGGTAACTTTGTGGAGCAGGGCATAAACACTGTTGGATGAAACTTCAAATTCTTTCCAAGGATCTTCAGCTGTTTGGGATTCCAGATAGACAAGACAAAATGATCAGTTCTCTCCATGGGTCCTGTATGACATCTGGTTGTGGTTTGAGCTGGGCAGTTCAGGAATGGGGGTAGGGCCTGAAATGGTTCCTTTACAAAGTTTTAGGAAGAACAGGAAAAAATTCTCCTCAGGGCCAAGCATAACCCCCAGCTGTCTCAGTCAATTAGCTAAAACCTGCAAATGACTGCATTTAGGAAAGGAAATGAGTTTTCACTGGATTTTGGGATAGTTGATTTCTTTGGAGTTTGGTATTTTCTCTGTGAGTTCCTGTTTTTGTTTGGGGACTGGTTATGGTGAAAACAGCCATAGCTCTGTGGAATGGAAGGAGGGGGAAGACTTCTCGGACCATCCTCACCTCAGAAGATGGTGATGGTGGTCATGAACAGAGGTGGTGTGGAAGCCATAGAGCCCATGGAAGTTGACATGGAGCTGAGCCAGCAGGTGCAAGGGGGCAACTGTTCACATCTTTATGAAATACCTCAATAGCAGCCAAAAGCAAAGTATTACTCCATACAACTCCCAGCTGCTCTCCTATATCAGCACAAAATAATGGTTTTTATCTACCCTTCCTGGCAGAAATTGCCCAAGCTAATGATTCAACAGAAAAAACAACATCTGGTTCGGATGGGGCAGGTTGAGAAAAAATAATAATCCAACCTGCAGATAAACTGATAAACGTCTGTTGAGTATTTGCTTAAAACATCTGGAATGGATTTCCTCATTTATGCAATAGAATGGTGGTTTCTTTCCCCACAAAGAAAGATCCTCCACTGGGACTCATAAAGGCAGTAATATTTTAGGAAGGAACTATTACAGTAAAAGATTGAGTAGAGATTGCCTTGCATTTCCTTGTTCACAGCTTTATAATTAACAAAGTAAAAACGTAGGCTGTTAGGTTTGATGGAAGTTTCCCCAGAGAGATCAAATAATCTAAAGCAGCAACAGCATTTTGTAATTCTGAATATAACTATAAGAGTTAATTTCTTTTGATGGTATAAACAGTCACAGTTAAGTAGTTGAGTCTTGCTGATTGCTGCATGCACTCCTAAGGGAACTTGCAAGAGAGTTAAGCTGCTTTCTGTCATGCCCTAGGACACTTACTAAGGTATGGCTGTTACTTCATATTGCATTAACAAATACATATTTATAGGCAGGGTCACTTTATCACAGACATGACACTGCTGAAACTGGAACCAGCATGTAAGTGCAGAACATCACAATAATTGATGAATACAGAGAGAACAAACCCCTGTGCAGAAACACACACTTTGCAGAATTTGGCCCTTCTAACTGTAAAAAATCCAAATAATAAGATCTCTGCTATGTTTAGAGGAGCTGCTGTGTGATCACATATATACAGCAGTGCATACTATGTATTTACACAGAGATATGATAAGTAGATAGATACTTAGATAGCAAGATAGATGTGTATACACCACACAAAGACAGATGACAGACAGATACTTAGACAGATAGATCGACAGATGGATGTGTCTACACCACACAAGGACACACCATCTTTCTGAGGCAATATTTCATGAGTTATAAAGAAAAACAGTTTTCAGCCCCAACAGCTGATAAAACCCAAATATGCTGATGAAATACACAACTACCACTTATGGGCAAATAACACTACAGAACGATAGCTGGAAAGAGCAGCCTGAAGGAGCCTGCCAAGGTGGCCTAAAAGAACGTTAAGCCAGATCGTGCCACAGGCTTTCAGGGTATGACATGTGGCTGCTGCAAAGCTGAAAGCAGTGCCAGAATTTCTCCTCCACTGCTGCAGGGGCATATGCTCCTACAACACACAGGACCAACATCAAAGACACCCAACATCTGCTATGGTTGCGGATAACACAGAAGCACATCTCAGCCTGTAGCTACTCAACAAGATTAAATTTTCTGTATCAGCCACATGCAGCTGAAAAGCTCTTGTTTTCACCACTACAACACCCTCTCACAGAGAAAAATCTTCCTACACAAATAACTTCATTTTATTGTTCTTACAGAATCACATAAAGGTTTAGGTTGAAAGGGGCATCGGAGATCACTTAGTCACAGCCCTCCTGCCACGGGCAGTGACACCTTTCACCAGATCAAGTTGCCCAGAGTCCCATCTAACCCGGCCTTGAACACTTCCAGGGAGGAGGCACAACCTCTTCCAGTGCCTCAGCACCCTCAGAGGTACTGAAGGCACCTTCAGATACTGGAAGGCTGCTATATGGTCCCTTTGGGGCTTTCTCTTCTCCAGGTTAAACAGCCACAATTCCCTCAGCCTGTCCCTGTAGCAGAGATGACCCAGCCCTGTGACCATCCTTTGTAGACTCCTTGGGATTCACTCTAACAGTTCTACATCTTTCTTATACTGGTGACTCCAGAACTAGACACAGATCTCCAGGTGAGGTCTCACAAAAGCATAGTAGAGGAGCACAGTCACTTTCCTTGACCTGCTTGTGACTCTTCAGCAAACAGTAATATTTCTTGGTCCCTCTACTCTTTGGCAACCAGGTACAATGACAAAATGAGGAAAGGCCAGCTGACTCACTTCTTTGTGATGATGTAACATAACAGTTAATGAGACCTCTAGAATTTGTGAGCTTGTACAAAGCTTTCTTCACCCATTCTGTCATACATGATCCCCACAAACATGCAGACAGCTTAACAGTACACTCTTTAAAATGTTTTACAAAATCAAGGTACTGCAAAGAAAAGATAAAACAACTTCTGTTCACATTGTTTTCAAAGGAATTTTTGGTGTCCAGACCCTCAAAAAGAATCATCTTTTCATTAAGGACATGAGCAGTAGGCATCAAAGAGTGGAAAGTATGACCCTCTGACCCCTACCCCTTTTAAGTACAAAGCCTGCTAACTCAAGAGCACATAAGAATGAGATGGTATCTATTGTGGTTTAACCTCAGCTAGCAACTCAGTCCCACACAGCCACTCACTCATTTGCCCCACAGTGAGGTGCGGTAGAGAATCAGAAGAGTAAAAGTGAGAAAACTTGTGAGTTGAGATAAAGACAGGTTAATAACTAAATCAAGAGCCACAAGTGCAACAAAACAAAGGATTATCGCCATTTCTGATCAACAGCCAGGTGTTGAGCCATCTCCACGGTTTCATCATGCAATTTGGGAAGAGAAACAACATTGCTCTGAATGCCTCCCATTTCATTGTTCTTCTCTGGTATGGGATGAGGTCAGCTATCCTGGCTATCCCAGCTGTTCCCGATGCGCTTCTTGTTCCTTGTGCATCTCCAGCCTACACAGTGGTGGGCTGGAGGAAGAAGCAGAAAAGGCCTTGACTCTGTTTAAGCCCTTCTTGGTGATAAAGAAAGTATCTCTGGTATTATCTACACAGTTTTCAGTGCAAATCCAAACACTTTCCCCTGCTGAGGGGAAAATTATTCCAGCCAAAACAAATCCAGTACTATAAAGTTCCAGTACTGTCCAACATGGTTGCATTGCCATTACTAAGACAGATGCTCATCACTCATTTTCATTAAGGAAGATTATCATCCCACAACAGACACAAAATGGAAGGTATTCCATGAGTTTCTTCTGTAGGAAGTGAAGGAAACCTGTATCGTTCTGCTCATTTTAACTTCCTTCTGTGATTCGTGTTTGGGAAGCAACTGTAAGAACACAATTGCCCTCAAAGCTCTCTCATGATTTACTCAGTTTTTAGCAAAATTTGATGAAATGCTTAAATGTAAACATTACTGATACAGTCAGGTATGAAACAATCCAGAGCAGAAGAGGGGCAGAGGGGACACCCTGTAAAACAGTGTCTGTAATAAAAGCAGCAGTTATTGAGGATCAGTAGTCTTTCAGTCATCCTGCAGGTTGAGGATGTTCAATAGAACACATGACTGCACACATGCATTCAGTAAGAGCATGCAACACAAATTTTTATACAGGGAATTACTGAGAGAACTGCAATCTTCACAGCGTTTTTACCCTCCTGGGATTAGAACACAACTAATTTGTCACACATATTTCAGCCAATATCTACATGAAAACCTGACAAATGTAATCTCTGTAGGATTCAATAAATTCTTTTGCTATTCAAGCATCCTCTACAGTGATTTTACAACAGCAATTCTATCAAACAACGATGTCAAATATTGAAAGTGACTCTTTGTTCTGACTGGTTAAAACTACTGCAGTTCACAAAGAAAGGTGAACTGGGTCAGATTTCAAATATGACCAGTTCCTAAGATGATCTGGAACTTTAAGCAACAGAGGAGACCATTAAAGAGTGTAGCCTGCAAAATAAAAGTCTTTGTTGAGAATTCAAAGCCATTTTTCAGTAGGACAAAATAGAAAGGCATACATTCCTTAGATAAATATTTAGCCTTTTGGCCTTACTACACAAAGCTGCTCTATGGCACTAAGAGCACAGCCGATAATTTGCAGTTTTACCCTGACTTTCCTAATTCCATTTTGCTTTTGAACTTCTACAGGGTTTTTAATTCCCAAATAGGCTAGTCTCACTCCATGCAGGCTGTTCTGTTAACTAAAAATAACCTTAATTAACATTATATAACAACAGGGGGAGAAAAACAATCAAAAATTCAAAAGTAAAAAGTGCACCAAAAGAAATTCCGGGCATTGATTGAGAAACAGCACAGCTGATCCATTCATGTCTGAAGCAAACTGCCAGAAAAATAAATCTCTATTCCAGAATCAATCAGAAACTGGTCTTATAGTTAGCTGTACATGACTATGTAACTAGCAACACTCCATACACAGAGGTATGGCCAGCTGGCCAGCTATGGGACAGAAAGCTAAGAAAGAGGTAAAAAAAAAGGAATTAACCAATTAGCATCAAAGGTAACTGTGTCTCTTCCTCTGCCACCAAACATCCGCACTACATTATTTTCTCTGAAAGCAGAAACATATACCCAGGGTATTTTCACACTTTCTTCATAGACATTGCCTAAATGCTGCATTTCTAGCTCTGACAAAAAGTCATTTAAGTTACTTGGACCGAAATGATGAGACTGATTGCATCTGAAGGTCCACATCTGCTTGTACTCCCCCTGCCCCTTCATATGCTGCTGTAGGTCTGCCAAAGTATTGCCCAGTACGAAATGGCCAAACGTTGTACCAACACCAATAACTATCATTTAGGGACAAAAGAATGGCTCATCCTCAGAACATACAGTATGTCTTGTAAATCATTACTCTTGATTTTATTTATAGAGTTAGATAAAATGAAATAAAAGTCAAAGCAGGTTGCTTTTAGCAATTATTCTTGTCTGATCCTCTATCAAAACCTTAACCTCTAATACTCACTATAAATGAATTGCCGCAGCATGGGCCAGCACTCCACTAAGTTGCTTCTTTTAAGGGTGGTAGAGAAGTGGCTCATTCTTCCTTCCTTTTTTTTCCCCTGACACTTATCACCTTTTCCCCTGCCATTATCACCTGCCTTTATCTCTAGAAAAAAGTCTTAAAATTAGGATGGCAGTTAAACATCTTCCAGCCAACCCACTTCTGAGCCTGCAGCTAAGACTGAATGCAACTTGACTGAATAACATTAGGACTGTGGGAGTGCTGAACAAGCTGGAGTTCAAATAAGTACAACAGAACATCCCTGGAACAGAAAGATCACACACATAGTATCTGGAGATCCCTTCCTATTGCAGATACTTCTGAATGAAAAGTATTAAACAGATGTCCTCCATTCCTCAGTACTGTCTCCTTCACACAATGGCTGCAGTGGTTGATTAGAGCAAGTTATTCAGGAACAGGTCATACAGTTGGGTTTAAATATCTACAAAGATGAAGATATCATAATCCCACCAGGCAAGCTGTACTAGTGTTCAACCACCCTTTGGGTTTAAATATCTCCAAAGATGAAGATATCACAATCCCACCAGGCAAGTTGTACTAGTGTTTAACCACCCTCACAGTAAAGAAGTTTTCTTTTATATTGAAATGGAATTACCTGTGCACCCACTGTCTCCTCCTGTCACTGGGCACTGCAGTCTGGCTTCATCTTCTTTAGTCCTTCTTATCAAGTATTTATGTACCTTGACATGATCTCCCTGAATGCTCTGTTGTTCCTACATATGACAGATCACAGAATCATGAGGCTGAGGAGAAAACTTATTACTATTTCCAACTACCTGAGACGAGATTATAAGGAGGTGGGGGTAGTCTCTTGTCACCAGCAACAAGCAATAGGACAAGAGAAAAACAACTCAAGTTGTACCAGGGAAATGTTGTGTTTAAGTTAGACATTAGGAAGAACTTCCGTATTGGAAGGGTCATCAATCAGAATTGCAAATAGGTGAAACAATAAACTAGGCTCAGTTCTGTCTGACAACTTCCATTTTTTATGTCAGAACAAGATGCCTCCTGTAATCCTAAAGCTAAGGGTTTATTCTGGTAAGCATTCCTACTGCTGGAACACTGCTTCAAAAAATCCTGCCTTGTTCCAGTTAGAGTTGAGGATTTATGCCTTCACTGAAGGAACTAAGAAAAACAAATAGAAGATCAAAGGAAATCTTTGACATCTTTAGGACTGTCTTTGGAGTTACAGAGCATACCTCCCTTAATTCCCACGAACTAACTTTGGAAACCTCTTAATGTAATGATTTTGCTGATGGCAGCATGCACGTAACTATTAAGCTTGAAAATAAATCTCTTTCATTTACCAAAGTAGACCCTGAAGTGCTAATTCATCCAGCATTTTTCTTGTTTTTTTACCAAGAAACTGACTGAACAGCAGCTAGAAAAAACAGAGTTGTATCACTCTGCAAGTCACACTCAGGAGGTGATTGAAGGACAACAGCTTGCTTTACATGTGCTGACTTATTAACACAAATTTCTTAACAATTGAACATGGCCAGTAGAACTCAATTTCCATTTCCCCATCTCCTGAACGTAGTTTAAAAGTTACACATTTTGTGGGCTTTATTCAAGGACAAGGGGAGACGGAAGCTTATGTTAGACATTAAGAAACACTTCATTGAAAGGGTCACCAAGCCTTGGAACAAGCTGCACAGGGAGGGAGTTGAGTCATTCATCCCTGTGTGTGTTTAGAAGTTGTGGAGATGTGAAGCCCAGTGACAGGGTTTGGTGGTAGCCTTGGGACAGCTGAGTTAACGTTGGCCCTTGATGATCTTAAAGGTCTTTTCCAACCTAAATCATTCTGTGGGGGTTCTTTTGCAACTCCAGTCCTCTGCCAGCACAAAGACAACTTCTTTTGCTTATGTCAGCACTTTATAAACTACACAGTTTGGAAAATGGAGAACTGTACCTTCCACCTTCTACCACTATTACTCTCAGAAGGTTGGGGATGCAAAGAGACCTCCTCAACAAAATGACAAAAGTAGGCGCCAAAAGCACATAGTTCCAAACTCTCTTTCGCTCATCTCCAATTCAAACCAGCAAGATTCAAACAGCACCCACTGTCAGTTCCTTTGAGAAGAGACTAGTCCAGCCTCCCCTGCTCAACAGCTACTACTATGTAGTGCTTTGGTTCTCTTCAGTAAACAGAAAAAGAAAAGCCTAGAACAGGCAGATCCAAACCTGGAAACCTCAGTCCCTTTGCTTCTCAGGTGAGAGAACAAGAATGGGAAGGAAAACTTCAAACTAAGCTTCTGAAAAAAACATTACTCATAATTTCAAGTATAATTGCATCTTTATGTTGAGCACATTCATTGCTACTTACCTGCTCACACTGTGCACCTTTAACAGGAAGCACCTATTTAACAGGAAGCTCAAAGGTGCTTGCTTGGTGAGGCATTCCAATAACACATTCCATGTCTTTTCTTACCGTAACCAGAGCTCAGAATAACAATTTTGTACGTGGGGCACACAATAAAACACATCTTGCAGCATGTATATGGCTCAGGCTTTAGTCTTTCACAGCTTACGTTTTGGGGAAACAGCTCTGTTTGCAAGAAGCTGAGGATCTAGGGTGAACACATGCTAGACCTAGAAACTGGTGGCAGTTACAGACACCTCGTGGGACAGCTGGCATGACTGGAATGTGGTCAGGGACGGCTATGTCCTTTTCAGGAGAGACAGATCAGAAAGGCGAGGTGGTGGAGTCACTGTGTACATGAGAGAGCAACTGGAATGTATTGAGTTCTGTCCAAGGCCAGATGAAGAGAGTTCAGAGTTTGTGGGTACAGATGAAGGGCAGGCTGGCATGGGTGACACCGTAGTGGGTGTCTATTACAGGCCACCAGATCAGAACGAGGAAGTTGATGAGGTCTTTTACAGGCAGCTGACAGCAGCCTCACAACCACAGGCCCTGGGTCTCATAGGGGATTTTAACTACCCTGATATTTGCTGGAAAACCTACCTAGCCAGCCATCCCCAGTCCAGGAGGTTCCTCCAGTGTACTGCTGACAATTTCCTGATTCAAATGGTGGAGAAGGAGCCCACTAGGAGAGGAGAGCTGTTGGATCTTGTACTCACCAACAAGGAGGGTCTGGTAATGAAACAGTGATGGTTGAGGGTAGCCTTGGTTGCAGTGACCATGAGATGGTGGAGTTCAGGGTCTCGAGTGGCAGGAACAGAATACCTAGCAGAATCACACCCCTGGACTTCAGAAGGGCCAACCGTGGCCTTTTCAATCCTATGGCACAGCGTACTAGCAGGTAAAGGGTCCCAAGGTAGCTGTTTAACACTCAAAGAACACTTCTTTGAAGCACAAAACAAGTACATCCCAACAGGAAAGAAGTCAAAGAAGGGAGCCAGAAGACCTGCATGGTTAAAAGGGGAACTGCAGGGCAAACTGAAGGGGAAGAAGAAAGTCTAAAGGTTATGGAAGTAGGGGATGACCACGTGAGGTGATTATAAGGCTCTAGTGAGAGAAAGTAGAGAGGCAACTAGCAAGGAGAGATGCAACTAGGCCTCCTTGGAATTCAACTTTGCAAGAGAGGTCAAGGGTAACAAAAAGGGTTTCTTCAAATACATTGCCGGTAAAATTAACCTGAGAGGCAACGTGGGACCCCTGCTGAATAAGGTGATTGCCCTGAAGACAGAGGATACAGAGAAAGCAGACATACTGAACACTTTCTTTGCCCTCATCTATACTTCTGGGAGCTGTCTTAATATCAAAGCCCACAAAGCTGAGGCTCCAGAAGAAGTTAAGGCTTTCCTCGATTGATGAGGACTGGGTTAGGGATAAGTTGAGCAAACTGGGTGTACATAAATCCATAGGCCCTAAGGGGATGCACCTGAACGTGCTAAGAGAGACAGAGGAAGTCATTGCTAAGCCACTGTCCGTCATCTTTTCTAAGTCATGGGAATCAGGAGAGGTGCCTAGAGACTGGAGGCTAGCAAATGCCATTCCAATCTTCAAAAAGGGTAAAAAGGAGGACCCAGGTAACTATAGACCAGGCAGCCTCACCTCCAACCCAGGAAAGGTGATGGAACAATTTGTCCTGAATGCTGTCTCTAGGCACATCAGGCACAAGAGGGTCATTAGGGACAGTCAGGATGGCTTCACCAAGGGGAAGTCACGCTTGACCATCCTGATAGCCTTTTATGAGGGTGTAACCCGATGGACAGATGATGGCAGAGCAGTGGATGTCATCTATCTTGACTTCAGTAAGGCATTTGACACAGTCTCACAGAGCATCCTAGCACCCAAACTGAGGCAGTGTGGACTGGATGATTAGGTGGTGAGATGGATTGTGAACTGAGTGCTGGATAGAAGCCAGAGAGCAGTGGTTAATGGGATAGAGTCTAGTTGGAAGCCTGTATCTAGTGCAATCCCCAAAGGATTAGTACTGGGACCAGTCCTCTTCATTAATGACTTAAATGAGGGATTAGGGTGCACTGTCAGCAAGTCTGCTGATAACACACAGCTGAGTGGTGTCACCAACACCCCAGCAGACTGTGCTGCCATTCGGCGAGACCTGGACAGGCTAGAGAGCTGGGCAGAGAGAAACTTAATGAGGTACAAGGGTCAGTGTAGAGTCTTGCATCTGGGCAAGAACAACCTCAGGTACCAGTATAGGTTGGGAACCGACCTGTTAGAGAGCAGTGTAGGAGAAAGGGACCTGGGGATCACAGTGGACAGGAGGATGAGTATGAGCCAGCAATGTGCTTTTGTGGCCAAGAGGGCCAACAGCATCCTGGGGGGGATCAGAGGAGGGGTGGTTAGCAGATTGAGGGAAGTTCTTTTCCCCCTCTACTCTGCATTACTTGAGACCGCATCTGGAGTATTGTGTCCTGTTCTGGGCCGCTCAGTTCACGAAGGACACAGAGCTGCTGGAGGGTGTCCAGCACAGAGCAACAAAGATGATGAAGTAGAACACCTCCTATATGAGGAAAGGCTGAGAGAGTTGGATTTCTTTAGCTTGGAGAAGAGGAGGCTGAGGAGTGACCTCATTAATACGTATAAATACGTGAGGGATTAGTGTCAGGAGGATGGAGCCAGGCTATTCTCAATGTCATCTGGTGACCGGATAAGGGGCAAGCTCATGGAGGACTTGTCTCCTGGTGGGGAGGACACTACACTGCCAGAGGACAAAAGGAGTGCAATGGGGTTTCCTCCAGATGAAGAGAAGGTAGCAGAGCTGGGTTTGAGAAGATGTAAGAACTGTGTGAATCTCGTTTCTTGCTGATGGGCTTTTCTATTGCTTAAATTAAATGGGCTTTGGTTTTCCCCAAACTGAGCCTGTCCCTTTTTGACAATGACTTGT
Source organism: Upupa epops (assembly GCA_013397515.1). Classification (NCBI taxonomy): domain Eukaryota; kingdom Metazoa; phylum Chordata; class Aves; order Bucerotiformes; family Upupidae; genus Upupa; species Upupa epops. The sequence continues at coordinate 263,892 of VZRI01013419.1, forward strand.
GACAAGGGAGCCCTCCCTGCCCTTTGTTTGTTAGCACTTTTGCTAATTAGTCTGTCCCTGGTGTGGCCAAGTGGTGACAATGCTTTGCATCTCTAACTCAAAAAAAAAAAAAAAGAAAATATCTTTCCATGCTGCCAACTCACTTAGTTCCACCAAACCTTTACATATTTAGCGGACTTGTTTGGTTTTCTCCTCCAGATTCTGGGAGGAAAATCTACAGCTTGCAGAGGTTTAGAAACTATTGTTTAATTCCTGTAGCGGAATAAACATATGGCTTAGAAGCAGAACCAAAGAAAACCAGTTTCACACCTAGCTTTTTGAAACTTCTTTTTTTAAATGCTTCAGACATCTGTGATGTCTCCAATGGCAGCTAGCACTGCTTCTGGCGAGGGTGAAATCACAGCCAGGAGCTGGCAGCAGAGGGATAACCCAGGTGTTTAGCCTCAATTGACAAGTTTCCTCCAAATGCTAAAAATTAAAAAAAACTTGTTCATATCAAGGTGCAGTAGCGTGCAAACTCAGAATGATCTAACACGTCTTGAAAAATGAGTCTGCAAGACTTGTAGTATTAACTATACACTCAGCTTTTTAGGTTCTGAAATAAGACAGTGCCATAGAGTTCTCTGCTCTGACCTGAGCTTTTGCAAAGGGCTGAGGTAGTTGAATTGCACACCAGGCAAATGGAAAGGGAAACAAGAGCCATACCTATGTCTCTGCTGTAGACATCAATTTGGTGAAGTGATTGAAATAAGCTCCTTGCCTCTTCCAAAGGACTACTGCAGGAATACTCTCCCAAGAAAAGAAAGTCTAAGCACATATTTGACAGCTAAACTTAGTTGCTTGAGGCAGCTCTCAAGAAAATGCTAAATGGCTCTCAAGTGAGGCCAGACATTACCTTCCTGGCTGCTCCAACTCTCAGACTATATAAAGTTAATATTGCATCTCACTGCTAAAAACCTGTCAAGAAAATCTGGACACTGAAGGCAGGACACTGCAAGCAGTTCTGATTGTCTTTATTAATGTGATGGCCTAGTTGAGAGAGATGTCCCATAATGGACTGCACACCCACCTTCTGGAGCACTCCATAAACAAATGCTGAGCACTCCAGGAAGGTTACAGACTAAACAGATGTTTAATTTTTAATTTTTAATTCTAGTTTTCAGCCGCAGAATTGAGTCACAAAGGAAAAAACCACACACTCCACAAAGACAGCGGGACATTTTCTATGTGCTACTAGACACTCCACAAATGACTGCTCAACTCTTGGCACTCTGCCATCCTGAACTTTTAAAAACTGCCTGGAAACCAAGTTTCCCTCCTTTTACACAAGCAAAATAGCTACCACAGCTCCAGGGAACCAACTCTGTTGGACACAGAGCCTTACAACACTCAAACACCTTGACTTGTCATGAATCATAGAATCAGAATGGCTGAGGCTGGAACCTTAGAGATCATCTACTCCAACCCTCCTCCTCATCCAATCTGGCCTTGAATACCTTCATAGGGGGCTGCCACAGCCTCCACAGGCAATCGATTCCAGAGTCTTTCCACCCTTGCCCTGAAGAACTTCATAAGATCTAGTTTGAACCTCCTCTCCTTCAGTTTCAAATCATTTCCCCTTGTCCTATCACTAGATCCCCTTGTGAAAAGGCCCTCTCCAGCCTTCCTGCAGGTTCCTTTCAGCTACTGGAAGGCAGTTATAAGGTTCTCCCTAGAGTCTTCTCTTCCCTAGGCCAAACACTCCCAGCTCACTCAGCCTATCCTGAGAAAATATGCTCTAGCTCTTAGATCATCTTTATTTCCTCCTCTGGACTCCAACAGTTCAATGTCTTTGTTATGTTGGGGACACCAGAATTTTTAGATGTTACTGACAGAATTTTTAACTGCTTACAATCCCAGAACAAATCAGAAAAAGAGCAGATTTGTTTTTTGAAAATCAAGCAGCCGTAATGAGGCATATTATTCCTGCATTAGAGCCAGCATCGGAAGAGTGTGGGGAAATAGAAGAAAGAAAAATAATTTGATTCCAAATTTAGCAATGTAAAATTTATTGCTGGGTGGACAGATCTCAAAATACTACATTAAAATTTCTAGTAATTTTCTGTTCCTGAGAAACAGAACATTGTAATCACAAAAAAAAATTTTTCTGAATTTTTTTTTTCAAGAATATATAATTTCTCAGATCAAAAATGTGGACAGATTGGTATGTTATGCTGAGCATTTAAGAGATATTAAGGGAATTGAAAGATTTCTCAATTACACCAGTGACATTCATTCTCAATGTTAATAACCTATTTACCATGATAGCAGCTTAATAAGCTTTCAACTGGCAGAAATGAAATTACACCGCAATATGGCACTATTATTATCACTGTGAAGAAAAAAACCCACAGTTCCTTGTCCTCATCACTCAGATATTTTTATTCTACATTTCAGCAAGATCATTAGGAACCTTATATCTTCTCTTTCCACAAATGAAAGTTCCAATCCCATTTGTTGGCATCTAAAATCTATTTGGGTATTGCAACAGGTACAACCCATCTGCCATCTTTGCAAGCTCACATTGCAGAATAGCCTTCCGCTGCACTGAACTACAAATACCCCTGTTGTGCTCTAATGACCCTATGGAAAACTCAAGCTATATAAAAGAACAACTCTCATCCTCTCCACCGGATTTAGATGGTCCAGTTCCTGCCAGGTAAAAAGTAAACCTGAATTGTGTAACATAGCTTTCTTACAAATCTTGTTGCAAAATGTGAAACTACACGCAGCACCTCTGTAAGGCAATACCACCACCCCCTCCTCCTCCAAGGTGGACACAATGCTCCATTTTAATGTAGGTAGGTGCAGGTGAGCCAGCAACAGTTTCAAGGCCCAGGACACCCTGATCTCCTGGGGCTCATGGTTTCAGACAAAACCTATGGACATCCTCAGGGACATTCTCACCAACTCCATCTCAGTTGCATTTCCTTCCTGACCACAAAAAGTAGAGGTCAAAATCTTCTTGAGAAGGTACGAGCACTGTGTGCTCAGTGCCAGCACCATGCAAAAGGTAAGCAATGCATCAGTCCTCTTGTTTTCCTGTCCATGCAGTGAGCATCTATGAATCTTGTTAGGCAGAAGAGGTAATCTTGCTAGACTTCTCAGACTCACCTCAGAGAAAACAAACTGAGTAAGGAATCCAAATTACCTGCCAGGAAGAGCACTAGGAGTTCAGAATATTTTTCATGGAAGGTGAGTCCAAACCTTCCCCCAGCACCATGGGAAAGCAATTCTAGTTCAGAGTAACAATGAAAGATAAAACAAAAAAACCCAAAACAAACATGGAGGAGAAAATGAAAGGCTATGAAAGTTGTGGCACCAACAGGGAGTAAGGAAAGTATCAGAGCACCTGAGATGAAATGAACTAGCAATAATGTGAAAGAGCATACATTAAAATGTGTCATAAGATAGGCTAGCACAGCAGGAGGCAATGATGCAAATGAATGGATGGCTAATTGGGTGGTCAGCTTCCTATTATGGTCACAGGATATGTTATATAAGACCCTAAACATAAAGTGTTTAAAACTTTTGAGACAGAAAGAGACCTGGTAGGCAGATGTGCCAGTTTCAGGCACTCAGTTAAAAAAAAAAGGTATTTCCACACTAAACAAATTACCTGGGCACAAGATTGCAAAAGCAAAAGAAGTATTAACAGAAATTGGTTTAGCTGTAGAAGATATATCAAGTTAGAATAAAGAGTGTTTTCAAGCTACACTCATGCAGACTCCAATTATATCAATAAAGGCACTGAAATAATCAAATTATGAAGCCTCAAAAGCTTAAAATCACAAAAATGAAGCAGATGCACTAATAAAATGAACACTAACAAACTAGGTCAACATCAAGTAAATAAAAGAATGATGGAGGAAGAAGAAAGTTCCACCCAGAGATGCTCCTCCAGGGTGCTGCCTTTGCTGCTGCACTCCCTGCACAGTGCTGTGCAGTAATGACTACAGATGATTCAGCTCTGACCTCTTTAGCACAGACATTGCTCAGACTGTCTCTGTAGAACCTCTGCCTGCTGCAGCCAGCATCCAAATGTCTCCTTAATATAGAAACCTGGTAGGCAAGGCTCCCTCTATCAGTAGTTTGTCAATCCTTAGGTTAGGAAAAAGGGCTTCTAAGCCTCACAGGCTTATCTGCAGTGCAGCAGGAGCCTGGAGAAGTGAGCAGAGGACAGTCAGGAATTCACCAGCTCTCAAGTCACCCCTCAGTCTATGGCTTAGGAAGGTAGTTTCAGCACTAGGTCACAGCTTTCCTCACACCAATTACAAATACCAGCTGCTCACCTTTCTTCAAATGATAGAGAAACAAACCTGAATGCAGCTGTTACTCCTGCTCCGCTGCTCCTTCCCTAGGCCAAGAAACCTTTTGTGCTGAGAATAACCCCATGAAAATCCAAGTGATAAAACACAGCCCTCAAGTCTACAAGACTTTACCTTCAGTGTTTTAACACATAACACTAGGTTCTATAAACACCAAAGAGGGATAACGAGCACTAGCCAAACCAGCAGACACAGCAGAGAGACAGCCAAAGCCGCTCTGCTCCATCCTGTTATAAAACAGATGCATAAATGATTACAGTGATTATGCAGGGCAGTGACATTATGCAAGTGCTCAAAGTGCTGCTTCATAACACACATACACAAACAAGTATAAAGGGGACTAGGGATGTGGCATTTCCCTTTAGCTTTCTTAGGAAAGCAAAGGAAATATGAGAAAGGGGCTGGATAAATGCAGTCAGGGGAATTACTTAGACAGCAAGGACAGAAATCTTGTCTGTGTGCCAGGCACTTGCTCACTCACACAGGGACAGCTCCAGTACTGCAGCAAAACAGCAGAGGTAAAAGTACAAAGGCAAGGAACTAAACTGCTTCTCACAACTCAGGGCAGTGAAGAGCTGACAAGCATTATAGTGCTGTGGAAGATCATTCCACTCAAATTTCTAGCACAGAAAAATCAAGAATAACAGCCATGAGAAAAAGTACTAGAACAAAAAAGTAAAGGACAGAGGAACAAACTCACAGGCCACATCTGAAGAGCAGGGAGTGGTAGCAGAGATGCACACAAGTCCTACATTTAGGAGTGGTAAATTTGGGAGCTTTCTAAGTCCAACTGTTACTACAAATACCGATATTAAACCAGCTACTTTTAAATCTCTCTTCTCAAACGGAGGTTAACACAAGACTGCAAAGGCTCTAAGATACTTTTGGCTGCAGAGGCAGAGTGTTTTGTGATGTGCACAGAGGATAAAGCACCATCAGAAGCTATGGCAAGAAATTCCAGAAATCAGGCTGTCTGCAGCAGGCTTGTCATGTAATACATCATGTACCAGGATAGGCAGAAAATGCTGGAACAATCATAAAATGAACTAAATAAAGAAATAAAGAAGAGTCAAGATAATTTAATTATAATTAGTTCCAAAGCCATTTAACAGAAAGCTCATGAATGCAAACCTTTAGGCTCAGGAGCTAGAGCAAGCTCAGCAGTGGCCTTGTAGCAGGGACACAGGCAATTCTTGCTCCATCCTCCCCACCCTATGCCCATACTCTCCCCTCAACTACCACCTTAGCTCCCAGGGAGTGTTGATAAACCAGTGAACTCAGTGACCAGCCTTCACCTCTCAGTAGGAACTTTTTGGCAAGGAGCTGGCACTGGAAAAATCAGGAGGCTCAAGTTACTTTGTCCTTCTTGGCTTGCACGTCCCTTCTGTTTTGTGGCTGAGGCATAAGCGGAAGTTGCTGCTTTCGTGTCACTCATCTTAGCCATACAGGTGCCTCCAGCACAGGGTAACTCCCACTCTTCGCCTTGGCTCTCTTGCATAGCTCCAATCATTGGCCCTTAACCAAGCTTCACCAGCTGGCTTGAAGAAAAGGAAAAGCCAGGCAAGGACAGGGACTATAATAAAGGACTGGAGACCTTAGCTGAACTATCCCTGAACTCTCAGGACAGGAGCCACTCAGTCGTGTACCAAGGCAGCATGTGAGATCAAGCTCTCAAATGGACCTTTTACAATGAAAGACTGTCCCCACAGGAGACTTCCTTGTGGCCCTCCTCTGGTCACATTCCAACAGTGATTGGAGGGCTGGAGCACCACTGTGCTGTGGGGACAGACTGAGAGAGTTGGGGCTGTTCACCCTGGAGAAGAGGAGACTGGGAAGATCTTATAGTGGCCTTCCAGAACCTGCAGAAGGCTACAAGAAAACTGTTTACAAGGGCTTGTAGTGGTAGGACCAAGGGTAATGGTTTCAAGCTGGAAGAGGGGAGGTTTAGACTGGAAGTCAGGAAGAAATTCTTCACGATGAGGGTGCTGAAACAGTGGAACAGGTTGCCCAGGGAGGTTCAAGGCCAGTACACTTCCCTGGAAGTGTTCAAGGCCAGACTGGATGGCGCCTTGAGCAACCTGGTCTACTGGGGGGGTGTCCCTGCTCAGGCAGGGGAGGCTGGAACTACATGATCTTTAAGATTCCTTCTAACTTGGACCATTCTATGAATCTGTGAATATAAGATCCCTCCCCCTTCTCTGTTTCCATTTTAAGTATCAGTGGTGCTTAGGAGAAAGAAATCACTATGACACTACCCAAAGATTACACAGCATTTACTGGAATTACAGCACATTGCCTCAAAGGGATGGCAGCCTATTCAGGCAACATAACAGAAAATCAGGAAGATACTATTTTAATCTTCACCCAATATTTTCAGTGCTGCTGCTCTGGAAAGCACGTCCTCCTCACATCTTACAGATGGCACACTCTTGGTTCAAAATGCCATTAATATAAATCCACATTTTCAGCTCACTTTTCTTCTCAGTTTGATGAATGGTTTTAAATCATGCTTAAAATAGCACATATTTAAGATCATACTGTATTCGGACTCAAATTAAGCCACTGGCACACAACTTGGATAAATCAGAAAAAATGGCCTTCCTGTTCTATGGTAATTCCCCAAATCCCTCAATTCTTCCTATCTTGAATTCCCCCATATTCTACAGCCAGAGCCTCCAACCCAACTGACTAATGTTGTGACTCTGCAGACATTTTCTCTGCTATAGAAAAGGCTTGTGAATGAATTAAGAATCAAAGGCTCTAAAACCTGCCAAAGGTGCACTCTCAACACATATAAAAATACCTGTAAGCCACTAAGGGGTAGTTCTGTGCATTTATTGAGAGGATGGAATCCTGTTAGTACATCACTCACAAATCTATTTTGATAATGCAAAGTCTTCTGGGAATCTGACTGTCATTTGAGACTGTGTGCTAAGTGCCTAGCAAGGAGTAGGCGCCACAATACATTTCCTGATATGCCACCAAGCATCACTGTCATTAGTTATTGTCCCTACTTCTACAAGTTCAAATAACATCTTGTGTGCAGGACAACACATTTTCTTCAATTGAAAACAACTAGATAATTTTATTAAGTTTTCAGTTGCCAGACAAAAAAGTCCCAGCCAAGAACACAGAGGAGTGGAAAGAGGCCTCATGCTCATACATTCTCACACATACAGTGATAAAATCATTCAGCATGGACAGGATCACAAGAGGTCACCTAGACCAACGTATGAGTATGTACACACTACTGCTTTTCCTCCAAATGGTAACATAAAATCTGTCCTTTGATCCATAATAAAGCTAGTTTTCAAAAGCCTTTTCAGGATGTTTTAGAAACAATGCTCAGCAAATGTGGTATTTCACCTCCTGGTATGGCTTATTAAAAACAAAGCATTTCCCGTCAAAAAGTCGCACAATGTATAGAAGACATACTTCTGTAACAATTTATCACCAACATTTTCTCAGCGATCAACTAGCCCTCTGTTACAGGTTTCCATTTTGAATAAAAATATTCTTTTCAGCTCTAAACAACATTTTAATGATAAAAACCCTCAGCAGTCCTAACCCTTGTTCTGTCAACTAGCGTCTTTATCTAGTGGAAGGTGTGCATGCTTGGATGTGTAGCTGATGTACAGCAGTAGCAAAGCCCTTTGGAGGCCGCTTATCCTTCGCTACTTCTGGCATCAGTACTTTTGCTACTCCAAAACCCAAAGTGGAGTCTGGCTGCTGAGTAATTGAGACCACGTGCACACAGACACAGACTAATCGATTCAATTCAAACTGTAATTCCTTTATGAACAAAAGTAAAATACTAATTTACTCAAAAACTCAGGCTACAGCATATTCGCCTTCATGTTCTGACCTTTTTTCTCTTATGCCTGCCTGGCCTCCTTAGGCTGAACAAATATTTGTAGCTGACAGCTCAATGAATGATCCCAGGGCAAATAATGCTGTAACAGCGACTTGAATATGATGTTAAAACAGATGAGAGGCATGACAGATAGACTGGTAATCTTCAAAGCAGCTCTACATGGGAGCAAACTAAAGCATGCAGACCACTCCTGACTTGTCAGCTAATAACATTTTGTTTCTTGTTCTAATGCTGGGCTGCAGTACAATCATTTATACTGTGAGTCTTCTGGCAAAACTGTGTAAACAACAATAACCACTCTCCAAACATGACATTTTTATTTCGTGCTGTACGTGAATTAATTGAAATTCCAATCTGAAAGCTTTCTGCATGCTTGTCCTGTCTCATAGCCGAGTATGTATTTTAGTAAGCAAACACTACCACGCTAAGTTGTCAGATAAGCTAGGAAGGAAATTTCAAATAAATCATCACTTTGAGTCCTTAACTACAGACAAGCCTCCTTATGGAGGAAGGACTTGTTCTAACATACAGCTTTGTTTATTTCTGGATACAAAAACACGACAAAATGTATAACGGAAAGAAAGTTTTCTACCTGAAACTGCTCTAAGACCAAATAATACATAGGCTGTAGTGTGACATCACCATCACACAGAGCCAGGAGTTGATTCCCATACGTTCTTCTCACCTCTGTCCTAAACGCCAACAAAGCTCAAGAGGAAGGCAAAACTGCTGCTGGTGTAGGAGGTAAATCTGCTCCACCAGGAGAAAAGAGCCGAGAAGGGGCTGGTGGAGGATGTCCTTGTGCCCATTGGGGTAACATAAAGGGCACGGATGTAAAAGCAGAAGCGTAGGTTACATTTGTCTTTTCTGTACTGCAAGCACAAATCAGGGCTAGAGGAAACAATCAACATGAGGAGGGAGGGCTGCAAACCGACCCCATGGGGATGTGATAGTCACCTACCTTTTATGTCCCTCTGCCCTCATGAATCTGTCTATCAGCACCAAGGAATCTAGTTATGAAAGGACTGTTTGCTAACCCACTGCAGTGAACCTGCAGCAAGCAGGCGGGCCTACAAAAGGAAATGAACAGTAGTTGGCAAAATACCGTGTCAACTTTAAGCAGAAATAACAACCATTGCCCTTCTTACTACTGTCAATTCACTTATTTTGGAGCACATATCCCAAGAATAAGAAGTCAAACAGATCACAATTTCACCTGTTCAGTGTTGTACCTGCTTTTGTCCTTAGCCTGTAAGACATGGAGCAAATGGGAGAACGACTGACAAAATGTGGCTGGATAGAGTCTAAAGCTTGCACAACCTGGGCACTTAAGAGAGGACCGTGAGACCATAATGATGAAATGGAAACTGTCAGATGAAGCTCTTACGAGGCAGCTTTGCAAAGTGATTAGAAAAAAGCTGCCAGCTCATTTCTGGAATAAGTGATGTAAACAAAGTTGCAGCAGAGATGAAACTAATGAGCAGAACACAAGTTATACAGCAGAAGATACAGAGTATAATGTAAATTATACAAATATATAATGTAAAAGAATACAATATAAAATAATATATTGTGTGTCACAATGAAAATTGCCTGCATCTTCAGCCAAGGCTCTACCGCTCATCTCTTCTCTGTGTGGTCCCGTCTGTTGCTGTGGCCATCACAGTTCCACACTCTTTATTGGTTCTTTAAGCTTACACAGTGCTTGTACTAAGAAGTCACTCTCAATTCACACTGCAAAGCAAAACCAGAGACCACTGAAATGACGTTCGTTTTCACACAGACAAATACATGCTCCGTAACTTATTTCAAAGCACAGAGAAAACGACCCATTTAAACACCACCATCACCAAAGGATGATTGTTAAAGGTGTATTATGTAGGAGCCTTCTTGCAAGTTATCACTTTGATAACAAAAACAAAATGATTTTTCTATTCCATAAACAAAAAAATAATATAAGCATTTAAAATATCACAAAATTTTTAGCAGATGAAAACTGCTTCAGCTTTGGTCCCTTCTGGAATAATTTTTCCGTTGTAGAGAAGAAAGTGAGCTAGCAATTACATCATGCAGCTCCACGAGCAATTAACAATCTGTAACATGCACCACTTCTTTCATCCTCCACTGCTTACACTATAGGCAGCATTAACTGTCCAATAAATAGGTGAGGAGTACTTAACACTTCGCAAGGTTTCAGTATTTCTCTTCACCCCTGGCATCAATTCTCTCTTTCCCTTGGCTATTAGCAGATCAGTCTGGCACTATGCAGATGCTCCCAGACACACATTGCCCCTGGGCTCCCCTGGGCTATGGAAGGCAGGTGGTGTATTGAGGTTCTGAAAAGCAAGCCTCACTAATGACCATTCAAACATCTCCAAGAGGATGTTTTTTTCCTAGCTAATCAGCTGGACTGCTTAGGAAGGGTAGATGTTTGTAAGCCAGCTAGGAATGGTAAAGGGCAAATGTTATAAGTATTTTTAATATACTTCTGTCTCCTGAGAGCTGAATAGTTCCACATAGACTAGAATGCACTATTACATCGGAAGGTTACTATAAAGTCCCCCTGGAGCCTTTTCTTCTCCACACTGAACACCCCAATTTCCTTCAGCCTGTCTTTGTAGCAAAGGTGCTTCAGGCCTCTAATCATTCTTGTGGCCTCCTCTGGACTTACTGCAAGTTCCACGTCTTTCTTATTCTGGAAACTCCAGAACAGGATGCTGGACTGCAGGTGAGGTCTCACAAGTGCAGAGTAGAGGGGAAAAATCTCCCTCCCTGACCTGCTGGTGACACGTCTTTATACCTAACTTAGGACACCGGTGGCCTCCTGGGCTGCTCTCACACATTGCTGGCTCATGTTGAGTTTTTTATCTACCAACACTCCCAAATCTTCACAGGACTGCTCTCAATCCATTCATCATCCAGCACTTATTTGTGCTTGGGATTATCCTGACCTAGACAGAGGACTCTGCACTCGGACATGTTGAAACCTCATGCAGTTTGCACAGGCCCAGTCCTCAAACCTGTCAGGGTCCCTCTGGATGGCCTCCCTTCCCTCTAGCAGGCTGACCACCCCACACAGCTTGGTGCCACTGGTAAACTTGCTGAGGAGCACTCAGTGCCACTGTCCATGTGACCAGCAAAGACATTAAACAGCACCAGTCCCAAACCAGACCCCTCAGCAATACCACTCATCACTGATCTCCACTTGCACTGGTAAAAAACATAATGCATTCTGCTTCCAGTATACAGACCCTTTTCTCAAGGCTCTAGTATTTGGGTTCTTTCAAAAGCAAGGTGTGGAGTAATTAGGGAGCTGCACAGCTACTACAGAATAATACAGGTAACCTACCTAGTGCTTACTGCTGCCACATGATACTGCCACCATCAGTAAAGGCTGTAAAGACAGACCTGTTTCTTCTAAGATTTCTACTAGGCAATATATGAACAAGCAGGACACATACGGGTTTTTTGCCTGTTGTTACTATTATTAATACCAACAAAGAACTGAGTGCACAAAAAGAGTATGGCTATTCAACAGCATCTCACCTGCATCCTACTTATCAATGTCTTCAGAAAACTGTAGCACATACAAATTAAGAATCAAAAGTATATATTGTTTTTTGTATAAATGCTCCTAGAAAACTTAATAATGGCAGTTTGTAATAAAAACACATGAGAATAGTGAAGTTTTTCAGTAAAAACCATTATTGGGTCACGCACATTGACAGTGAAACCGAAGCATTAGCTTTCATTAAATCACTTCTTACATCTCTGCTTCTTCAGGCATCTGATTTTCCATCTGCATTTTAAGAAAGGCTAATACCAACACCCACAGTCTGTATTTGTATTTTTAACTGTAGAATACATTTCTAGTACTTAAAGAAAATTGGAAGAATTTGTGTGTGCATGTGTTGGATGTACTCAAATACATAAATACAGGCAGACACACACAGAAACACGTATTTACATACTTTCATATATTGTCTAGTTTTTTACAACCCTTCCAGAGGAATAAAACCCAGTAACTGTGCTCTCAATTTCCACACATTATGGAATCTGTCCAAGCGATGGTCCAAACTCTTACAAATAGGACTTAAATAAAATAAAGACCATATGAAATTGTTTTGCACTGTCACAAGGAATACCAATGTCATCCTTTAGCCTCTGTTCCACATGGCAAAAAGTATGCTTTATTTATAGCCAATGTGTTGCCTAAAACGAGATTAAAAAGCAATCTTCTCCATAAAAATGAACTTTTTATGCCTTCTACTTCTTTCCTCAGCTCAAATATTTCTCAATCTAATAACAATAACCCAGCAACCCAAAATCTAGAAAAATAGAACTTATAGGCAGAGGCACTGTCAAATACTAGTGTGTCTTACTAGCTTTCAGGGTAGAGCTGGCTTGTACCTACCAGTGTGCGCCCAGCCAAAGCTAACACAGCACTGTCAAATACAGATAGCCATATTCAGGTCAATATACACAATCACCTCCACAGCTCTTCACAGCATGGCCGAGGTAGAGCTATTCTTATGCACATATGGCATAAAAAACCCTATTAACACTGCACTAGCAGAAGCATGTCATTTCCTCCACACATTGAATCCAGTGCTTATTCTTGTCACTTTTATTTGACCCTCCAAGAAGAATATTTAACATTCAGGTAGAGATCCAAGTAGTGGTTTGTTGCCAAAACACAAAGGGAAAAAGTAAAAAAGGAAGATTTTGGTTCTGTTAGGAGGGGAGAAGGAAAAAAAAAAGTTTCATTTACAACACTTTAGGGATTTCTTTCATGCATCACCTCTCCCGTGCTTGGATTATTATATTTTCTTTGAATGAAGCACCTTAATTTTATTCTTGCAGCCACACTGAGGTATATTTGCCTCTTAGTGTGTTGTGTTGTTCCCACTCAGGTCCATGTACACAACAAAGGGAAATGAAAAACATATTAAGGCAGAGGGAAATGAAAAATGTATTTTTATCTCTTCACAGACCACAGACTGAATATGGTCGAGGGAGGAAACATCCTCATCGTAAAGACCAGGTGCATTGTCTCAATAGTTCATGTCTGGGCACCAGGTTGTTAACCATACCATCCTCAAATTCTGGGTGCTCAAAATATTTCCTCTTTTGCAGCAGCCCTCTCAACTCACCTGCACTTCAAGCTCATTTTATGTGCCAACGAGCAAACAAGCAATCAGCATGCACACACACCCCAGGCTGCTCCTTGATCCTTACAGGCATGCGCACAAAATCCTTCAATCCTAGGCCAGTTTGCCATCAGCCATAAGCACTGCAACATGTGAAACATCCACTTACTGGTGTGGTTACTGCACAAAGAAGCTCAATTCTTTTAACCAACCTTGGTAGCCAAGTCACTATAACACAAAGTGAACCAGTCTGATGAATGTTCAATTAACTAGACTTTGAATGGTGACAAATAAAATGAATATTTGGCCATCCGCTGTAAGAAGCCCCAAGTAATAACATTTTAATGCATCATGCTACTGTGATTTGAAGTCTCTCATGCTTTCTTGTTCAACTGTTTATGTCATATTAATAGAGCTTAGATAAATGGTGTCCTAATCACTTGATAGATCGCTTCATAACAAAGTAACTTCTGTAGTTGTCATCTAGTTACAAAATCAGCTACTTCTTGTTATCCATCAAACAGCAGCAGCAAATACAACTGCAAAACACCAACTTATACCAAGGGAACGGAAGAGCGGGAAGAAGATAAGAAATTAAATTCCTCCAGTACACAGAAGCATCCTGATACTCAGGTAAAGTCAGTTTTGTACCTGCTGCTCAACAGAGCCAGTAATTCCCTGCTACACGTTTCTATTACCTTCAACACCTCTTCTGAGCTGCCAAAATATAGAAGAGGGTCAGAATCTAAAACTAATCTCACCACATGACAAAAGAAAGAAAACCATAAACTACCATCAAATAAAAACCAAAGAAAAAAAGATAAACAATTTTACTGCTGTTTTCGGACATTCTGAGAGTCCAAGCATTGCCAGCCAAGTTCTAATATTCTCCACTCACTACAGATCAAACAGAACCCAGTATCAGCGTTCAGGAAGATGTGGATTTGAATCCTCCCCCCATTCAGAGCAGGTTTTGTTCTTTCTTACTTGAAGTTTTTTAATGAATGGGGAAAAAAATTTCACAGCAACCAAATCCATATGGACTCCAGAAAGTACTAACAGATGTAATGAAAGAAGCAGCTCATGCCAGGTCGGTTTTATTTGGGCTGTGGTATCCAAAACTACTGCTGAATCTGAGACTGGGATTCTGTAAATGTTCTGGTGTGCTACAGGTACCTGTGCCAGTTTCTTCTGACCTTCACTTAACAGAACGTGCTGTTCTGTCAGCAAATGCGATATCCACTCCATCAGCATTGCTCTATGGTATCTTTTCACACAAATAGAAGTAAAATTCCTATCTCCTAGCTTCATACACCTACCCCTGAACCACCTTTTGAAAGCTACACTGAAAGGTACAGAGACAAGGTTCCTTTGGGCACTGAATTACCTACCAAGGTCACTGATACCTTTACTGCCCATTGTCTTCACAGAACTTGCTCATTTGTTTGCGGTTAAGCCCACAGGTCAGAGCAGGAGTCCTCTACACAACCTACAGATTGTGCTCTTTGAAAATAAGAGAACAAGAATTATCACTCTAAAATGAGATAGTTCAGCTATACTTCATTTTTTGTTTTCAAGTTACTGATACAAAAATAGAGGACTCTGGCTGAAAACCTTGACATTTTAAACCAGCAAGGCTTTTACTAGTCATTTCAATAGAAATGGGCACCTTTATGTCACCTTATTTAAGAACAGTTAAATATCCCCAATGTTTTTACAGGGATTTTAAAAGCAAGGAACAGTATGACATTTAGACTAGCAGTCTGACCACTTAAAATAACGTTAAGTATTACAGAACGCAGGAGTCTGCCGCAGTAAAACTGAATCTTTATAGCATGCCTAGATACCTCCCTGGAATCAACCTGAATTAAACATTAAAATACCTTATTTAGAGATTACAAAATATAAAAAACAAGAAAGAACAGACTGGAAGAAACAAGAGATGTATGCAGCAGCTACAGGTGAAATTAAGTTGTGGCTAGTCCAAGCCATTAAACTGTATTTGCCAGCTTGTGAATAAGAGACGCGTTAGGGAGCAGGAACACCGCAGTAAGCAAATGACCCTTACTGTAATAAAAGGACATATGGTTGGCTGATTGGAGAAGATTTTCTAGTAACACACACTGTTTCTCTTTCAAGACTTGTTTTCCTTAAAAAGTCTTCCTATTTTAAAGATTTTATGCTAGATCATCTTTTTCTGCCCTCTAGTTCCTGCACCAGATCTTCTTGCATTTCCAGTCTGAATCTTCTTAGTAACATCTAAACATTAAACAAGGGTTGATTTTAGACCCTCTGAAATAAATTCCTGAGTACAAGGAGAATCACTGGTGAACAGGCACTGAATTTTACCTGATGGCAACATAAATGCACTATCAGAGCACCAATGGTGTCTGTAGGTCAGTCTGTCTGGAGAGACAGGGAGTACTAGATATACCCAGTGAGAATACTGGGTGAACAAATATTTATTGAGAGTTACTCATCTGTGATACAGAAGGGGATTCATGGCATAGTGCATCTGGACCCTGCTCATTTTTTACAAGATAATTGCGCCATGGACTACCTCAAACACGGCATGACGGAAGGATTTGCCTTTTAAATTCAGAAACATGGAACGGACAGGAATTAAATCTGTCATGCCTCTGTGTAGCACACAAAGGCAGCAGAATACAAATAAACAGGCAACCAGAGTGGTGCAATAAGAACGGGATTAGTCCAAGTGTGATTAATTCAGTGTCAGATTAAAATTGATAGTGCCAGCTGTATCAGGGCCATTCTGCCACCATTTTCTGGCCTTTTTTTTTTTGTCCATCTTCTTCCCAAATCCTTGGTGGATAAACCTGCAGAAGAGTTAATTGTCACATACATGGATTTAATCATATTGTCCGCAGTGTTTGGGGGCCTTGCCTTCAGCGATCCATGACTAATTGTTGTGGTAATTTTTCAATCATTAACAGAATCGCATATGCTGCAAACAAATCCCATGACACTCACCAAAGCCCCAGTGGCAAATGGTGCTCACTCCTTCATGAAAGCCCCCTCCCATGAAAGCTGCCCTCACCCCATCACAGCACCATCAATATGATGCCCTGGGGCTCTGGGAGTCGAGAAGAAAGGCTGGGCTGGCTCAGCACCAGCAGCTCAGCCGCTTCATGTCGTGCACTGCCAACAGGGTGGGGGTAGGCGGGAATTAAACCTCCATCTGCAACGGCTGACAGGGCCCTTGGCCCATTCCTGGTGCAGAGCCCTCCCAGGCCAAGTGGGGCCACGGCTCCATGGTAACGGTGAAGCCCAAGTGTTTCCATGGCTGGCGGGCAGGCCTCTGCACTGACCACTGCCCCAGTACCAGTGAGACTCCTTGCTTCAACAGACACCCACCATTGTGAGCACTTAGCCGGTAACAAGCTGAATGCTTCTTTCTTGGCTGCAGCACATGCTGGGAAGAAGCAAACTGCTGCAGCCGCAGCAGGGTCACTGTGTAGGGCTCTGGGCTGACATCCAACCCAGCTGGCAAAAACCCATCTGGGAAACGGGGAGTCATGTTCCAGTCACCTTTCTGACTCTTGGTTCTTGGGTTAATTTATTCACTGGAATGTGCATTGGCTTGTGCTGACCAGGGTGTTACTCTAACCTCCAAAGGTGGACCCCTGGGTCCTGGAAAAATAGCCTCTGGTTTGCAGCTTGGAATGGAACAACTGGATAATGGAACGACTGGATAACTGGTGTTTTCACCCACCCTCACCACCACTTCCCAACACATTACATACTAGGCAGTTTCAGGAGCCTGCTTGTAGGTGATATTCATCAGCATCCTCAGACAAGGCTCCAATGGGGGAAACATTAGGGGTTCTGCAGCATTTCTACTTTGAAAAGGCCTCTTTAAAACAAGGTGGCATTTGGACAGTTATCCAGGTGGCTTTAGAAAATGCTCATAAAACATTTAGTAATTGAAAGCAGCAGTAGTGAGTATTAAAATGTAAATGCAGGCAAGGGAGAGAAGAGGATTAAGAACTAGAAGCAAAAATAAAGCAGGATGAAACGAAAAAACAGGAGCCCTCCTACTCTCTGAAATGGGGAAAAAGAGAATTCCTACCTACACAGAGGAGTAAACAACAGCATCTTTGACTTGACTTGATTCAAGCCATAGGGAAGCATGGCTTTTACAGACATGGCATCGGCATTCATATATAACCATTATGAACACTGGGTCAGTATCAGTGCATTCACCTCTCCCTGCTTGGGCTCCCACTGCATGCCTACTCATCCACTGTACAGGAAGGTGACACTCTCCTCTGCTCACCCCTGGGTTGCAGATGCAGTATGATCCACAAATACAGAATAATCCTTTCCACTTTAGCACTTTTGACAGCTTTCTCCCACCATTCATGAGTTGCTTTAGGTGACAGTGGGGGAACCCTAAGTGACACACAATGGAAATCATCCTTCTTGCTTTTTTCCTCTTTTCTTATCCCAAAGGACACTGTCCTCTCTAGACCAAAAGAGGGTGACCACACGTACATAGTTTCTTAATTTCTACATATAGCAGTGTTGCTGCATCGAGTCAGCGTCACTGACAGAAGAACCCCATGAAGTTTATAGAAGCGCCTAGAGCCTACCAGAGATGACAAAAGATCCAGCAATGGCAGATGGCATGTGAATCACTGTGAAGGCAATTATCAGCTAGCTGCCGGATTTTGACATGCTGGGGAGGACAGAGGGGGTTTTCTCTGCTCCAAGCAGTTCTCACCAGAGGGGCTGGAAATAGGCATTAGTCTCACATTGCTCCCACAGAGCCTTTGCGACCAGCATTGTTGCCTTTGAAGCTGCTGTTACTGCTAGGTACCTGTAAGCAGCCAGGACAGAAAGACCAGCAGCAATAAAACTGGTGTCTTTTTACCTTGATGGGCAGAAGTTACAGCTGCTGCAGAGAGTATTTTAAACAGACTGAAAACCACCCAAACCTATGCAGCAAATGACTACAGCCACAAAGCCAAGTAAAAACATTACAGAGCACTGTAAGCAGTGATTGAAAATGCAACAAAAACACTGACAAATGGATTCTGGAACTGCTCAAGCTGGATACCTTTCAAAATAAGTTTGTACAATCGACACCGATCCTAAATTTTGATCAGAAGAGCTAAAGCAGAATTGTTCTGCATGAGCCTTATCAGCATATATCTTTATCTTCAACTCAGTAAAATGAGAATTATAAAAAAGTACTAGTAAAATACTGCCCAGCAATTGTCTCATTGTGCGGCTGTAATGCAGACCCTGGGTAACACCAACACAGGGATATTATCCTAGGTTATTATCACACCACTGTGAGCAGTAATACTCAGAAGCCCATACTACCTTAGACAGGAAGCTCAAAGTGACAACATATATCCGATTTTCCTATGCTTACTAGTTTGTTTGCTCACTACTTGACAGGTCAGTGCTGCTTTTTGTGGGCTTTGCAGCAGGAATTCTCCTTTATTTTATTTGCTCAGTGTATGCTAATGAACAGTAATCTGGTTTTGGGGGCTCCTTGCACTGATGTAACCAATAGCCTTAACCACAAAACCACACAGCGTCACAACACATGTGCCGCGCCTCTGGAAGCACAGCATCTCCTAACCCTTTCTGCTGGCAGAGAAGCTGTATCAGCAATCACCAATACCCAGACTAAGCAAGGCTGTGCACTTAAGAAGGGCTGAGTACCATTTTGTTGGTTTCCATTCCAAACTAAGTATACAGGCATATTCAGCCAAAGCTGGTGAAGTTACATTTCAAAGAGCCAGATACTTTCAATAACCCTATCACACATCTTGCTTCTACAACTGACAGCTTTCCCTATGCTCTACTCTGTTTTGGACTTCCCAGGAGCCAGAGGCTGTGCCTTTCTCAAAAGTACATACTTCATAGTTGTGTCAGCCCTACAGCACACCACTGTCACCTGCTTACAAGCCACTGCTGGCATCCATGCCATCGGGTGCTTAGTCTTCACTTAATCTGAGGTCTGGGCAACTATCTCTGTCAGCTGCTGTGCTGACTGACTCCTGACTCCCAGGCTACTCTGCACTTGCTGACTGACTTTCACCCTAGAGTGTGACAGCATCTTGCAACTACTAACCAAGCCTGAAACAAGTGACATTTCACAGGTTACCATCTCCTCTTTGAACAGAAGTAAACTGAAGAATGTAACTGTGAACTCAGCAAACTCTATTGAATAGTTTTAATACAGACACTAGACCTTCCAATCTAGAAGACACCAAATGAAATAATTCCATTTTTATCAGTGAGCATGCTTGCACCCTGATCTTACTCAAAGGAGAAGCGTTATATACCATATGTAAATGATTGCTTAGTGCCAAGACACAGGCAAATGACATATCACCATATGAAATCACATACCAGTCTGCAGACAGAAGCAAGACTATTTATACTTAAAAAATACTGAAGTGATTGAGATCTGATTTGAAAAGCTAGGAATTTTATCTTATATAAGAATTTTCTACAATTGGATCAGTCCTAATGATCTGACAACTGTGTCATTTTGCCAGCTACACAAACCAGAAGCTGCAGTTATGCAATAACAGGTCTATGGGTGGTGTTTTGGCAGCTGTAGCTCAGGTGCCACTGAGGACTGGTACCCCCCCCCACATTTTAATCTTGCCTGGTTCAACAGTATCAGGTCATATGAACTATAATGTGGCATGTGAAATGTGAAGAGCACTGATTTCCAAAGAAACTTCTAACATGAAATCTTGGAGGCATTTCCCAACTTTTTTCTAATTAATCCATCCAAGTAAGCCAAACCAATCACGTTACAAGAAAGGACACAATCCTGGCAAGAACAGAATCTTACAATCATTATGGATGAAAAGGATGTCCAGGATCATCAAGTCCAACCTTCATGCCAACGTCTCCCTAACCACTAGACCTCAAGTGCTCTATCTACTCATTTGTGACTATCAGGGAGATCTTGTTAACACTGGAACACACCTTACTTGATGATTGTTTTGCTTCCTCCAGCTTAGAACTTCTCAGATTAAAACAGAAGAAAAGCAGTCGAGGGCTAGCCATGAATGACAAATGCAGAGGGGTTGGAACTAAATGATCTCTGTGGCCCCTTTCAACCTAAACCACTCTATGAGTCTACAATAACAAGAAACTGTAAGATACATGAATATATACAAGACTAATACTGATGGCAATTGTGTCACTGTCATCACTGACATTGTGGGTCAGCACTGCAAAAATCCCAGACTGGAATCAGCAGTGGACAGGAACCAGATGCAAGAGCTGGATTCCAGAAATTGATTCAGGAGTGCCCTGACTGGGATCAACAGCAGAATGGACAGAGCCATCCTCAGACGCTGGCCACTGAAGAAGAGAGTTCAGCCCTTGTGGTTCCTCAGCTTTACAGCAAATATGAAGTCTACAGAATGGAACAACCTGTTGGTCAGTGTAGGGTCACCTGTCCTGTCTGCTCCTCCCTGTAGGGGCAGACTTCCATTTACTGCACCCCAATGTGGCACAGGAGACTTAGCAGTGACCTTGGTTCTCACAAAAGCAAGTCTGAGCAAGACCCTTTGTGTATTCCAGTCCTTGGTAATAACTTCTTGGTAAAAACATCCAGCACTGTCATCAACAGAGACATGGTGTTAACTGCAGAAATTGCAGATACTTAGAAGAGACTGAGCTGAAAAGTGAAATCACTGACTAGAATTCTGTTCTACCTTAAACCAGGCCAAGGTGCACAATGCTCCTAGACTTTCTAAGACAGAGATGGAAGTTCAGAATTAATTTAGAAGTTTAGAAAACTCTGTAATAATGAAAAAATACACTAAAAGAAACACATGAAGCAAATCTCACACTTGCAAATGTAAGGTGACAAGGTAGCAGTTTGCCCTGCAGTTACAGCTGCTAGTGTGTTTTAAACTTCAGCAGTGAAGAAACAGCTATTGCATCTTCTTTATCCCTCAGTTTCAACAATGCTCAGACTTCTCATTCTCAGTATGGTGGTTCACACCAATCCCACCCTTACCTTCACCATGATTCCTCATCATGCTTTTCTCCTCTCTCAGAAGGAGACTTCAGCTTCCATTTTACACATGTGCAGACATGGCAAGCCAGTTCATGAGCTAGATTATTAATCTAAAACCGTCATTCTACAAGAACAGGCTAGAGGTTGAGCAAGAAAACCAGTCAATGGACCACGTCACAGGCACTCACCTGTCAAACACCTTTCCAGTTCAAGTCATGAGTCCATAACAAGGAGTAAAACAATCTCTGGGTCTAATTCTAACCCTCCAAATTCAGTGTTTTGCACAAGACTTCCACAGGTAGTGAAAACCAGAGCAGATGGCATCTCCCCTGTACTTCCTCAATACAGCTTCTTAAGCTGTGGTCAGAAAATCATCTTGGGGTTGTCCTTCATTGGCTATCAGACTTGTTGCAATTGTTCTCCTCTGCTGCCAAACCTTTGGAGGATCAGCAGGGCACCTAGAAAGGCATTGCTAGCTCTGTAGTGCAGAAACATGCAACACATAAAACAAATTAGAGATTCAGTGCCTCTCAGTTCACCTTCCTTAAACTCCACCTATAAGTTGTACAGTCACAGAGCTTTCCTGTAACTTAAGGCGTATGCTTTTTTCTTCAAGCCTCATGAGAAGAGAGATAATGAAAGTGAAAAGGGAGCAAAGCAGCAAAAAGGTCACTGAAGGGGAACTAGCTTTTCAAATGTGAGTCTTTCAAGGAAGGAGTTGCTGATTTTCTCTTCCTGCAGAGTATAGTAAGGCAGTAAGAAGGTCATTGCAGGGGAACGCTGGCTTTTTCAGAGTTAAGCATTTCAAGGAAAGACTAATGATTTTCTCTTCCTGCTGAGTATCACACCTGCAGTTGTAGCTGAAAGCACAGAAGAGGCTAGCTGTTGAAAATAAGCATTTTTTGGATGATTGTGTCTGTGTTATCACTCCTAAGAATGATCATATTAATGTAGTCTATGAAAACAATACCAACCTGATCTCATGCTCTGGGAATACCTGTTGTACATGATGGCTGCTCTTTCCCTTCCCCTGAAACCTTTTAAACCTGATAGGCAACTTAATGGTGAACACCAGGAGGGGGAGAGGTCTCTGACAGCTGCTAAAGAAGTCTGACCCACAAAGAAGAGGCAAGACTGTGAAACCATTCTCTGTTGAACACCAGAGTGCCCAGAGGTCTACAGGAAATGATTGGGTGCACTACTGCAACTGCTCCTACACTTGTTTGAGGGTGACACAAATGTCCATCTGTTTTATATTTTAATTGCACTCCCCCCAGACTTTTAAATACAATCTTCTTAAAAGTATCCAGCAGAAGACTCCAGGGTGACCCCAGTGTTTAGGAATGGTCTGTTACGTAACATCAAAAGAAAATCCATCATCAGTTATATCTGCGTGAACACTAGACCCATTTATGATACCACCCAACTCTTCTCCCCTTGTTTTTAAGACTCAGTGCTTCTGTGACAACCACAAAGATGACAAACACAGAACTACTTACGTGTCACCACAAAAAGCACTGGGTTTTATTTTTACTGAGTTACAGTCATACAATATTGAGTGCTGCTTTCTCTCCACATGATGTACAGGTTTGCTTCTACTGAGATCATTTTGTATTGATCAATGTAAAGAAACAGAAACAGCACAATTTATAATTTTTGGAGCTGGAAGCAACTCTACTCAGCATCCCATTCTGCCAAAAGCAGAGAAGCCTGCTCCTTGTTCTACTAGGACAGCAGCTCACTTTTAAGGAAACCCAGATACTCAGCAATGTATCACTGGTCACCTGGATACTGTCATAAAGCCCCATACATGGCCCAGAACTCTGGAAATACAGATGATGCTACAGCATCTTTCTAACGCCTGTGTTAACGTTTGCCTCCAATCGGCCGTATGCGGAATGTGGCAAACACTTACACGCCGTCTGCTTCACTTCACTGTTGATGTGTGAAAGCTGAGAGCAACACAGGCACAATAACTGCTGTTTAAAACTTCTGTATGGTTAAGTGCATCTTCCGAGAGAGTGAAGTGAATCCCAGCTTCCTGTTCTGGACTGGCTCTAGTAGATGCCTCCCTTTCTTTACTCCTGCTGCTCATGCACTATGATGGGCAAGAGCTGAAACCCAGCTAAGTTATTACAGCTCCTCTGAATGTGGCCAGAACCTCGATTGCACAGAAGCATACAAATAAACAAAGAACCACAAGAGGGCAGACAGAGGACAACCTGCCCCTAGAGAAAACATCCTCTTCCTTCACAAGATGAACTGCCAGCTCTCATTAAATAAATACAAATAGCAGCAGCAAATGCCCTTACAGGTAAGGTACTGTTTTTTTTCTAAGATCATCAGGTTTATTTAGTAAGAACAGCAAACAATTTAGTACTTGCAAAACTGATTGATTTTCTCTTGTCTTGATTGTCAATAAAAGGGTTCTGATACAGTTGCAGCGGTATCCTGGAAATTATAGTTTGGGCTGTGAGATGTGGTAAAATTTATTAACAATCTATTTTTATGAGATGAAACCATGAGTCCAAGTCAGAAGTTTATCTTTGATTGTCACTTTGGAAACATGCTAGTCAAATCTGAACTAATACGAGAAAAGGATTCTCTATGCTTGTTCTTTTAGTGCAATTCATTACCTAAATACTCTGCAACCCAAAGATTAAATCCTAACTGGAGTCTCTATCTTTATTTCAATTAATCCTACTAACTTATCTTCTGTTATAATCCCCACTGTTATTTTGCATCAATGGCTGTCCTAAAAGAAAACTCAGTAAATCTACTTAATTAAAAGAAAAACCAGAAAAAGCTCTGAATTACAACATCTGTGACAATCTGTGGCATTAGCAGAAAGAAAACTGGTACTTTTGAATGAATGACTCAAAATTTGGAGCTCAGAGAAAGAGCCTTCTGTTACTTCTTCCTGTCTCACACTTCTAAGATAAAGAACAGGTAAAAGTTACTGCTTATTGCAGAGAGAGGAGCTGAAAAGCTTTAAAACCATAGCCACTAGCTTAGAAGCTTTTTGTTGGGAATTTTTAATCTTTATTTTTTCTTCATAAAGACAACATTTTGATTCAGAAAATACAGAACTTGCCAAGAGCTTCAAATATTAACTTATTTAATAATCCAAATGCCCTCAAAAGCAAGGAAACAAACAAGTCCTTCCCTGCTCCGCTTTCAATTTGGCCCAAAAGAAAACATGTATAAGACAGCTGCCATGGTTACCTCTTCAATTGCATTTCTTGTTACATACAAAAGTTTGCTGGGGCTCTGCCAGAATATTTCAGATCATTTTTATTACTGATGCTCACCGCACAGTCATCGACATACATAATGTCTGGCAACTGTTCTCCTCAAGAAAAGGATGATGTTGCTTTAATATCTATTAGTAATCTGTCACTGGTACTCATGTGGGGGAACAGTGTTAATAAAGGCTGGCATTTTACCTGCTTTATTTCAGGTGCAGCACTAGATCCTGCCCAAAGTTGGCTGGTTTTGAGCCACTTGAACAAGTGTCTCTTTTCCATAGTTGTGCTGCTGATGCCTTCCAGCTGCATGGAGGTGCCAAACCTCTTATAGATTCTTTCCTTCCTTCTGGAAACGTGATTATCCTACACAGCATGACCACCTCCTTCTGAACAACTTTTCACTTACATGTAGGTTTTACCCTCTCTACTGCCTGTGGACACTGGCTGTTCATGACTATTGAACAGGAAAGTGAATCTGAGTAGTTGAAGAAGCCCAAGCAAAATTGAAGTTATTCTTTTTGACACAAGCCAAAATGGCACCACTTGAGCTGACTTTTATTACAAAGCTGAATTTACTGTAACATGAGAGGATACCCTGTTGGCAGGCAGAGAAGTAGTAGCCAAACTGTCTCTTGAGCTGTTCTGTTTGCATACACACAATACAAAGAAAGGTCCCCAGCCAACGCTTGCCTGCGTGGTCAGTGGATCAGTATGCACTGGCACACAGACATCTGGGCAATCCCATTTTCTCAGCCTCAGGCCAAAATGAGTCATGAGAGACAGATGCCACTGGACTGAGGCCTGGACTGCTGCCACAACTGGCCCATAATGACTGAAAAGCTGCTCTCCCTCCACTATGTGACACACTCAGGTTTCCCTTTCCCACTCACTGCCCTCTAAAGACATGTCTCAGCTGGAGACTGATAAAGCTACAGAGTTACAAGGACTGACCACATACTACCACCTTTTGTTAATACAACAGCAGAGAGGGAAAATAGCTTGTGTTCAGCTTCCAGCAGTCAGTCAGCCATACAGGAGATGTGCATTCACCTATTCCTCTCATCAACTAATCTCAAGGGCAGGAAATTATATGTGATAGAAACATCCTCACTAAAACCTCCCCTCCAGAAATGAGAAATCTAAATCATATTTGTGACCTAGTGAAGAAAAATACTTCTCAAAATGCTGGATCTAATCTCAGCTGAACTGAAATGATCTTAGCTGAGCTTTGCCTTGCAGAGTTAGGAACTGTTAGAAATATGCCTGCAAAATCTATTCTCCATCCTCAGCTGAATAGTCCTGATAAATGTCCTGGGAAGAGCAAAAATGAATATTGCAACACAACAAAAAACCCCACAGGGTATCCTAGCCTGATGAGGAATTATATTAGGCTCATTGGATCAGCTCCTGGCTGATTAAAAAACATTCAGCATTCATCATATAATGGTGTAGTAATTCAATAGTAGTATTTAGCTGTACTTTCATTTGCATAAATAAAGCCAAGGGAAACACCTTCTCTGTACTATAAATTGTTGCTCTTCAAGGTTTTTGAAGTAAGGACTTTCTTTTACTTGGAAGCTGCTTAATAAAACACTTTCGTAACAATTTAGCTTTCTCTCATGTGTGGTGCTCTAGTCCTCCTGCTGGATCACAAGGAGACAAATGATGTATTACTGTCCTTTAGTTTACTTTTGATTAAAAATGCCCTAAAAGGAACAAGAGGCAATAAGCACACATGCAAACTGCTGCAAGAGCAGCAGAAACTTTGGATGATGCAACTGTGCACTCACATGCTGCTTTTTTTAGATTCCAAATGGACTAAAATTGGCCTCATGTATGGCAGGGAGAAGCCTTCGTTTGCTGGATGAGAAGAGGTGCCATGCCCCAGTCAGTCGGACAACCACTCCTGCTGTTTCAAAGTTAGTGTTAGAATGAGTTAACCTTCTTTTGCAGACATTTCTTTTGCAGAACAAAATGAAACATGAAGACAAAGTGGTTTCCTAAATTGTGAAGATAAGGAACATAAATTCCAACTAAAAGTGTAGCCTTGCATCTTGAAAGGGAAACAATCCTATAAATCCACTGACAGTACATACTCCTAACACTCAGCTGGCAATATCATATGGAACCACAAACTCAAATGGTCATCCAACTTCTCTAACTACTTACATCAAAATTCAATCCTGTACTTATTCTCCCACAAAGTACCCCTGCAAATAAATTACACCTTTCTCAGAAATAGGTGCAACAGAATTGTCATACAGCAGAATATGTCCATTTCACACACACACCAGTTGGGAGTGAGCTGCTATTAATTCTGTTGAAGAACACCCAACTCTAGCACAGTTAATGAGTCTGTCAAAGATAATAAAATCAGAGAAAGAAGCATTCAAAAAATTTTATGGGTTCCTTCTGGATCAAAACTTGATGGAAAATCAGTTTTAAAAATAAAGCTGTAAATGAAATAGGAGGCAACAGGTAAATTATCTTGACAAGGAAAAGGGAAGGACAGAGAATTTGTCTAACTTTATAGCATTACATACACACACTGAACCTGATGGTGTAGCCCTGAGTAACAGAACAAGAGAAACAAATGATATATAAAACAGCGTGTGCTCTGATTGACTGGAGCATTACCTCTTGCTTCTATGTTCGGTTGAAGTACCAAGACAACACCAAGACTCAATTCCAGTCAGTTCAAAGGAAACAAAAACAAAATAAACCCAGAAAGCAAACTTCATCTAAAGACAGGAAATAGAGTCTCTCCAATTTCATCTTTGAGAGGAATGAATGAAAGCAGATGAAAGAAATAGCTTTCCTATGTAGATATACTGTAGTCATGGGTTAATTTTGGGGGACTGACACCTGGCATATGTGGCAGGTACAGCCGCCCCAGCTCCCTGGCAAGGAGTGCGTTTATCTGCTCACTGATTTGTCTCGTTTGTCACACTGTGTTTATTTTCACACACACAAATATGCATGTATACATATATGTAAGTACTAATGTAAATCACTGAGATGAACTGACACAAAGGGGAAGCAGGACCTGAGATAGAAAGTGTGACGTCAACTCCAGTGTCTACTGCAGGCAACTTCTGAGCCTCTTGGGAAGACACTTCTATGCAGATGGTTCCTGACTTCTCATTAATTTCATTTAATCTGAGACAGTGTCTCTTTGTGAGATGTTCCTTCTGTCCTCAGTTCCCTGCCTAAATTAGGAGGTGAAGCTCCCCCTACAGCCAGCCACAGAAAAAGGTGGCCCAGCAAACAGATGCAGAGAACAAGCTTCAGACATTCAAAACACACTGGAAAACCTCATTTTTCTACTGAGTACCTGAACAAAAGCTCACTGCAGAGTGCCTGTGCATGTCAGCCCCACCTCCATCCCAGGGAAGGGGATGAAACAATATGTCCTGGACGCTGTCTCTAGGCACATTAAGGACAAGATGGTCATTAGGCACAGTCAGTATGGCTTCAACAACTGAAAGTCATGCTTGACCAACCTGATAACCTTTGATAAGGGTGGATAGATGATGGCAGAGTGCTAGATGTGGTCTATCTTGCTTTCAGAAAGGCATTTGACACAGTCTCACAGAGCATCCTTGCGGCCAAACTGAGGCAGTGTGGACAGGATGATTGGGTAGTGAGGTGGATTGTGAACTGGATTCAAGATAGAAGCCAGAGAGCAGTGGCCAATGGGACGGAGTCTAGTTGGAGGCCTGTATCTAGTGGGGTCCCCGAAGGATCAGTACTGGGACTAGTCCTCTTCATTAATGACTTGGGTGAGGGATTAGGGTGCACTGTCAGCAAGTTTGCTCATGACACAAAGCTGGGTAGTGTCACCGACACCCCATCAGACTGTGCTGCCATTCAGCAAGACCTGGACAGGCTAGAGAGCTGGGCAGAGAGAAATTTAATGAGGTACAACAAGGGGCAGTGTAGAATCTTCCATCCGTGCAAGAACACCCTCAGGTACCAGTATAGGTTGGGGACTGAGCTGTTGGAGAGCAGTGTAGGAGAAAGGGACCTGGGGGTCCTAGTGGACAGCAGGATGACTATGAGCCAGTAATGTGTTCTTGTGGCCAAGAGGGCCAACAGAATCTTGAAGGGATCAAAAGAGGGGTGGTTAGCAGATGGAGGGAGGTTCTTCTCCCCCTCTGCTCTGCACTGGTGAGACCACATCTGGAGTATTGTGTCCAGTTCTGGGCCCCTCAGTTCAAGAAGGACACAGACCTGCTGGAGGGTGTCCAGTGTAGAGCAACAAAGATGATGAAGGAAGTAGAGCACTTCCCTTTTGAGGAAAGGCTGAGGGAGCTGGAGAAGAGGAGGCTGAGGGGTGACCTCATTAATGTCTACAAATATGTGAGGGGTGGATGGCAGGAGGATGGAGCCAGGCTCTCCTTGTCATCTGGTGATAGGACAAGGGGCAGTGGGTGCAAGCTGGAACAGAGGAGGTTCCATACAAATATCAGAAGGAACTTCTTCCCAGTGAGGGTAAGAACATTGGAACAGGCTGCCCAGGGGGGTTGTGGAGTGTCCTTGTCTTGAGACGTCCGAGACCCACCAGGATGTGTTCCTGTGCAAGTTGGTCTAGGTGATCTTGCTATGGCATGGGGACTGGACTAGATGTTCTTTTGAGGTCCCTTCCAATCCCTATGATCCTATGTCAGCCTTGGATGCACTTCAGTTCAGCCTATAAAGAGTAATGATGACACTCTGCTATCTCATATGGTGTCAGGACAATAAGTACAGGAAAGGCTGGGGGACATCAGAGTACTTTGGTGATGTGGTCTCACAGGAGACTGACAGTGAGCTAAAAAGAGCAGTTTTTAATTCCTGAAAAGTTTGTGATGGGAAGCTGTGAAGATTACACAGCAGTGTTGAATCACTTTGGATGTAGTGGGAAGAACCAGCTATTAGACAGAATTATCTAAGGTTCTTGGGAGGCCTCAGGTGCTCAAGATACCAATATCTGTGTGGCTTTAATTTCACCTTGAAGAATTGCAGGAGTGTAATTTAAATGCATTATAGTTACCCTCATGCACTATATCCATATAGACAAATACAACCTTAACCATTTCAGGGTCCCTACAGAGAGCTGTTAGCACAGGCAGAACATGGGTCTGCATACTACTGAAGCCATATGCACCATCTGCTTGAACATTTTAATGTAATTTACCAGCAAGAGCTGAGCAGGAAAAAAACCTGCTAGATGAAAGAGATTAAATTTCCCATTCTCCGAATCACCCCCTGCTGCTTGATCTATAAACCAAGCTCACTCATACAAATATTTAAGAACATCCTAACATTTTAACACCCCCCCTCAAAAAAAAAAAAACAAAAACAAACCAAACCCAAACCCAAAATAAGTCCTGTGGCTGCAAGTAACACTGACATTACTCTTTTGTTAAGTACTAATATGCTGCCCATGGAGAACTGTCCAAATCTGATAATCCCTTTACCAAAAGCAACAGAAAGGAGTGGACAGGCTACATTGTTAGCTCTCCCTCAGGCAGCAATTCTGATGATCTTCAATAAATACATAAAGAAAGATTTATTCGCTGCAGCACTGAAGCCAAACAAATTCTACATGTTAAGACTTTTATTTGGCTGAAGATGGCAGCCCTGGGCCAAGCACTAAATTTTGGAAACACATCCTGCTACTGATCCATGAAAGGGCTTCCAAGTAGGGAGACTTACACTTCCAGAACCAGGTTTCACCAAGGAATATGCTCAGTTTCCACCTTTTAAAATAGAAGCTATGATTTCCAGAAGTTACAACAAACTCCTTTGGTCAAACCCAGCAGTTCTCATTAAGGTGTTTAGAAAGGGTCAGCCTTTTATTTTTTACATCATAAGTGCATACAGACCTAATGGTACACAGTATGAGGGAAACTGCCTTGGCTACACAATCAAGCTTCTGCAGACAACTGGAAGACCAAGACTGCCCAGCAAATCTTAAAGCTGTCACTGCATGAAAACTGTTGACAGAAAGTTTCCTCCATAGTCTTCACGAAAGCCCAGTGCCTATTCACTTTCTTGCTCCTATCACGACAATCTCCTAGTATTCATTCATGCTGGAAAGCTGACATTTCTTTTTCGAACCCCCTACATCATTCCCTACTCACATTCAAACTGACAAACAAAACTAAAAAAATAAAATGAGATTCTTAAAACTGTAAATATCAGTGGTGCCTTCTGACATGGAAGGCTACACATACAGCAGAGAGGTCTCACCAACTCCTCCTGCTGGCAGCCTATGAACAGCTGACTTCATAACGCGCAATCTTGGGAAAGGACCTCAGCCTGAGACCCCAATGCAGAACTGAAACACTGTCTGCATGACAGAATGTTCCAAACAAGCAGCAGGTGGTCAAAAGCAAGTATCTGCAACAGTTGTGGAATCATGGAATGGTTTAGGTCATTGCTAAGCCACCCTCATGTTTTCTAAGTCATGGGAATCAGGAGAGTTGCCTAGAGATTGGAGGTTAGCAAATGTCACTCCCATCTTCAAGAAGGGTAAGAAGAAGGACCCAGGTAACTATAGACTGGTCAGCTTCACCTCCATCACAGGAAAGGTGATGAAACAATATGTCCTGGACGCTGTCTCTAGGCACATTAAGGACAAGATGGTCATTAGGCACAGTCAGTATGGCTTCAACAACTGAAAGTCATGCTTGACCAACCTGATAACCTTTGAT